>LR738714.1:149111346-149168193 GCA_902687465.1 Secale cereale | reverse complement strand
GACGTTTTTGTCGCGTAATACGGTGGCCCGTCTGGTGGGTCCCAGCAGTCAGGGGGGAAACATTTTTTCGCGAATACGATGGCCCGTCCGGTGGGTCCCTACTATCAGGTGGAGGAATTATTATTTTCGGCGTAATAAGGAGGCACTTCCTTGCTTCCGTCGTGGACCTAGCTGTCAGCCTCTCCACGAACAGTCCACGTCCGATGGAAGCCATTCCTTGACCATGTTGACCACGCCGTGCCGAGAGCACTAGGGTGGTGGACGACGGCGAGGCCTATGAAGGGGACGACGCGGAGCTGGGGAAGACGCGGCCGTGGAAGCCCGCGCGGAGAGGAGTACAAGAGTTCACTGGTTCGGCTGTGGTGTGAGGTTGCTGTCACCGCAGAATAACAGGGTGTGTGGGTGAGTAGATGGATGGCCTGGCCGGCGATGGGAATAGTAGGGGGCGGTGAGGCCTCCGCGGCAGCACAGCCGGCCACGGGAGGTAGGAGCATGCGACACGACCGACGCTGCTTTGGGCGGCTGGTGCAACAAGACCAGAGGTTGAAGAAGCACTACGACCGTTGGATGGACATCGTGTCACTGGAGCTAGAATCATTCATATGGACTAAGTTGACAAAGCACTCCGTCCCCGTCAACTTAGTAGGCCCACAAGTCAGCCTCCCACCAAGGTGGGTCCCAACCAGCAGGGGAGTATTCATTTTTTTGTGCATAATAAGGAGGCACTTCCGGTGGGTCCGAGCTGATAGGCGGGGGAACGTTTTTTTCGCACAATACGGTGGACCATCTGGTGGGTCCTAGAAGTTAGGGGGGAAACGTTTTTTCGCGAAATACGGTGGCCCGTCCGGTGGGTCCCAGCTATCAGGTGGATGAATCATTATTTTCTGCGTAATAAGGAGGCACTTCCTTGCTGCCGTCATGGACACAGCTGTCAGCCTCTCCACGTATAGTCCACGTCCGATGGAAGCCGTTCCTTGACCATGTTGACCACACCGCGTCGAGAGCACCAGAGCGGTGGACGACGGCGAGGCCTAGGAAGGGGACGACGCGGAGCCGAGGAAGACGCGACAGTGGAAGCCCACGGGGAGAGGAGTACGAGGGTTCACTGGTTCGGCTTCGGTGTGAGGCTGCCGTCTCCGCGGAATAACAGGGGGTGTGGGTGAGTAGAGGGATGGCCTGGCCAGAGGTGGGAGTAGTAGGGGCGGTGAGGCCTGCACGGCAGCACAGCCGGCCATGGGAGGCAGGAGCAGGTGGCACGACCGGCGCTGCTTTGGGCGGCTGGAGCAAGAAGACCAGAGGTTGAAGAAGCACGGCGACCGTTGGATGGACATCATACGGTGACTGCAGCTAGAATCGTTTATATTGACTAAGTTGACAAAGCGCTTGGTACGCGTCAACTTAGTAGGCCCATAGGTCAGCTTCCGAAACGGTGCGCTCCATATGTCAGGGGGAGGAATCATTTTTTGCGCAGGTGAAGCTAGAATATCCGAGATTGAAGAAGAAGCATGGCATCCGTTGAATGGACATCCAACGGCCACTGCTGCTAGAACGGTGTGTTGACTATAAGTTGACAAAGCCTTGCATACGCGTCAACTCTTTTTTTTAGGGGACGCATCAACTTAGTAAGGCCACAAGTGTGTGGCAGAGAACTTATAGCTCATTTGAGATTTGTAAGAATGTGCAACCAATTTTTGAATTCTAATGGAATTTACTACATCCCATTTACAGTTTGTTAAAAGTACAACCCATTTTAACCAACCATTTAAAACTGAATTCAATAAAATTTTGCACATTTTGATGGGATCCGAAATATTTTTATTCCGAAATTTCTTGTTAGATTAAATACAATTTCAATATAAATTTGTATTACATAAAAATCCAACGAAACATTGCGCTCGCAACAATTAATGAAATTAAATTTTTCAATATCGGAAAATAATATTTTATAAAGTAATTACGTGTTTGGCGCATTTTTTATAGTTACTGTCCAGTTTTTATAATTACATCCCATTTATTATTTCTTAAAGCCCATTTTCTTGTTAAGCCTAATGCATCCCTCCTAGGAAAGATTTGCAGCCCAGCGGGGCGGAGAATAACAACTTGACCTTGCCTCGGTATTCCTAAAAAAAGTATAGCTGGGCTAGCCATTTTCAGCTTGAAAAAAATTAATATCTGGGCTGGATATCTGGCCTGGGCTAGACGGGCCACAGCCCGCCCAGTTAATAGCTGCAGCGATGTTTTCGTTGTTGTTCAGAGGAGAACAATTAATATCTGGGCTAAACATCGCCCAAGAAAAACTATGCAGTGCTCACACATCAAAAACACAAATACTGCTCGAGGTGCTTGGTCCCAGCTGTCGGCCGCTTCTTGTGCAATTCTCTCATTTATTGACTACATAGGTTGACAATGGTGTGGGACCGTGATGTTAGGAAACCAGGAGGAAGCAAAAACATTATAGTTTTATATACTAATAAGGAGGCACTTGCGTACGTGCGGCTATGGCCCTGGTGGGTCCCCACTGTCATCCTCTCTAAGTAAAGTCATCTCCTCATCCTCATGTACGTTGACCATGTTGAGAACGTGAGACGGCGGAACCACGACGAGCGCAACAACTAGAAGGACGACAGAGAGGGACTCGCGGGCCCTACGAATGGTCTGATACAACGCTCGCTGCTCATTCGGAAAGCCAGGATCATAGGGCCACATGTCCGCGACGGCATTGTCGTTCGCTTGTTCACTGGCGCTCGTTGAGGAGATGGAGGTTGCAGCACAGGTCCGCCTATGCTGGTAGCTCTTCCGCCATTAGGGCGTCGAAGTGCGGCCGCACCTGCTCTATGATGAACACGGCATGAACCGGCTTGGACAGTGGCGCCGGCTCCTGGTTGGAAGCTACGTCCATCGTCTGATTGTCGTCGCTCAGCTCAGTGAGGTAGCTGGCGAGCCAGCATGTCCGGCTGCTTGACCGACCCGCTGCCAAGCACGAGTCTGACTGCCCTGGCCACCCAGACCGCCTCCGTCGCCCGCGCGCGCTTTCCGCCCGAAACGGTTAGCGCCGCCCGCCCCGCTTCCCGGTGCATGCGATTGCTCCGCCTTCAAATGACACAAGTGCAGTCCGTCCGTCCTTCTGCCACCCACATTAATGATATGCGGTTGCCGAGGCGGCTACTCCGGCGCCACACATCCGTCCCTCCGCCGCCCACCATTGCTATATAAACTGCTGCGCTAGCCATAGCCGCAGTCATCCGCATCCGTTCCTATTCTCCTATCCAAACCACTACTGCCCACCATGGCTTCCTCGCGCTCCAGTGCTCTTCGAGACGGGTGGACGATGGACCACAAGGAGATGGTAGCCATTGCTGCCGACTGGCTGGCCGGCAGGCAGCCGGAGGACGATGATGTCCCAATGGAGAACATGGTAGTTGATGATCTGGCGCCAACCCCCTCCTCCACGCCATCCTCGCTGGTGCATTGCACCATGACCACCGCGGGGCCCATGCCCAATATATGGACACGGTGAGGCAGAAGCGTGAGGAGCAGTTCCGGGAGGCGCATGCCGATGCCGCCTACAACCACCATCTCCTCCAGGAGCACCTGCAGGCGGAGGAGCAGATCGCCGCGGAGCGGGCGGAGCAGGAGGTGATAACCCACAAGTGTAGGGGATCACAATAGTTTTCGAGGGTAAAGTATTAAACCCAAATTTGTTGATTCGACACAAGGGGAGCCAAAGAATACTCTTAAGTATTAGCAACTGAGTTGTCAATTCAGCCACACCTGGAAACTTAGTATCTGCAGCAAGATAGTTTAGTAGCACAGTAATATGATAGTGGTGGTAGTAGCAATAAAAGTAAAGATAGTGTTTTTGTAGTTTTTGTGATAATAGCAACGGAAAAGTAAATAAGCGGCAAGCAATATAGGTAAAGCTCGTAGGCAATGGATCGGTGATGGGAAATTACGTTGGATGCAATTCATCATGTAGAAGTTATAACCTAGGGTGACACAGAACTAGCTCCAGTTCATCAATGCAATGTAGGCATGTATTCCGAATATAGTCATACGTGCTTATGGAAAAGAACTTGCATGACATCTTTTGTCCTACCCTCCCATGGCAGCGGGATCCTATTGGAATCTAAGGGATACTAGCAAGATGCCCGTGCTACGCTACGGGATCACACAAGATTAGGTAGATTTATGTTATAATCCCTCTATAAATAAATATAAGAGCATTAATATAACTAAAGTAGTGATCTAAACAAATAGAAAATCCATCCACACGGATGTGGCAACTTGCAAATAATACTGACTTCATCCTTCGGGGCTCAACATGTTAGCATATACTCTGATATACCACCTACTCATGTCCCGCATGTCATATCTCCATGTATGTGAGCATTATATGATACAACATGCCACCCATGGGGAAAAGATAATGATAAATGATATCTCAAATAAATTGATATTGTAACATTCGAAACCACTTTGCAATATTTAAAGAAAAAAAGGATCATTTCACATTTTTGGCTTCCTCAATGGCAAGGCTTGTGAGCGCCAGGGCGAACTCTGAATTGTGAACTGTATGGCAGTTGCGCTCACGCGATATCTCCCAAATTGCCAACACAAACTTAGAACAACTATTGCGACAAAACTAACCCTTTCCCTAGAACAACTGTAGAAAACAAAACAAGCTATTTTGTTACCTTTCCTCCAATGATTCAACATTGCTCATTTCGTGTATTAGACACACTAGACTTAAATGTGAAATAAATTACATCAGTTAATCTGAAGTACTCCTGCACTTTGAAGTATCACCAAACCATATGTTACAACATGCTACGCTACAGAATACTTGCATGTTTCTGAACTTTAACAATCAATAGTTTAAATAACACTTAGACAAAAAAACACAATGTTACACTCCACGATCCATGACCTGAGTAGTAACCACAATCCACAACTCATGGCCATCAAAATAGGTTTTATGTAGCTAGAGTTCTACACACAAGTAATTGAATAAATCATATGTATTTCCTATCAGCGAGTAAAGCATGTGCAAATCCAAATTCTGAACTATATGGTTGTTAAACTAACTGGCACTTCCATACACAAAAAGTACAACAAGGTCGACTCAAGATGTCTGCTATGGAAGAACCAGAGACAAATATCAGATCTAGACTAAAAATATGTTGTTTTTTGAGGCGTAATAAACTGCTAATTGCACATTATCCATTGTTTTTTGTAGTTGTTCCTCTGTGCACACATAATTCAGAGAACATAACTACTCTCTGTAGTTTCTTCTCAATATACACATATTCAAAGAGAAACCATGAACTGCACTATCTCATCTCAGCAAGGACTCACTAATTTAATTGTCTAAAGATAATACCAAAAGGGCACTTGGCAACCAGATTGTTGATCCGGCCACATGAATGACTCCTAATCAGAACTGTGGTAGTGGCATGAACGTAAGCTCAGGCAACGGCGCGACGAGCTGGAAGCTAGGATTGGGGCCAGATCCACGATCTATGCATCGTCGTACACAGCGGCCAGGCTATGCACCGAGAACATCGTGTGCAGTGGAGATGGCGGCATGTGGACATTCTTGGGGGTAACCTCCACCAGATCTGGTAGCTTGCAGACTCGTACACGGAAGGGCAGAAAATTTGAGCATCTCCTGTAGTTGCAGCGTATTCCTGTGGACGAGCTCCGGATGGCGGTGTAGGCTTTGGATGGTGCGGGCAAGGGGTGGAGGTGGAGAAGAATACGGGCATGTATGCAGATTGGCGACCGATGGAGGGGATCGACACTCAGGTGGCTCGTGGTAGGGGGAAGCGGCGGGGAAGGTTGTAGGTATCTCTGGAGATGGTGTCGTAGGCCTAGAAGGCTGTAGGTGGGTGGCTGGGTAAGGGATGAAGGAGCTATGTGAAATTTAGGCAGAGTGGCGGGCGTTGTTTTGCAAAACTGCCACAACTTTTCTTTGCATCTGTTAGATGAAGATCCGACGGTCCGAAATGATAGATGGCAGGCACACCATCATCACCAACTCAGCTTTTTATAGGAGTAGAGATTAAGGCATCCTTTTAATAGAGTACCGGACCGAAGCATTAACACATAGTGAATACATGAACTCCTCAAACTATGGTCATCACCGGGAGTGGTCCCGATTATTGTCACTTCGGGGTTGCCGGATCATAACACATAGTAGCTGACTATAGACTTGCAAGATAGGATCAAGAACACACATATTCATGAAAACATATTAGGTTCAGATCTAAAATCATGGCACTCGGGCCCTAGTGACAAGCATTAAGCATAGCAAAGTCATAGCAACATCAATCTCAGAACATAGTGGATACTAGGGATCGAACCCTAACAAAACTAACTCGATTACATGATAGATCCCGTCCAACCCATCACCGTCCAGCAAGCCTATGATGGAATTACTCACACACGGCGGTGAGCATCATGGAATTGGTGATGGAGGAAGGTTGATGATGACGATGGCGACGATCTCCACTCTCCAGAGCCCCGAACGGACTCCGGATCGGCCCTCCCGAGAGAGATTAGGGCTTCGCGGCGGCTCCGTCTCGTAAAACGCGATAATTCTTTCTCCTTGATTTTTCTCCACGAAACGGAATATATAGGACCTGGGGATACATCGGTGGGGCATCGGGGTGCCCTCGAGGTAGGGGCGCGCCCTAGGAAGGGGGGCGCGCCCCCACCCTCGAGGACAGCCCGTGGGCCCCCGGGTGTGGAACTTCTTGCAGGTATTTTTTATATTTCTGAAATAAATCTCCGTTGATTTTCAGGCGATTCCGAGAACTTTTTATATCTGCACAAAAACAACACCATGGCAATTCTGCTGAAAACAACGTCTGTCCGGGTTAGTTCCATTCAAATCATGCAAGTTAGAGTCCAAAACAAGGGCAAAAGTGTTTGGCAAAGTAGATACGTTGGAGACATGTCAACTCCCCCAAGCTTAAACCTTTGCTTGTCCTCAAGCAATTCAGTTGATAAACTGAATGTGATAAAGAAAAGATTTGACAAACTCTGTTTGCTCTTGTTGTTGTAAATATGTAAGCTAGCATTCAGGTTTTCAACAAGATCATGAACTAACCACATTCACAATAACTTTCAGGTCTCAAGACTACTCATATCAATGGCATAATCAACTAGCGAGCAATAATAATAAACCTCGGATGACAAGACTTCTCAAAACAATCATGATATGATATAACAGGATGGTATCTCGCTAGCCCTTTCTGAGACCGCAAAACATAAATGCAGAGCACCTTTAAAGATAAGGGACAGACTAGACATTGTAATTCATGGTAAAAGAGATCCAGTCATGATCATATTCAATGCAAATTAATAGTAATACATGCAACGACAGAGGTGCTCTCCTACTGGTGCTTTTTGATAAGAGGGTGATGACTCTGCATAAAAGTAAATAGATAGGCCCTTCGCAGAGGGAAGCAGGGATTTGTAGAGGTGCCAGAGTTTGATTTTTAAATAGAGATTGAATAACATTTTGAGCGGTATACTTTCATTGTCAACATAACAACCAAGAATATCGATATGTCCCATGCTACGCACATTATAGGCAGTTCCCAAACGGAATGGTAAAGTTTATACTCCCCAACCACCAACAAGCACACTCCACGGCCAGCCGAATCCACGGGTTACTGTCCAAACAAGCAACAGCCCTGGGGGAGTTTTGTTTAATTATTATGATTTTGTGCATGGGACTGGGCATCCCGGTTACCAGCCATTTTCTCGTGAATGATGAGTGGATTCCACTCATCGTGAGAATAACCCACCTAGCATGGAAGATATAGACAACCCTAGTTGATACATGAGCTGTTCGAGCATACCAAACAGAATTTCATTTGAAGGTTTAGAGTTTGGCACATACAAATTTACTTGGAACGGTAGGTAAATACCGCATATAGGAAGGTATGGTGGACTCATATGGAACAACTTTGGGGTTTATGGAAGTGGATGCACAAGCAGTATTCCCGCTTAGTACAGGTGAAGGCTAGAAAGAGACTGGGAAGCGACCAGCTAGAGAGCAACAACGGTCATGAACATGCATTAAAATTAATCAACAATGAATGCAAGCATGAGTTGGATATAAATCACCATGAACATAAATATCGTGAAGGCTATGTTGATTTGTTTCAACTACATGCGTGAACATGTGCCAAGTCAAGTCACTTAAGTCGTTCAAAGGAGGATACCACCCATCATACTACATCACAACCATTTTAATGTCATGTTGGCACGCAAGATAGACCATTATAAACTTTCAGCTAATTAAGCATGGCATAAGCAGCTATGATCTCTAATTGTCATTACAAACATGTTTCATTCATAACAAGCTGAATCAAGAACGACGAGCAATCATATTTACAAAAACAAAAGAGGTCGAGTTCATACCAGCTTTTCTCATCTCAATTAGTTCATCATATATCATCCTTATTGCCTTTCACTCGCACGACAGAACGGTGTGGATAATAATAATAGTGCACGTGCATTGGACTAAGCTGGAATCTACAGGAATTTAATACAAGAGAGAAGACAAGGTAATATGGCTCAAGGTTAAATCAACAACAAAGCATATGAGAGCCACTAAGCATTTTCAATCATGGTCTTCTACTCTTAACCCCTAAAGAAAAGAAAAGAAACTATTTACACGGGAAAGCTCCCAACAAGCAAAAGAAGAACGGGAAATCTTTTTGGGTTTTCATTTATTTTTAGTTACTACTACAAGCAAAGAAAGTAAACTAGCTAGAAGCTACAACTATTTTTTTTTGTTTTTCTGGGTTTTTCTAGCACACAAGAAAAAGACTAAGAAAAATAAATTTAAACTAAGCATGGATGGTACAGTGAAAGAGTGTGAGCACCGACAGCTAGGATAAGTGTGAACATGAATGTAAAGTCGGTGAGAAACACGTACTCCCCCAAGCTTAGGATTTTGGCTTAAGTTGGTCTATGGCCACGGATCGAAGCCACTCCCTCCAGTGTACTGAGATGTGTCCTCTGGGTGCCACTGGTTGGCGAGCTCATCCAGATCCCACCCATAAACAGATTGACGGGAAGGATCAAGTGGTGGTTCTGGCTCAGGCTCTGAAGCTTGTGCCCAGCCTTGGTACTGGTAGAAGACATCTGAGGTGATGAGGAATACGCCTGTAGAAAGATCAAACAAAGAAGGTGCAGCCAAAGTAACAATTTCACAGTATATTTCATCAAACCTCAATTTATAAAGTAGCTGTATGTTTTTGTCTTTAACAATAAAGTAATGAGCTACCATGCTCTTGTAGTCTAGATAAACAGGGGCAAACAATTTTTCTTCCTTCTCATGATGCCTAATAGGTATGTTAAAATATTCAGCAAGGCGAGAAGCAAAGATGCCTCCAAAGACGGGCCCCTTTGAGCGGTTCAGACTCAATCGTTTGGCAACGACGGCGCCCAAGCTAACAGTTGTGTCACAAAACAAAGCATGGCGTAAAATGATAATATCAGGGGCACTGCGATTCCCACTGTTCCCGCGACCAATTAAACACCTACTAGCAAATAAAGCAAAGTAGCGCAGAACTAGGAAGTGTATACTGGTGATTCTTGCCCCTGAAACTTGTCTAGTTTCACCTACGGCTATCATATTAATAAACCCTTTGACGTCTTCATGACGTGGTTCATCAAGTCTACCTTCAAAGGGTACTTTGCGTATTTCACAAAAATCTAACAGTGATATCTCCTTAACCACATCATATAAGCGAAACTCCACCGTAGGTGGTGTTTTCCTAGAATGAAAATGAAAGCTTTGCGTAAAAATATTGGCGAGTAAGAGATACTGTTCTTTTTGGTCGTTGAGGAAGTCGGTGAGGCCTGCATTATTCGCCATCCAATAAAAGTCTTCGTAAATACCGGCGGACATCATGAAATTATTACAAGGCCACTCGCACGGTCGAACTTCCGCCATGTGAGGAAGATGATACTTGGGCTTCTTATTTTCTTCTTTCTTCTTCTCCTCCGAGCTCTTGCTAGAACAGCCCCTCAATATTCTTTTTAACATTTCCTTTTTCTGAAAATTTCTAATTTTTTTAGTAACTCACAATAAAAGTTAACCAAACTCAACAAGATTGATAGCAACAACTCCTATATGTGCCTAGAAGCTATATCATGCATTTGAACTACTTGGGACCAAGAAAATTTGACAGGCAAGCTCAAGAACAAGGTCACCATAGCAGCACAAATTTGCAACAAATAAAGCACTAGAACAAAAACTAATTGGACCAATGGAGGAGTCACATACCAAGGAACAATCTCCCCAAACAGTTTGGTGAATGGTGCTTTGAGCAAGGAGAACGAAAATGGCAGCAAAATGAGCTAGAACTCGGGTTTGAGCTGGTTGGGGATTTTTTGGGAGGAAGAAGAAGAGCATGGGTGAAAGGATAAGTGGAGGGGGGCCACGTGGGGCCCTCGAGGTAGGGGGGCGCGCCCTGTGCCCTCGAGGCCAGGTGCTGGCTCCCCTCGCTGTGTGTTCAGTGCCATATTTTCTTAAATATTCTATAGAGAAAAAATCATATTTCATTTTCATGGCATTTGGAGAACTTTTATTTTTGGGATACTTTTTTATTGCACGGACAAGTCTGGAAACAGACAGATAATGCTATTTTTCTTTGGTTTAACCTAATTAACAGAAAGTAAAAGGAGGGTACAGAAGGTTTGTGCTATCTAGATTCACCTATCCCATGCTCATCAAAAGAAATCCATTAACAAGGTTGATCAGGTCTTGTTAATAAACTCTTCCCGAGTAACATGAAACCGGAGAATTTTCAAATAACACTATGTTACCTCAATGGGGATATGTATGTCCCCAACAATAAGTATGTCATATGCCTTCTTGATAGTAGGAATAGGAAACTCAAAACCTCCAATAGTGATGGTTGAAGTTTTTCCAATATAATTGATACTATGAACCTGAGGTTGTTTCCTCAGGAAGTGTACCATATGGTCATTACCATTGACATGAAAAGTGACATTGCCTTTGTTGCAATCAATAACAACCCCTGCAATATTCAAAAAAGGTCTTCCAAGAATAATAGACATACTATCATCCTCAGGAATATCAAGTATAACAAAGTCCATTTGAATAGTGACATTTGCAACTACAACAGGCACATCCTCACAGATACCGACAGGTATAGTAGTTGATTTATCAACCATTTGCAAGGATATTTCAGTAGGTGTCAATTTACTCAAGTCAAGTCTACGATATAAAGAGAGAGGCATAACACTAACACCAGCTCCAAGATCACACAAAGCAGTTTTAACATAGTTTCTCTTAATGGAGCAAGGTATAGTCGGTACTCCTGGATCTCCTAATTTCTTAGGCATTCCACCCTCAAAAGTGTAATTGGCAAGCATGGTGGAGATTTCTACTTCAGGTATCTTTCTTTTGTTGGTGATAATATCTTTCATATACTTGGCATAAAGATTTGTTTTAAGCACGTCAGTCAAACGCATACGCAAAAAGATAGGTCTAATCATTGCAGCGAAGCGCTCAAAATCTTCATCATCCTTTTTCTTGGATGGTTTCGGAGGAAAAGGCATGGGTTTCTGAACCCATGGTTCTCTTTCCCTACCGTGCTTCCTAGCAACAAAGTATCTCTTGTCATAACGTTGATTCTTTGATTGTGGGTTATCAAGATCAACCACAGGTTCAATCTCTACATCATTATCATTGCTAGGTTAAGCATCATCATGAACATCATTATTAATATTATCACTATGTTCATGCTCATTACCAGATTGTGTCTCAGCATCGGAAATGGATATATCATTGGGATTCTCAGGTGGGTGAGCTACAGGTTCACTAGAAGCATGCAAAGTCCTATCATTTTTCTTTTTCTTATTTTTAGAAGAACTAGGTGCATCTAAATTAGCTCTCTGAGAATCTTGCTCAATTCTCTTAGGGTGGCCTTCAGGATACAGAGGTTCCAGAGTCATTTTACCACCTCTAGTAGCAACTCTAACAGCATAGTCATTATTCTTACTATTTAATTCATTGAGCAAATCATTCTGAGCCTTAAGTACTTGTTCTACTTGAGTGGTGACCATGGAAGCATGTATACTAATAAGTTTCAGTTCATCTTTAGCACTAGACATATAATCACTCAAGCGTTCAATCATATGAGCATTGTGTTGTAATTGTCTACCAACATAAGCATTGAAGTTTTCTTGTTTCATAATAAAATTGTCAAACTCATCTACGCATTGGCTAGCAGACTTATAACGAGGAATATCACCTTCATCCAATCTATAAAGAGAATTTAACGTTACTACCTGTGTCGGGTTATCAAGACCATGTATTTCTTCAATAGGCGGTAAATTCTTAACATCTTCAGATTTAGTACCTTTTTCTTCCATAGATTTCTTTGCCTCTTGCATGTCTTCAGGACTGAGAAATACAACACCTCTTTTCTTCGGAGTTGGCTTAGGGGCTGGTTCAGGAAGTGTCCAATTATTTTCATTGGCTAGCATATTATTCAATAGTAATTCAGCTTGTTCCACTGTTCTTTCCCTGAAAACACATCCAGCACAACTATCCAGGTGGTCTCTGGTAGCATCGGTTAGTCCATTATAAAAGACATCAAGTATATCATGCATCTCAAGAGGATGATCAGGCAAAGCATTAAGTAACTGGAGAAGCCTCCCCCAAGCTTGTGGGAGACTCTCTTCTTCAGTTTGAGCAAAGTTATATATTTCCCGTAAGGCAGCTTGTTTCTTATGAGCGGGAAAATATTTAGAAGAAAAGTAATACATCATATCATGGGGACTACGCACACAACCAAGATCAAGAGAATTAAACCAAGTCTTAGCATCACCCTTTAACGAGAACGGGAATAACTTAAGGATATAGTAGTAGCGAATCTTTTCATCATTGGTAAACAGGGTGGCTATATCATTCAACTTGGTAAGATGTGCCACAACAGTTTCAGACTCATAGCCATGGAAGGATCAGATTCAACCAAAGTAATTAACTCAGGATCAACAGAGAATTCATAATCCTTATCAGTGACACATATAGGTGAAGTAGCAAAAGCAGGGTCATGTTTCGTTCTAGCATTCAAGGACTTTTCTTTCAGCTTAGCTAATAACTTCTTAAGATCATATCTATCATTGCAAGCAAGAAAGTCTCTAGCAGTTTCTCATCCATAACATAACCCTCAGGCCCAACAGGCAATTCATATATATTGGGAGTAGTTTCATTATCACTTTCATAAGTAGCATCAACATTTTCACTCTCCCTAACTGTCAGGGATATGACTAACAGGTATAAACCGGCTATTGTAAACCGGCTTTATTATGTTATACCTGATTGTAATATTTAGTAAAGGCTACGGCCCATGAGATCTTAGGGCCCATGTGTAGAATTAAGGTATGTAAACCGCCAAGCGATGTAACTTGAGAGATAAGGAAGGAAAGACAGAGACCGAGGCGGACATAAGTATGAGCCGGCCTCGGGACTCTGTAAACCGGACCAGGCGTACCCTCTATATAAAGGGGCGACCCGGCGACGGTTCAGGGACAAGCAACAATCAACCCGTCGAGACACAGACAAGCGAATCCGCTCCCTGTAATCCGATGCCCAAGCAATACCAAACCAACTAGACGTAGGCTTTTACCTTCATCGAAGGGGCCGAACTAGTATAAACCCTCTGTGTCCTTTGTGTGCTATGAACCCCTTCAAGCTAACCTGTGCGATGGTTCCATCTTCAAGTCCGCTAAACCGGACATCTGCCGTGCTATTTCCACGACAGTTGGCGCCCACCGTGGGGCCTCCGCACGATGGTTTCGAGTTCTTGAAGGGCAGCTTTGAGGGGCTCAAGGGTTACGCGGTCGGCCGGATGACCAAGAGTCGCCGCGGCCGGATCTACATCGACGACGCAGGTTGGGGACCGGAGGCCGATTCAATCGAATACGGGTACCGGGTTCCCTTTGGTGGCATACAAGTCTTCATTGGCAAAATCGGCGAACCGGGACCTGAGCCGGACGTCTTCCCCAACATCGTCAAGCCGGCTCAGCGTGCGAGATCGGCCCGGATTCAGCCCGCCGTGAAGCACATGTTCGTTGGAGCAATCCACGGAGTTCGAACCGAGGACGGATCGGAATCCGATGGTGCAACTGTTGTCTACTCCGACGACGAATCTTCCTCCGGAGAAACTGAATCTCTGTATCAGTTGCAGGACGGCCGGTCTGAGGGCGAGTCCGATGGAAACAGTATTCCGGACCCCTTCGACCTGCCAAACCGGGTGGCGGTCTTTATGGCCGGTTCACAGCCTCCGGTGAACGGGACGACAGCTGAAGCTGGCGTAGGAGGGAGCGGCACGACCCTCTCACTTACTGATGTTCTATCCACCTTGATGGATGAATTCACGGCTAAAGCGGTGGAAACAGTAGCTCCAGCAGACAAGGCGCATCATGATGCATAGCTCCTTCAGTTAAAAGGCCGGATTGATCAGTTAAAAGAAGACCTGAAGGCAGAGAGAGAAATGATAGCGGTAAGACAAGCGGAGCTGGATGATCGAGCTTTTCACCTAAGGATGGAGCAAGCTTCTATGGAAGGAGTAAGGGGACGAAAGTACCAGTCTCGTATACCGCTGGTTTATGAAGCAATGAATTTGTTCCGGACACCTGGGGCTGGGACTAGTAATAATCCGGCTCCAAACCGGAGGGCACCCCCAGCCAGGGAGGAGCCGGTTCAGCAACCCACCGCAGAGCGGGATCGTCGGATCACGTCGGCACCTTACGTTCCCACCCCTCCAGGTCATTATTCAAACCCTTTGGATAACATCGCTGCAGCTGCTGCACGTTTCGCTGCTTTACCTGTGGAGGAGACGTCTCCGGTGGCATTGGAGGCGCGCAGGGTCAAGGAGCTGCTTAATACGGCGTTGATACATCAGCAAGCATATTCTCATAGCAGGGAAATGTTACATTCAACACCACGTCCCAGCCGAAGTTATACTAGGCATTGGGAGGAGCCAGAAGTGTCTAGAAGTGAACGCAGGAGGCATCAGCACAGGCAGGATAATCCGGCAGGTGCAGCGATACCAGCTCCGGATATAAACCGGGTTAGATCAGGAGCTAGGGAGGAGGTTCTGTAATGCCCAGGATGGGACTATATCTCCTACGTGTCGAGGCATGACTTAAAGATATAAGCCCATCCTAGAATGATCTCAAGTTTGGTATCTTTGCACGACTCATGTAAAAGAGGGATTAAATTGCAAAAGGAGATAGTTGGCTTACACTCGCCACTTCACACAATACATTACATAAGCAAACATCATCCAAAACATCACAACCCGACTACGGGCGAAGATCAAAAGAAAGATACCAAAACAACATAAAGCCACAGGTCAGGATCGAATCCTAGTAGAAACCACTACTGATCGTCGAAAACGTCACAAGCATACGGCCAAACTCTTCAACGAGCTCCTGGTGAAGTACTGATCCAACTCCTGCTTCAAGCTCGGCTGAACCTGCATCTGGTGTGGTGAAGTAACTGTGAGCCACAGAGGACTCAGCAATCCCATTCCCGGGTAACACGACTATTTAAGCCTTGGGTGAGGATAAGGCTGAAGAAAGAACAAGAGGTGAAGGAACAACAAGAGTCTGCAGCAGCAACTAGCACTAGCTTACGTATACGAGAGCGAGAAGAGAAGGTGCCTCGGTCGAGAGATGATCACGAAGTGATCCTAGCTAAAGCTCACCAAACATAACCCCACCGTGTTCAACTCCCGAATCCCTATTCGGAAATTGACAGTCACGGTACACACACTGGTAGTGTATTAGAACATTGTGTCAAGTTATCTACAACCGGATATTAACAAGCTCCCATCTGCCACATAACCGTGGGCACGGCTTTCGAAAGTTCAAACCCTGCAAGGGTGTTCCAACTTGACCCATTACAAGCCCACGATCCGCGAAGTCGCAACTCCATAGGTGGGAAGACCCGAGTATTCTCGGAATCCCGTGCTCAAGTTAAACCGAACTAAGGTAAGGCTAATCCAGCAAATCCTCCCGGCGTGTCGACACCCTGATAGGTAGCCGCGCGTATCTAGTCTCAGGACACGACCGGATGGGCGAAGCTACGGGTTTTTACCAAACCTCGAGTTGCCTCGTGGTGGCCCCGCAGGCTCCCCGTTTCGGACCAACACTCATGTGGAGCACTGGCCCGGGGTTGTTGAATTAAAATAAAAGGGATAGCTAGTCCACATGCAAGTTTTATTAGTTTGTTATTAGGCAAATAGTACCAATGTTGGGACTTGCTGGAAAAGACTTAGCACTTAGCAGTTTATCAAGGGGGTCCCATACACCCCAACCGTGTTAGGAACGCATAATCAAGGAACATAACACCGGTTTATACGGTTCCTAACGGCATGAGTGGAACAAATCACCAAGCAAAAGGCTTAGCCTTCCACCCTTGCCAATATATAAATGATTTCATTTAAGCATTTATATAGTGTGATATAACCCAACCACTTCAACATGAAGCAAGCATCTTCAATCTTCACCTGCAACTAACAATGCTATAAGAGGGGCTGAGCGAAGCGTACTTAGCCATTCAACGATTTGCATAGGTAGGGTGGTTAGACAGGTTCATGGTTACAATAGGAGGCTGACAGGAAAACATGGGCATCGAGGCAAAACTATAGAGCGATACTCTAGCAATAGGCAAAGATAGTAATGTTATCGGGGTTCGGTCATCTTGCCTGGAATTCCACAAGGGAGAAGAACGGATCCCTGAAGTAGACGGAGCAACACAGACGAGCGAAACCTCACAACTCCGGAACGAAACCGACGCTAACAAGAGAAGCAACCGGAAAGAAGAAACAACACGGTAAACACACAAGCATAAACATGGCATACGATGCACATCCAAGTATGATGCATGTCCGGTTTAATTATGCAAGGCATGGCAAAGTGCACAAACAACACTACAAGTTAAGTGGAGCTCAATATGCAACGAGTTGCATATTGACGAAACACCAGATGTTATTTATTTAGTTGACTCTCGTTAATTACAAGACAAGATTAAATGTTTTTAACATGGCAAGAGGTGAAGCATAATAAAACTACACTATTAAGGCATTTTAAATGAGGCCGGAAAAATAACAACAACAAGTCCGGAAAATCCCCATATGCATGTTTAATAATTATAAAGCAACAACAATTAAACATTTTAGTGTTGTTAACATGATGCGGATGACATGATCAAGTTTATGCAATTTTTATTAGAAGGTTAACAAGAAGATGATATGAAGTATTGTCACCGTGGTGGAATGAAAAAGGGTGCCACGGCAACGATCCGAAATGATGCCACGGCAACATATCGGTTCCGATAACTCATTGAGAGTCCGGTGCAAAAGGAAAGAGGGCGTGAGCGAGTCAACGAGATGAAAGGTGGGGCGATCCCGTTGCCGGGTTCCCACGAGTCGGCGACGAGACAACCGAGGAACAAGACAAAAGAGGCACCACGGGCACGAAGCACAAGTGAAACATTTCATACAACACAAGCATCACACGGGTCACGTCTCAGGGTTATACCTTCGGAACAATCGTTTCGGGGCGGTTCGAGATCGTAGAGGAAGGAGTCGTTCTCACGAGTCGTAGAGGAAGTAGTGGTTCACGTGGCGGTAGAGGTACTCGTTCGTAGAGGAAGTAGTGGTACACGGGTCTTCGGCGACGGTAGACGTTCACGTCACGTGTCGTGGTACTTGCGGCGTCGTGTAGTTGTTCCCGTTCGTAGATGTACTTGTCGTTCACGTGGCGGTAGTCGAACTTGACATATCCGAAGGGGTACTTGGCGGGTCAGTCGTCGTGGTACTTGGGGGTTCTCGATCTCGCGACGGTAGTGGTACTTGATCCGAGTAGTCGTTCGGGGTCACGATGACGATAGTCGTACACGGATCATAGAGGAACTTGATGCATCCCAGGTCTTCGGTCTCCACTTGGCAAAAGAAACGGTTCCTGGACACTTGCAACCGCACAAGGCAACACAACAAAACAAACAAAAACAGCACGGGAGGCGACGCGGCCATGGCAGCGACAGCAACAGCAGGAAGAATATGATGGAGCTGGTGAGGCCGGCGGCCTCGAGGAGAACGGAGGGAAATGGTGCAGGACGACGGGGCGCTGCCATGGGCGGAGGAGGCGCTGGACGAAGTAGGGGCGGTCATCTTGCTCTGGAGGAGGCCGACGGGGGCGTGCGCGGACCTGACCGAAGGGTCGCGCGGCTGCCTTGGCGCCTGGACGCAAAAGGCAAGGCGAGAGGAGGCGGCCTTGGCGCAGCTCCTGGCCGCAGGAGGACGAAGAGGCGGGCCTTGGGCGACCCGCGGAAGCAGCGGCGCGGCAGGAACGGAGGAAGGCCGACGCGATGCAGAGGGGGCGTCGCTCCGCGGGGCGATGCGGGCGCGGTGGCTCGGGCGAAGGGCGCCGCTGGCGCGCGCGAGCCTGAAGACGGAGGCAGGGCGCGGTCACGGCCTTGGAGAAGGGAGGCCGGGCGAACGAGCCGGCCGGCTCCTGACCGCTGGAGACGGAGGCACGGCGCCTTGGCGCGGCGGCGTCCACGCGAGGGAGGCGGGAGCCTGGCCTGGAGGCGCGCTGGGGAGCCAGAGGACGGGCTGAGGCGACCTGGAGGAGGGGGTTGCGGGGGCTCGGCGACGCTCTGGCGCGGGAGGAGCGATGGGGGTTCTCGGGATGAGGGGAAAAGAGCGATGGCTCGGGGTCGTGAGAGGAACGAGCGAGCTGCGGACGAGGCTGGCGGCGGCACGAGGGAAGGAGAGGGAGTGCGGGACTCGGGCTAGGGTTCGGTGGCTGCTGGGCCAAAGTGGTAGATGGGCCAGGGAGGCCGCTTGGGAGGCCTAGAGTTGGCTGGTGGGTCTGGGAGGCCCAAGAGGCTGGTTGGCCTCTTCCTTTCTATTTGATTTTTAGCAGAAAAATGCAATAGAGAGAAGAAGAGAAATGAGGAGGGGGTTAGGGAAAAGATAACACATGGGACTATTTTCCTCGGGCATCATAAAAATGAGCACGACCGGAGAAAAATACAAAAGGCCAGATCGGAAAATAATTCAAACATATTTGAATTTAATTCAAATAGTTTTGAACTAAGACTTGATTATTGAGGTGTCCAAAAATGTTCGAATTTTCGGAGGAACCTCGAAACAACGGAAAAGAATTATTGATAAGGTTTTAAGGAGTAAATCGAAGTAGGAAAAGCATGGGGAAATTATGCAAGTGTGTTATGGTGATTCCGAAGCAATGGAATAATTAATAAATATAGCTCCCTAAATATTGAGAGGCTTTTATATGTTTTAAAGAGAAGACATTCTTCCCTCGATTTAAATGGACCGAAGGCCCACACGATTTATTTAGGTTGAGATGCAAAGAAAAATATGACATGATGGCATGATGACATGATGCAATGCAAAAATAAATAACACAAGCACAAATGAAACACACGGGCAACCCGGAACATCTGGAATCTTCTGGGACGTCGGTCTTCGGGCGTCACAACTCTCCCACACTAACAGAGGATCTCGACCCGAGATCCTAGAGATATCACCGGGTAAAACGGAAGAGGAGGAGGTAAAACAAAGTTGCTTCTTTGACAGACGAGTGAAACCAAAGAACCTTGAGAGGTTGAACAAGTTGAAAGAAAGAATGCAACGTAGATGAACGAAGATGAAAACACTCCGTTAGAAAGAGTAACAAGGAACATAATGAGAACCTTGCAGGTTGAAAGACATGAAACAAGAGCTTATGAACCAAAAGAATATGAAACCGCAACGGTATAGCCAAGGAATAAGAATGATAGAATTTGGACAGCACTCCGTCTGAAATCAAAGGAATTAACAAGAGTTTGAGGAGATGGAGTGATACTTGATGAAAACAACAACAGACAGCCTCCGGAACAATTAAAAGAATGGCACAAGGGGTAAGAAAGATTCAGACAGCACTCCGGTTGAAAAGAGAGGCAAAACTAGATAAATGACGAAACTGAATGAAGAATACAACACTCCGGTTAAATGATAAGCAAGGAAAAGAACATGATCTCGATAAAACAAGATGATGGTTTGGAGAGAGCAACATCGCAAAGCCTCCGGAATGAAAGAATAGCATGTATATCAAAGAAAGAATTGAACGGAGAGAAAAATGACAACTTCTCTCAAAATGAATTAGGAAATCTCCCTTACAAAGAAGGGTTGAACAGAGTTGTTGGGAATTCAACAACGAAAAGAATAAGCTTGATGTGGGCTTATGGAAAACATCTCAAAATTAAGAGATGACAACCAGCCACTAACGAAAACATATAATTGGATTGAGATCAGCAAGGAGACGAAAAACTTATCTCACCGGAATGATAAATGAAGAACTTGGGTCATTTATAAGCACCATAATTAGCAACAATCCTTAGGAAAGCTTTTAGGTGAAATACAACCCAAGATTACTCCAACAAATAAATTGAATGGTTGGAAAGATCTCCTGAACAAAGAAAATGATGGGTTTAAATATCTCATTCTTGAAAACTCGTGAATCATGAAACATGAAGGAATTGTCAAGAATGACATAACACCATCTCAAAGATAAGATAGAAAGGATTGCAATTGGAAAGCATGATGAAGAATGCTTGAGCTCCAACAAGAATCTTGATGAAGACTTCGAGGATGAATTAAATGATGATGAACCACCATGAGAACTCTGGTAATGAAAGCATGAGAAGTGAAAGATGAAAATAATAAGATTCAAGGCCTGCGATGAATTAGATGGAGCTTGGAATGATATAATTGAAATATCTTGGAGCTCCGGAAAACAAGATGAACAACTTAGAATCGAGAATATGATATGATGAACAAGCTCCGGAAAACAGAGATTAATCACTCGAGGAAATAAGAATAAGATTTATTGTATGCTTATCCTTCATCAAATTAAATTGATGACAAGCAAACGGATTTGGCGTACTACTTATTCTCGTTGCAAAGAATTAAAGAGGGATCTAGCACAACCTTGGATAAATCTTCAACAAAGCACCGGTAGGATTGAGAAAAGAACAAATGAATTAAAACGATAACAACGGAAGGGTAATCTTGAACGAACCACCGTAAGAATATAGAGACGAACGAAAAGACATCAATGAAGAATATTTGGAGGACGAGGTTGAAAACTGAGAACGAAGAATCTTCTGAAATGATGGCCTTCGGAGGATCACAAAGAAAATAATTCATGAAAAGCTTCGGATTGGTATAAAAATAATTCCTCACAATCGGAATAATAATGAGGATGGCATTAAGCTAGAACCACGAATCTTCAAGAGAACGGCCAATATTTAAGAGAAACACTTCTCCGGTCTGCAAACGTTGAGAATGAAGACGGAAATGCCATAAGAATTGTTGAGCACTTCGGAATGAAGAATTAAAAGGTTGAACCAATGATGAAAAAGAATTTGAAAGCGGTCGTGGAGAAGGACTGTGACTGATGGGAATCATTCTTATGTCACACTTTAAGAGAATTTGAGTATAACTCCGGAAAATAGAAGAGTCAGGTAAGATCCTGGAAAAAGACCTGTGGGTTAGGGCCCACTCAAAAGAAATCACCATTGGAAAAGATTGCTTAAAGATATTGCACCGGTTGAATTAAAAAGGCTGAATAAGATTATAATCCTCAAAATAGTTTGAACGGATTAAGAATGGAAACATGAATCTTCAACACTCCGGATATGAATAACAAGAGGAGAATGATTAATTGGTGCACCGGAATAAGAAAGCATTGTGAGATGAGGAAAAGGATAAGATCAACACCGAAATCTTGAATTACATCCACCAGAGAAGAAACGAGAACGAAGAATGATGAACTTGAAGCTCTTGAGCATTTACACGATAAATCACCAGATAATAACGTTGAAGTTAAACAATGAAGAAATATCACAAGAATAAAATGGATACTTGATCTAAGAATTTCTGGCTCCAAGAAGAAAAAGGGTGGGAGGGTGTTGAAAACAAAGACAACTTGGGGTGAATGAAACAGACAAATCGTCAGATTTCTCAACGACGTCCGTATGGAATACTTGAAAAGAAGGCACACCGGTTGGAAAAGAATTTAACATGACCATCTTGATGATCAAGAAGGATTAGCACTCCCATAGAAATATGAGAACACCGATTAGGAAAGGTATGGAATCAACATTTGACATCGAAGCAACTCGAATACCAGAATCAAAACGAAAACAAAGGATAGATATGCAACATGATCTTCACAATATCATCCGAACAGAGAATTGAACGAATGAATTCCGCAGGTACATCAACTTGACGAGAAGCCACTTGGAGAGCAAAATGAAAATAAAAAAAGGAACAAGGAACAGATAGAACAAATACAAGATAGAAGCTTCGTTCCGACATATTCGTGCTGAAAGCTCATGGAACGTGTTACAAAAGGGTTTTGCAATCCCCGGATCAGCATAGCCAAGGACCCTTTAAGATGCAACTCCCGATCAGAACAAGTCCATAAAACCACTTCACTCAATGTAGAAACCCGAACTTCATATCGTGCATCCATTGGAAGAATGCCCAGAACTACTAGATGCAGCCACTTATAGATTTCCGAAAGTTTCCAGTTATGCAATCAGGTGTTGGGGATACACGGGAAGCTCCGCGCAATCAACTCTAAACCTACATCCAGGTGTATCCATCCTTCAACACATAACCAGTCTTTCTCGGAAACTGTTTACCTCGGACCTTCGAAACGCATCCACTATACAAGCTATGGCAATACTCTCGAACTACCTCCCCAGTACTGGATGATGTCGGGGTTATCTTGCCACTAACCGTATAGGAGAGATTTTCGATGTCGGCCGTCTTAAGTATTCTAGTACTGCCGCGATGGATTTGTGACGACAACACCTCAGAGCTCAACTCCCCGGGACACTGCCACAACCCCTAATGACAGGAGGCATCGAGAACAATGTTCTCGTCACAAAGACATCGAAACAATCCAAACAATACTCGCGAGATCCTAAAAAAAATTTGGTGCAATTTTTGAAAGTAGAAGAGGCAAGAGTAATCGTCAGGAGTCCTCACCAGAATGAAAGGGGGTGAGGAGCAAAAGAAATCCTACTCTCCGATATATATATATAGGACTGAAAACATTTTTCAAGTGTGTGCCTAGACTCAACCGTCAACGATTCGATCAATCAGTGGGGGCTCCTAGGTCGGAGAAGGCTCTGAATACCAACTTGTAATGCCCAGGATGGGACTATATCTCCTACGTGTCGAGGCACGACTTAAAGATATAAGCCCATCCTAGAATGATCTCAAGTTTGGTATCTTTGCAAGACTCATGTAAAAGAGGGATTAAATTGCAAAAGGAGATAGTTGGCTTACACTCGCCACTTCACACAATGCATTACATAAGCAAACATCATCCAAAACATCACAACCCGACTACGGGCGAAGATCAAAAGAAAGATACCAAAACAACATAAAGCCACAGGTCAGGATCGAATCCTAGTAGAAACCACTACTGATCGTCGAAAACGTCACAAGCATACGGCCAAACTCTTCAACGAGCTCCTGGTGAAGTACTGATCCAACTCCTGCTTCAAGCTCGGCTGAACCTGCATCTGGTGTGGTGAAGTAACTGTGAGCCACAGAGGACTCAACAATCCCGTTCCCGGGTAACACGATTATTTAAGCCTTGGGTGAGGACAAGGCTGAAGAAAGAACAAGAGGTGAAGGAACAACAAGAGTCTGCAGCAGCAACTAGCACTAGCTTACGTATACGAGAGCGAGAAGAGAAGGTGCCTCGGTCGAGAGATGATCACGAAGTGATCCTAGCTAAAGCTCACCAAACATAAGCCCACCGTGCTCAACTCCCGAATCCCTATTCGGAAATTGACAGTCACGGTACACACGCTGGTAGTGTATTAGAACATTGTGTCAAGTTATCTACAACCGGATATTAACAAGCTCCCATCTGCGACATAACCGCGGGCACGGCTTTCGAAAGTTCAAACCCTGCAGGGGTGTTCCAACTTGACCCATTACAAGCCCACGATCCGCGAAGTCGCAACTCCATAGGTGGGAAGACCCGAGTATTCTCGGAATCCCGTGCTCAAGTTAAACCGAACTAAGGTAAGGCTAATCCAGCAAATCCTCCCGGCGTGTCGACACCCTGATAGGTAGCCGTGCGTATCTAGTCTCAGGACACGACCGGATGGGCGAAGCTACGGGTTTTTACCAAACCTCGAGTTGCCTCGTGGTGGCCCCGCAGGCTCCCCGTTTCGGACCAACACTCATGTGGAGCACTGGCCCGGGGTTGTTGAATTAAAATAAATGGGATAGCTAGTCCACATGCAAGTTTTATTAGTTTGTTATTAGGCAAATAGTACCAATGTTGGGACTTGCTGGAAAAGACTTAGCACTTAGCGGTTTATCAAGGGGGTCCCATACACCCCAACCGTGTTAGGAACGCATAATCAAGGAACATAACACCGGTTTATACGGTTCCTAACGGCATGAGTGGAACAAATCACCAAGCAAAAGGCTTAGCCTTCCACCCTTGCTAATATATAGATGATTTCATTTAAGCATTTATATAGTGTGATATAACCCAACCACTTCAACATGAAGCAAGCATCTTCAATCTTCACCTGCAACTAACAATGCTATAAGAGGGGCTGAGCGAAGCGTACTTAGCCATTCAACGGTTTGCATAGGTAGGGTGGTTAGACAGGTTCATGGTTACAATAGGAGGCTGACAGGAAAACATGGGCATCGAGGCAAAACTATAGAGCGATACTCTAGCAATAGGCAAAGATAGTAATGTTATCGGGGTTCGGTCATCTTGCCTGGAATTCCACAAGGGAGAAGAAAGGATCCCTGAAGTAGACGGAGCAACACAGACGAGCGAAACCTCACAACTCCGGAACGAAACCGAAGCTAACAAGAGAAGCAACCGGAAAGAAGAAACAACACGGTAAACACACAAGCATAAACATGGCATACGATGCACATCCAAGTATGATGCATGTCCGGTTTAATTATGCAAGGCATGGCAAAGTGCACAAACAACACTACAAGTTAAGTGGAGCTCAATATGCAACGAGTTGCATATTGACGAAACACCAGATGTTATTTATTTAGTTGACTCTCGTTAATTACAAGACAAGATTAAATGTTTTTAACATGGCAAGAGGTGAAGCATAATAAAACTACACTATTAAGGCATTTTAAATGAGGCCGGAAAAATAACAACAACAAGTCCGGAAAATCCCCATATGCATGTTTAATAATTATAAAGCAACAACAATTAAACATTTTAGTGTTGTTAACATGATGCGGATGACATGATCAAGTTTATGCAATTTTTATTAGAAGGTTAACAAGAAGATGATATGAAGTATTGTCACCGTGGTGGAATGAAAAAGGGTGCCACGGCAATGATCCGAAATGATGCCACGGCAACATATCGGTTCCGATAACTCGTTGAGAGTCCGGTGCAAAAGGAAAGAGGGCGTGAGCGAGTCAACGAGATGAAAGGTGGGGCGATCCCGTTGCCGGGTTCCCACGAGTCGGCGATGAGACAACCGAGGAACAAGACAAAAGAGGCACAACGGGCATGAAGCACAAGTGAAACATTTCATACAACACAAGCATCACACGGGTCACGTCTCAGGGTTATACCTTCGGAACAATCGTTTCGGGGCGGTTCGAGATCGTAGAGGAAGGAGTCGTTCTCACGAGTCGTAGAGGAAGTAGTGGTTCACGTGGCGGTAGAGGTACTCGTTCGTAGTGGAAGTAGTGGTACACGGGTCTTCGGCGACGGTAGACGTTCACGTCACGTGTCGTGGTACTTGCGACGTCGTGTAGTTGTTCCCGTTCGTAGATGTACTTGTCGTTCACGTGGCGGTAGTCGAACTTGACATATCCGAAGGGGTACTTGGCGGGTCAGTCGTCGTGGTACTTGGGGGTTCTCGATCTCGCGACGGTAGTGGTACTTGATCCGAGTAGTCGTTCGGGGTCACGATGACGATAGTCATACGCGGATCATAGAGGAACTTGATGCATCCCAGGTCTTCGGTCTCCACTTGGCAAAAGAAACGGTTCCTGGACACTTGCAACCGCACAAGGCAACACAACAAAACAAACAAAAACAGCACGGGAGGCGACGCGGCCATGGCAGCGACAGCAACAGCAGGAAGAACATGATGGAGCTGGTGAGGCCGGCGGCCTCGAGGAGAACGGAGGGAAATGGTGCGGGACGACGGGGCGCTGCCTTGGGCGGAGGAGGCGGTGGACGAAGCAGGGGCGGTCATCTTGCTCTGGAGGAGGCTGACGGGGGCGTGCGCGGACCTGGCCGAAGGGTCGCGCGGCTGCCTTGGCGCCTGGACGCAGAAGGCGAGGCGAGAGGAGGCGGCCTTGGCGCAGCTCCTGGCCGCAGGAGGACGAAGAGGCGGGCCTTGGGCGACCCGCGGAAGCAGCGGCGCGGCAGGAACGGAGGAAGGCCGACGCGATGCAGAGGGGGCGTCGCTCCGTGGGGCGATGCGGGCGCGGTGGCTCGGGCGAAGGGCGCCGCTGGCGCGCGCGAGCCTGAAGACGGAGGCAGTGCGCGGTCGCGGCCTTGGAGAAGGGAGGCCGGGCGAATGAGGCGGCCGGCTCCTGTCCGCTGGAGACAGAGGCACGGCGCCTTGGCGCGGCGGCGTCCACGCGAGGGAGGCGGGAGCCTGGCCTGGAGGCGCGCTTGGGAGCTAGAGGACGGGCTGAGGCGACCTGGAGGAGGGGGTTGCGGGGGCTCGGCGACGCTCTGGCGCGGGAGGAGCGATGGGGGTTCTCGGGATGAGGGGAAAAGAGCGATGGCTCGGGGTCGTGAGAGGAACGAGCGAGCTGCGGACGAGGCTGGCGGCGGCACGATGGAAGGAGAGGGAGTGCGGGACTCGGGCTAGGGTTCGGTGGCTGCTGGGCCAAAGTGGTAGATGGGCCAGGGAGGCCGCTTGGGAGGCCTAGAGTTGGCTGGTGGGTCTGGGAGGCCCAAGAGGCTGGTTGGCCTCTTCCTTTCTATTTGATTTTTAGCAGAAAAATGCAATAGAGAGAAGAAGAGAAATGAGGAGGGGGTTAGGGAAAAGATAACACATGGGACTATTTTCCTCGGGCATCATAAAAATGAGCACGACCGGAGAAAAATACAAAAGGCCAGATCGGAAAATAATTCAAACATATTTGAATTTAATTCAAATAGTTTTGAACTAAGACTTGATTATTGAGGTGTCCAAAAATGTTCGAATTTTCGGAGGAACCTCGAAACAACGGAAAAGAATTATTGATAAGGTTTTAAGGAGTAACTCGAAGTAGGAAAAGCATGGGGAAATTATGCAAGTGTGTTATGGTGATTCCGAAGCAATGGAATAATTAATAAATATAGCTCCCTAAATATTGAGAGGCTTTTATATGTTTTAAAGAGAAGACATCCTTCCCTCGATTTAAATGGACCGAAGGCCCACACGATTTATTTAGGTTGAGATGCAAAGAAAAATATAACATGATGGCATGATGACATGATGCAATGCAAAAATAAATAACACAAGCACAAATGAAACACACGGGCAACCCGGAACATCTGGAATCTTATGGGACGTCGGTCTTCGGGCGTCACAGGTTCGTCAAACAACGCCGGTTCACACAGCCACTGCAGAAACAGGAGTTACGACGAGTTCCTTCGGGGTGCAGTGTCTTGTCCCCGCTTTACGGGGTGTCAAGCTGCCTAAAGATTTCAAGGGGCCCCGCAAGGTACCTAATTACACAGCCGATTTAGCTCCGGAAGCTTGGGTTGAAAGTTATGAGATGGCCATGGAGATGCTGGATGTGGATGAATCGGCTTGTGCTAAATATTTTACTATGATGCTCGAAGGCACGGCCCGGACCTGGCTGAAAGCTCTACCCCCGAACTCTATTGGGTCATGGGGGGAACTACGCAGCCAGTTTATCAAAAACTTCAAAGATACATGCAAACAGCCGATGTCAGTGGTGGATCTAGCAGCTTGTGTGCAAGGAGACCAGGAGTCTACAGCAGCTTGGGTACGGAGAGTAGCAGTATTTTACACTCTTCGAATGGTATTAATCCTAGTACGGCGATAGTGACTTTGGAGAACAATTGCCGGTTTGAATCTTTAAAGTTAAAACTCGGACGGCTTAAAAGGGACTGCAATGATATGGGAACTCTCATGAGTGCCCTGGTGAAATATGGAGACTCTGATAATACCAAGTATCCAGAAGCGGAAGGAGATAAGACTGGGAAGGTTAGCAAGTCTGGTAAACCAGCGCCAATTAATCCGGCTACCTCAAGTTTTTTGGGCAAACGGAAAGCAGAGGGTGGCTCTGACTTCGTGGCCAACACTCAAGTTCAAGGGGATTTTCAGCGTAACCTGGGAGATCCATCTTCACAAACCGGCGGAGGAACCCTTAGCTGGGATCAAGAGTTAGATCAGCCTTGTCCAAAGCATAGTGCAAAAGGGAAAACGGCAAAGCATACCATGAGGGAGTGCATACCCCTTATGAAGGCAGTGGCGGGCCGTTTCAATCCTCATAATCGGCCCCCAAATGGTGGTTCAGGTCCTGGATTTTATGGTCCGGGTCATCAGGGGAACAGCTCCGGATCAGGGTATAGGGGCAATAGCAATGGTTATCAAAATCGGGCAGGTAATCAGAATAATCAAGGGAATTATAATGGCCAAGGCAATCAGTCGCATCATCAGGGTGGTTACAATAATCAGAGGAATCAGCAGTAGAGCCAAGGGAATTATAATAGTCAGGGAAATCAGCAGCAGTAGCGTCAGTAGCAGCAGCCGCAATCTGGATATCAGAGTAATCCGAAGGAATTAAACAGTGGGCAATATCATGTCTTCACCACAAGTCTGTGTAAGAGAGACCAGAAGGTTTTGAAGCGGGCTGTTAATACAGTTGAACCGGCGACACCGCAATTTCTTCGCTGGTCAGAGCATCCCATTGTATGGAGCAGGGAAGACCACCCAATGCGGGTGGATAATCCGGGCCATTTGGCCTTGGTGGTAGCACCTCGGGTCGGAGGCTACAGATTCACTAAAGTTCTCATGGACGGTGGTAGCAGTATCAATATCTTGTATTATGAGACTTTCCGTCGTATGGGTCTGACAGATAAGAAGCTAAGGCAATCAAATACAGTGTTTCATGGAGTGGTCCCAGGTAAGTCAGCTTATCCGGTTGGAAAGATTGATTTGGAAGTTACCTTTGGGAATGAGTATGATTCCAGATCAGAGATGATCACTTTCGAAGTCGTCAAAATCAAAAGTCCGTACCACGCTCTGTTTGGAATGACGGTTTATGCTAAGTTCATGGCTAGGCCGTGTTATGTTTATTTGCAGCTTAAAATGCCGGGTCATAAGGGCACGATCACAGTTCATGGAAGCCGCAAGATAGCAGTGGAATGTGAGGAAGGAGATGCAGCCTATGCAGAAGCAGTATGTGCCACAGAAGAGTTGAAATTTTATAAGGATAATGTTGATCCGGCAGATATGACTCCGCTGAAGAAGCCAACTACCGAGCATGATCCGGCATTGAAGTTTAAATCAGGAGAAGAGACCAAGCAAGTTGATTTTGTGCCGGGAGATTCATCTAAGCAGTTCACTATCAGCGCTAACCTTGATCCCAAATAGGAAAGCGCGCTCATCGAGTTCATCCGTGAGAACCGGGATATCTTTGCGTGGAAACCTTCCGACATGCCAGGTATACCGAGGGAACTCGCTGAGCACAGTTTAAACATTGATCCGAAATTTAAACCGGCCAAGAAGTATCTGCGCCGCTTCAATGAGGAGAGGCGCAAGGCTATAGGAGAAGAGGTGGCCAGACTTTTGGCCGCAGGGTTCATAGTAGAAGTTTTTCATCCAGAGTGGTTGGCTAATCCGGTGCTGGTGTTGAAGAAGAATGGGAAGTGGAGGATGTGTGTGGACTACACAGACCTCAATAAAGCTTGCCCAACTGATCCTTTTGCTCTCCCTCGTATTGATCAGATCATTGATGCCACAGCGGGGTGTGAGCGGCTAAGTTTTTTGGATGCATATTCAGGGTATCATCAGATCAAGATGGCAGTTGAAGACCAAGAGAAGACAGCTTTTATAACTCCTTTTGGTGCTTTTTGCTATGTGTCTATGCCTTTTGGACTTAAATGTGCACAAGCAACTTATCAACGTTGCGTTCAGAATTGTCTAAAAGGGCAGATAGGGAGGAATGTTCATGCTTATGTGGATGACATTGTAGTCAAATCAAGGAAGGAAGGAACAATGATAGAGGATCTTAAGGAAACTTTTGATAATCTTCGAGCTTATAAGATGATGCTTAATCCGGAGAAGTGTGCCTTTGGTGTTCCGGCAGGTAAACTACTGGGATTCTTGGTCTCGAACAGAGGAATAGAAGCCAACCCAGAGAAGATCAAAGCCATCACATCTTTGACTAAACCGGCCTGCATCAACGATGTTCAGCGCATAGCTGGCCGGATCACAGCATTAAGCCTGTTCATCAGCCGTTTGGGAGAAAAGGCGATCCCACTTTACCAGATGTTGAGGAAAACAGACCGGTTTATATGGAGTGATGAAGCGAACGCCGCGTTTGAGGATCTGAAACAGCAATTGGCAAAACCACCGGTTTTAGCTGCTCCTATTGACAAAGAGCTGTTGCTGTTATACGTCGCTGCTAATGCACGGGCAGTTAGCGTTGCAATTGTGGTCGAGCGCAAGGAAGCAGGGAAGGAGTACCCGGTTCAGCGCCCGGTTTATTACGTGAGTGAAGTACTCATTGAGTCCAAGCAGAGATACCCTCATTGGCAGAAGTTGGTATATGGTGTGTTCATGGCAAACCGGAAGCTGAAGCACTATTTCCAAGGACATCCAATAACTGTGGTTAGTTCAGCACCGTTGGGGGATATAATCCAGAACAGAGAAGCTACAGGCAGAGTAGCAAAGTGGGCCATCGAGCTCAGCCCACATGAGTTGAAATATGTACCACGCACTGCTATAAAATCTCAGGCATTGGTAGATTTCATCAATGATTGGACAGAGTTGCAGACAGAGGAGAAGCCGGATCTTACTTACTGGACGATTCACTTTGACGGTTCAAAACAGTTGGAGGGCGCGGGGGCTGGAGTTGTCTTAACTTCCCCCAGAGGTGATAAATTTTGTTATGTCCTCCGCTTATTGTTTCCTTGTACTAATAATGCGGCGGAATATGAAGCATTACTTCATGGTTTGCGGCTAGCAAAGGAAATGAACTTGAGCCGGGTTAAGTGCTTGGGCGACTCAGATCTGGTGGCACAGCAAGTTTCTGGCAAGTGGGATTCAAGAGATCCCCTCATGGCGGCTTATAGACGAGAGGTTGAAGCAGTCGCAGGATACTTTAAAGGATATCAGGTGGATCATATAGACCGGCGGAGGAACGAAGCGGCTGACGCTTTAAGCCGGCTGGGGTCGCAACGTAAACCGGTGCCACCAAACACCTTTTTGGATGAATTGCACAGTCCTTCGGTTCAGATACCGTCGGAGGAAGACCTAGCTGTTTCGGACCCAGAGGCACAATTGGTTGCAGCGCTCCATATTATTCCGGATTGACGCTGGCCTATTTGGCATACCTGAGCCGAGGAGAGTTACCGGATGACGAAGAAGAAGCACGACAGATAATCCAGCGCTCTAAGTCCATGACGATTGTAAACGAAGAGCTTCACCAACGCAGTACTTCTGGAATATTTCAGCGGTGTGTATCGGCTGAGGAAGGTTGTGAGATTCTTCGCGAGATTCATGAAGGGGATTGTGGTCATCATGCCGGTTCAAAATCATTGGTGGCTAAGGCATTCCGGCATGGTTTTTATTGGTTAACCGCTCATGCAGATGCAGCAGATCTGGTCCGGAAGTGTGACGCTTGTCAGAAATTCTCAAGACGTGCTCTGGTTCCAGCACAGGAACTCCGGATGATACCAATAACTTGGTCGTTTGCGACTTGGGGGCTTGATATGGTTGGACCTTTCAAGCGATCCCAAGATCAAAAAACTCATCTACTAGTAGCAGTGGACAAGTTTACAAAGTGGGTTGAAGCGGAGCCTATAAGCAAGTGTGATGCGGCAACGACAGTCAAATTCATCAAAAAAGTAATATTCCGGTTTGGCTTTCCACACAGCATCATCACAGACAATGGCACTAATTTATCTCAGGGTGAGATGGAAGAATTCTATCAACGAGAGCATATTCGTTTGGACGTATCTTCTGTGGCTCACCCCCAATCCAATGGTCAGGCTGAAAGGGCAAATCAGGAGATTTTGCGAGGAATCAAACCCCGGCTTATGACACCTTTGTAGAGAACCCCAGGATGTTGGGTTGAGGAATTGCCATCTGTTCTTTGGAGTATCAACACTACACCGAACCGGTCTACAGGTTACACACCTTTCTTCATGGTTTATGGTGCTGAAGCAGTTCTTCCGAGCGATATACGTCATGATTCACCAAGGGTGACGGCTTATGTGGAAGCAATCAACGAGGGGTCAAGACAGGACAGTTTAGACCGGCTGGATGAAGAGCGTGATATAGCTTCAGCACGATCTGCGATTTATCAACAAGACTTACGCAGATATCATAGCCGCCGGATTAGAACAAGGACGTTCCAGGAGGGTGACTTGGTACTCCGGCTCATCCAAGATCAAACAGATATGCACAAGTTATCCCCACCTTGGGAAGGGCCCTTTGTGGTCAGCAAGAATCTACACAACGGTTCATATTACTTGGTGGACGTTCGAGAACACAAGGACTCACGGACATCTGAAGAAGAGACGAAGAGGCCGTGGAACATCGCCCATTTACGGCCATACTATACTTGAGCTACGTGCTCCAATGTATCCTATGTATATATTATGAGTAATGAATAAACCGGCACCCTCGGTAAACCGGGGGCTTAGCCCTTTTTCCATATACAAAAATCCTGTGAGAGCAACCATACAAGTTTATTATCAGATATTATATTTCAATATATTGGTCGGTTTAGAAATTGATATTTTGCAGAATATGCAAAGGAGCAATAAAACTCTTTAAAAAACATGAGATCATATCCGGTTCGAGGAGAGGAGGCTTCACAATTTACCCACCGGTTCAGGAGGAACCCTGGAGACCCTCTGAAAAGTTGGATAAATCCACGTTCAGTGATTGGTTTTAAATTGACCCACCGGTTCAGGAGGAACCCTGGAGGCCCTCTGGGAATGGCAACGTCCATGTCCCAGTGATCGGATCAATTTTATATACGGTTCTATCGGCCCTCTGAAAAGTTGGATAATGCCACGTTCAGTGATTGGCTAGGCCCTCTGGGAGTGTTGGATAAACCACGTCCCATTGATTGGCTCAGTTTTTATTTGCGGTTCTTCGGCCCTCTGAAAAGTTGGATAATGCCACGTTCAGTGATTGGCTAGGCCCCCTGGGAAAGATGGATAATGCCACATCCCATTGATTGGCTGAACCTTGCTTTGAGCCTGGCAGCTCTTAAAAAGCCACGACTACATGGTCTTATTTGCAAAATTTGCATCTTTTTGTGTTTGTGTTTTATAACCCTTTAAACCGGAGTGGAGCAGCTACGGAAGTTGACCACGTACCTATAAAGTAAAAAGTCTGGGTCATGAATACCAGCATGAGTAAACCGGTGTTCATTAAAATCCGGATCATATATCAGGCAAAAAGCTACAAATCTCCGAACAAAGTTTTGAAGAACAAGATAAGCCGGAATTTATCACCAAGATGAACCGGAGTGTTTCGAATTTCTAATTGGATCCATGAAGGTCTTGATCAAGCGACTTTAAGGTTCTACCGGATTAAGAATGTTGGGCGTATATGATCTCAGGTATAAAGTCATTACTGGTATAAAGATATACTTATTTGTCGTTTTAAGAGAACAATTTAATCCGTCCAGTGGTAAGCCACTAGGACATATTTTCAGTATTATTTCTGCAGAAACAGAAGATATGCAAGATAAACAATATCAGACAACATTTTCAATCAACAAATATTTCACATAGAGAAAGACAGAATATCCGGAATAAAGCAGATCAAGTTTCTAGCTATCCTATTACAAGGCATAGCAAGCCCGACGGATTGGAAATATCGTTTGGCGGAATACAGATTGCGATTACAGCAATAAAGTTTTAAAGTTATGCTCCTCCCTGTTGAGACGGCTGGCCATCACCTTGATCCGGAACTTCTTGATCTTCTTGAAGCGGTTGGAAATCCGGCACACGCCAGTCAATCTTCGTCAAGGCCCGGAAATACATCTCTTCGTTGATCAGTTCAAAAGGTTCGATATCTGGAGCGAAGGTATGAGGACGAACCGGCGGGATTAAATTCACGGTATCATAAACTGTTGGAGATATGCCCTAGAGGCAATAATAAAAGTATTATTATTATATCTCCTTGTTCATGATAATCGTTTGTTATTCATGCTTGAATTGTATTGTACGGAAACAGCGATACATGTGTGAATACACAGACCACAATGAGTCCCTGGTAGGCCTCTAGTAGCCAGCTCGTTGATCAACAGATGGTCACGGTTTCCTGACCATGGACATGAGATGTCGGTGATAACGGGATCACATCATTAGGAGAATGATGTGATGGACAAGACCCAAACTTGAGCATAACACGAGATCGTATAGTTCGTAATGCATAAGCTTTTCAGTGTCAAGTATTTATTCCTTAGACCATGAGGTTGTACAACTCCCGGATACCGTAGGAGTGCTTTGGGTGTGCCAACCGTCACAACGTAACTGGGTGGCTATAAAGGTACACATCGGGTATCTCCGAAAGTGTCTGTTGAGTTGGTACGAACCGAGACTGGGATGTTGTCACTCCGTATGACGGAGAGGTACCTCTGGGCCCACTCGGTAAGACATCATCATAATGAGCTCAATGTGACTAAGTAGTTAGTCACGGGATGATGGATTACGGATCGAGTAAAGAGACTTGCCATAACGAGATTAAACAAGGTATTGGGAATACCGACGATCGAATCTCGGGCAAGTACCGTACCGATGGACAAAGGGAATAACATACGGGATTGAGAGAATCCTTGACACAGTGGTTCATCCGATGAAGATCATTGAGGAACACGTGGGAACCAACATGGGTATCCAGATCCCGCTGTTGGTTATTGACCGGAGAGTCGTCTCGGTCATGTCTACGTGTCTCCCGAACCCGTAGGGTCTACACACTTAAGGTTCGGTAACGCTAGGGTCGTAGAGATTAATGCGCGTGGAAACCCGAAAGTTGTTCGGAGTCCCGGATGAGATCCCGGACGTCACGAGGAGTTCCGGAATGGTCCGGAGGTAAATATTGATATATGGGAAGTCCAGTTTCGGCCAACGGGTGATCTCCGGGGGTCACCGGGAGCGTCCCGGGACCACCGGAGGGGCCCCAGGGGTCCACCGGGTGGGGCCACCCATCCCGGTGGGGCCCCTAGGCCACGAGGGGATGTGTCCAGCCCTCTGGGCTGGCGCACCACTAAGGGAGGCCCACCTCCCCTGCGCCTAGGGTTAAAACCCTAAGGGGAGGGGGCCACCACTTGCCTTGGGGGAGGAGGACTCCTCCCTGGCCGCCGCCCCCCTTGCAGATTGGATCTGCAAGGGGCTGGCGCCCCCCTGGCCCCCTATATATATGTGGGGGGGAGAGGGCAGCCGTACCTCAGCCCTGGCGCCTCTCCCCCTCCCGTCACACCTCCCAACTCATTCGCAGGGCGCCCGGCGTAGCCCTGCTGCAATTTCCACTGCATCCGTCATCACGCCGTCGTGCTGCCGGATCTCTGACGACTTCTCCTCCCCCCTTGCTGGATCAAGAAGGAGGTGATGTTGCTGCACCGTACGTGTGTTGAACGCGGAGGTGCCGTCCGTTCGGCGCTAGATCATCGGTGACGAAGAACGTGAAGTGTACGACTACTTCATCCTTGCTTCGTTGAAAGCTTCCGCACGCAATCTTCATAACGGTATGTAGATGCACTCTTAGTTACTCGTTGCTAGATGTCTCCATAGTTGGATCTTGGTGAAGACGTAGAAAATTTTGAATTCTGCTACGTTCCCCAACAGTGGTATCAGAGCCAGGTTTTATGCGTAGCATCTTGCACGAGTAGAACACAAAGCAGTTGTGGGCGTATGATCTTGTTCAACTTTCTTACCGTTACTAGTCAATCTTGATTCGGCGGTATTGTGGGATGAAGCGGCCCGGACCGACCTTACACGTACGCTTACGTGAGACTGGTTCCACCGACAGACATGCACTAGATGCATAAGGTGGCTGGCGGGTGTCTGTCTCTCCTACTTTAGTCGGATCGGATTCGATGAAAAGGGTCCTTATGAAGGGTAAATAGAAGTTGACAAATCACGTTGTGGTTTTGGCGTAGGTAAGAAACGTTCTTGCTAGAAATCCTATAGAAGCCACGTAAAACTTGCAACAACAATTAGAGGACGTCTAACTTGTTTTTGCAGCATGTGTTTTGTGACGTGGTATGGCCAAGAACGAAGATGTGATGAATGATATATGTGATGTATGAGATTGATCATGTTTTTTTAATAGGGAATCACGACTTGCATGTCGATGAACTTGACAACCGGCAGGAGCCATAGGAGTTGTCTTTATTATTGTATGACCTGCGTGTCACTGAATAACGCCATGTAATTACTTTACTTCATTGCTAAACGTTAGCTATAGTAGTAGAAGTAATAGTTGGCGTGACGACTTCTTCAAGACACGATGATGGAGATCATGATGATGAAGATCATGGTGTCGAGCCGGTGACAAGATGATCATGGTGCCCCGAAGATGGAGATCCAAGGAGCAAGATGATATTGGCCATATCATGTCACTATAATTGATTGCATGTGATGTTTATCATGTTTTTGCATCTTGTTTACTTAGAACGACGGTAGTAAATAAGATGATCTCTCACTAAAATTTCAAGTAATGTGTTTCCCCTAACTGTGCACCGTTGCTAAAGTTCGTTGCTCCGAAGCACCACGTGATGATCAGGTGTGATAGGTTCTAACGTTCACATACAACGGGTGTAAGACAGATTTACACACGCAATACACTTAGGGTTCACTTGACGAGCCTAGCATGTACAGACATGGCCTCGGAACACGGAAGACCGAAAGGTCGAACACGAGTCGTATAGAAGATACGATCAACATGAAGATGTTCACCGTTTTTGACTAGTCCGTCTCACGTGATGATCGGACACGGACTACTCAATTCGGATCGTGTATCACTTAAGATGACTAGAGAGATGTCATTCTGAGTGGGAGTTCATTAAAATTTGATTAAGATGAACTTAATTGTCATGAACTTAGTCTAAATTCTTTACAATATCTCTTGTAGATCAAATGGCCCACGCTCCAGTTTCCCTCAACTTCAACGCGTTCCTAGAGAAAACCAAGCTGAAAGACGATGGTAGCAACTATACGGATTGGGTCCGTAACCTGAGGATTATCCTCATAGCTGCCAAGAGAACTTATGTCCTAGAAGCACCGCTAGGTGATGCACCCGTTTTCCCAGCGACTCAAGACGTTATGAACGCCTGGCAGTCCCGTAGTGATGATTACTCCCTGGTTCAGTGCGGCATGCTTTACAGTTTAGAATCGGGGCTCCAAAAGCATTTTGAGCACCATGGAGCATATGAGATGTTCGAAGAGCTGAAAATGGTTTTCCAAGATCATGCCCGAGTCGAGAGATATGATGTCTCCGACGCATTCTATAGCTGTAAGATGGAGGAGAATAGTTCTGTCAGTGAGCACATCCTCAAGATTTCAGGATTGCACAACCGCTTGTCTCAGCTGGGAATGAATCTCCCAGATGAAGCGGTCGTTGACAGAATCCTCCAGTCGCTCCCACCAAGCTTCAAGAGCTTCGTGCTGAACTTCAATATGCAGGGGATGGAGAAGTCCATTCCCGAGGTGTATTCGATGCTGAAATCAGCGGAGGTTGACATCAAGAAAGAACATCAAGTGTTGATGGTCAATAAAACCACTAAGTTCAAGAAAGGCAAGGGTAAGAAGAACTTCAAGAAGGACGGCAAGCAAGTTGCCGCGCCTGGCAAGCCTGTTGCCGGGAAGAAGCCAAAGTATGGACCCAAGCCTGAAACAGAGTGCTTTTATTGCAAGGGAACGGGGCATTGGAAGCGGAACTGCCCCAAATACTTAGCAGACAAGAAGGCCGGCAACGTCAAAGGTATATATGATATACATGTTATTGATGTGTACCTTACCAGCACTCGTAGTAGCTCCTGGGTATTCGATACCGGTGCAGTTGCTCACATTTGTAACTCAAAACAGGAGCTGCGGAATAAACGGAGACTGGCGAAGGATGAGGTGACGATGCGCGTCGGGAATGGTTCCAAGGTCGATGTGATCGCCGTCGGCACGCTGCCTCTACATCTACCCTCGGGATTAGTTTTAAACCTGAATAATTGTTATTTAGTACCAGCTTTGAGCATGAACATTGTTTCTGGATCTCGTCTTATGCGAGATGGATATTCTTTCAAATCGGAGAATAATGGTTGTTCTATTTATTTGAGAGATATGTTTTATGGTCATGCCCCGCTGGTCAATGGTTTATTTTTGATGAATCTCGAACTTAGTGATACACATATTCATAGTGTAGATGCCAAAAGATGTAAAGTTGATAATGATAGTCCCACATACTTGTGGCATTGCCGCCTTGGTCATATTGGTGTAAAACGTATGAAGAAGCTCCATTCAGATGGACTTCTAGAGTCTCTTGATTATGAATCATTTGACACGTGCGAACCATGCCTCTTGGGCAAGATGACCAAGACTCCGTTCTCCAGAACAATGGAGCGAGCAACCAACTTGCTGGAAATCATACATACCGATGTGTGCGGTCCAATGAGTGTTGAGGCTCGCGGAGGCTATCGTTATGTTCTCACCCTCACGGATGACTTGAGTAGATACGGGTATATCTATTTGATGAAACACAAGTCTGAGACCTTTGAAAAGTTCAAGGAATTTCAGAATGAGGTTGAGAATCAACGTGACAGAAAAATAAAGTTCTTGCGATCGGATCGTGGGGGTGAATATTTAAGTCATGAATTTGGCACACACCTTAGAAGCTGTGGAATTGTTTCACAATTGACACCGCCCGAAACACCTCAACGTAACGGTGTGTCCGAACGTCGAAATTGTACTCTGTTGGACATGGTGCGATCTATGATGTCCCTCACCGATTTACCGCTATCTTTTTGGGGTTATGCTTTAGAGACTGCCGCATTCACTTTAAATAGGGCTCCGTCGAAATCCGTTGAGACGACTCCATATGAACTTTGGTTTGGCAAGAAACCGAAGCTGTCGTTTCTCAAAGTTTGGGGTTGCGATGCTTATGTCAAGAAACTTCAACCTGAAAAGCTCAAACCCAAATCGGAGAAATGCGTCTTCATAGGATACCCAAAGGAAACAATTGGGTACACCTTCTACCACAGATCCGAAGGCAAAGTCTTTGTTGCCAAGAATGGATACTTTCTGGAGAAAGAGTTTCTCTCGAAAGAAGTGAGTGGGAGGAAAGTAGAACTTGATGAGGTGACAGTCACCCCTCCTGGACCGGAAAGTAGCGCAGCGCAGGAAACTGTTCCTGAGGTGCCTGCACCGACAAGGGAGGAAGTTGATGATAATGATCATGAAGAAACAGATCAAGTTACTACTGAACTTCGAAGGTCCACAAGGGCACGTTCCGCACCAGAGTGGTACGGCAACCCTGTCCTGGAAATCATGTTGTTAGACAACGGTGAACCTTCGAACTATGAAGAAGCGATGGCGGGCCCAGATTCCAATAAATGGCTTGGAGCCATGAAATCCGAGATAGAATCCATGTATGAAAACAAAGTATGGACTTTGGTGGACTTGCCTGATGATAGGCACGCCATAGAAAACAAATGGATATTTAAGAAGAAGACATACGCGGATGGTAATGTGACCATCTATAAAGCTCGGCTTGTCGCTAAGGGTTATCGACAAGTTCAAGGGATTGACTACGACGATACTTTCTCTCCCGTAGCGATGCTGAAGTCAGTCAGAATCATGCTAGCTATTGCCGCATTCTATGATTATGAGATATGGCAAATGGACGTCAAAACATCATTCCTTAATGGCTTCCTCAAGGAAGAGTTGTATATGATGCAACCGGAAGGTTTTGTCGATCCAGAGAACGCTAACAAGGCATGCAAGCTCCAGCGCTCGATTTACGGGCTGGTGCAAGCATCTCGGAGTTGGAATATTCGCTTTGATGAGGTGATCAAAGCGTTTGGCTTTATACAGACTTATGGAGAAGCCTGTATTTACAAGAAAGTGAGTGGGAGCTCTGTGCATTTCTCATATTATATGTGGATGACATATTGCTGATGGGAAATGATATAGAATTCTTGGAAAATGTAAAGGCCTACTTGAATAAAAGTTTTTCAATGAAGGACCTTGGAGAAGCTGCTTACATATTAGGCATCAAAATCTATAGAGATAGATCGAGACGCCTCATTGGTCTTTCACAAAGTACATACCTTGACAAAATATTGAAGAAGTTCAATATGGATCAGTCAAAGAAAGGATTCTTGCCTGTTTTGCAAGGTATGAGATTGAGTAAGACTCAGTCGCCGACCACGGCAGAAGATAGAGAAAAGATGAGTGTCATTCCCTATGCCTCGGCCATAGGTTCTATCATGTATGCCATGCTGTGTACCAGACCTGATGTGAACCTTGCCATAAGTTTGGTAGGGAGGTACCAAAGTGATCCCAGTACGGAACACTGGACAGCGGTCAAGAACATCCTGAAGTACCTGAAAAGGACTAAGGATATGTTTCTCGTTTATGGAGGTGACGAAGAGCTCGTCGTAAAGGGTTACGTCGATGCTAGCTTCGACACAGATCTGGATGACTCTAAGTCACAAACCGGATACGTGTATATTTTGAATGGAGGGGCAGTCAGCTGGTGCAGTTGGAAACAAAGCGTGGTGGCAGCATCTACATGTGAAGCGGAGTACATAGCTGCTTCTGAAGCAGCGCAGGAAGGAGCCTGGATGAAGGAGTTCATCACCGACCTAGGAGTCATTCCAAGCGCGTCAAGCCCGATGACTCTCTTCTGTGACAACACTAGTGCTATTGCCATTACCAAGGAGCCCAGGTTTCACAAGAAGACCAAGCACATCAAGCGCCGTTTCAACTCCATCCGGAATTATGTTCAGGATGGAGACATAGATATTTGTAAAGTGCATACGGATCTGAATGTTGCAGACCCGTTGACTAAACCTCTTTCACAAGTAAAACATGATCAACACCAGAACTCTATGGGTGTTCGATTCATCACAATGTAACTAGATTATTGACTCTAGTGCAAGTGGGAGACTGTTGGAGATATGCCCTAGAGGCAATAATAAAAGTATTATTATTATATCTCCTTGTTCATGATAATCGTTTGTTATTCATGCTTGAATTGTATTGTACGGAAACAGTGATACATGTGTGAATACACAGACCACAATGAGTCCCTGGTAGGCCTCTAGTAGCCAGCTCGTTGATCAACAGATGGTCACGGTTTCCTGACCATGGACATGAGATGTCGGTGATAACGGGATCACATCATTAGGAGAATGATGTGATGGACAAGACCCAAACTTGAGCATAACACGAGATCGTACAGTTCGTAATGCATGAGCTTTTCGGTGTCAAGTATTTATTCCTTAGACCATGAGGTTGTACAACTCCCGGATACCGTAGGAGTGCTTTGGGTGTGCCAACCGTCACAACGTAACTGGGTGGCTATAAAGGTACACATCGGGTATCTCCGAAAGTGTCTGTTGAGTTGGTACGAACCGAGACTGGGATGTTGTCACTCCGTATGACGAAGAGGTACCTCTGGGCCCACTCGGTAAGACATCAACATAATGAGCTCAATGTGACTAAGTAGTTAGTCACGGGATGATGGATTACGGATCGAGTAAAGAGACTTGCCATAACGAGATTAAACAAGGTATTGGGAATACCGACGATCGAATCTCGGGCAAGTACCGTACCGATGGACAAAGGGAATAACATACGGGATTGAGTGAATCCTTGACACAGTGGTTCATCCGATGAAGATCATCGAGGAACACGTGGGAACCAACATGGGTATCCAGATCCCGCTGTTGGTTATTGACCGGAGAGTCGTCTCGGTCATGTCTACGTGTCTCCCGAACCCGTAGGGTCTACACACTTAAGGTTCGGTAACGCTAGTGTCGTAGAGATTAATGCGCGTGGAAACCCGAAAGTTGTTAGGAGTCCCGGATGAGATCCCGGACGTCACGAGGAGTTCCGGAATGGTCCGGAGGTAAAGATTGATATATGGGAAGTCCAGTTTCGGCCAACGGGTGATCTCCGGGGGTCACCGGGAGCGTCCCGGGACCACCGGAGGGGCCCCGGGGGTCCACCGGGTGGGGCCACCCATCCCGGTGGGGCCCCTAGGCCGCGAGGGGATGTGTCCAGCCCTCTGGGCTGGCGCACCACTAAGGGAGGCCCACCTCCCCTGCGCCTAGGGTTAAAACCCTAAGGGGAGGGGGCCACCACTTGCCTTGGGGGAGGAGGACTCCTCCCTGGCCGCCGCCCCCCCTTGCAGATTGGATCTGCAAGGGGCTGGCGCCCCCCCTGGCCCCCTATATATATGTGGGGGGGGAGAGGGCAGCCGTACCTCAGCCCTGGCGCCTCTCCCCCTCCCGTCACACCTCCCAACTCCTTCGCAGGGCGCCCGGCGTAGCCCTGGTGCAATTTCCACTGCATCCGTCATCACGCCGTCGTGCTGCCGGATCTCTGACGACTTCTCCTCCCCCCTTGCTGGATCAAGAAGGAGGTGAAGTTGCTTCACCGTACGTGTGTTGAACGCGGAGGTGCTGTCCGTTCGGCGCTAGATCATCGGTGACGAAGAACGTGAAGAGTACGACTACTTCATCCTTGCTTCGTTGAAAGCTTCCGCACGCAATCTTCATAACGGTATGTAGATGCACTCTTAGTTACTCGTTGCTAGATGTCTCCATAGTTGGATCTTGGTGAAGACGTAGAAAATTTTGAATTCTGCTACGTTCCCCAACATAAACCGGCCGCTCCACCCGTTCGTTTTGCAAGTCATATCCAGGATGATACCTGGATAAATCGGACTCAACTGCAAGCTTGCTGGCGAGGGGGCGCATCTCCTTTGTCAAGGCATAAAGGTCCTTTGCAGTAAAAGTCGAGCCGTCATCCTTTGTATCAGGAAAACCGGTCATAGCTTCCTCCAGATCAAGATCTGGGACCCAAGCCTTAGCCCTGGTAAGGGCCAGAAGAGCGCCACCTCGGGCAGCGGATTTTTTGACTTCTTCAAGACGAGCCGGTAAAACAGATAACTTGTTCAACGTATCTTGGATCGTCGAAGGGGCCGGTTTACCAAAGGAAGTGGCACTGATGATCCTCTGAGCGCCGGAATACAGCTGCTCGACCAAGGTGTAACATGCTTTAAGCTTCTTCCGTAAGTCATCCCCAAGATGGGAGACACGGCGACCTGCACACAGATATAACGGTTAAACCGGCACAGTTAGAACATTACAGGGATAAACCGGGAGTTCAGATTACACTTACCAAAGATTGCAGTGGTCATCATCTCAACCTGCTGCTTTAAACCGGTCAACTCTTCTGTAACCGGATTAAGCGCCCATTCAGCATCCTGAACCCTTTTCTCCAGATCTTTCTTTTGAACCTCAAAAGTGGTCCGCTCTTCTTCAAAGTATTTCTTCAAATCTTCAGCAGTCTTTAAACTCACCTGAAGATCTTTTTTAGCCTTTGAAGCGGCAGATTCTGTTTCAGTAAGACGGCTACGAAGTTCATTAATTTCAGCAGCATTCTGGTTCAACTCAGCCTGCAAGCACAGTTAAAAGACAAGAGGTAAAAATCAGACAAGTCTCACGCACACAAACAAGTTGTCTACTTGACACTTGGGGGCTAATGGCAGTTGAAGCAGTAAACAACAACAATTCAAAGTTACAAGTCTCAAGTACACAAACAAGTTGTCTACTTGACACTTGGGGGCTAATGGATGGTTGAAGTATCATCACAAATTTTTTACAGGTATCAAATACATAAACAAGTTATCTACTTGATACTTGGGGGCTAATGTAAAGATCAGTTGTTCAAAACTACAAAGTTCCGGTTCACCTTCATCGTACAGCTAAACCGGAACTTGGGGGCTGTTATGGGATAGAAGCATATCAAAAGTACAAAGTCAGAAGAAGAGGTTTACCTCATATTTCTCCCTCATTAAGTTAACCAGGCTTGCTTCATAATCTCGGCTGCTGTGGAGCCGGTTTAGATACCCAGAATAAATTTCTTGGGTGCTCATATCGGAAAGATTGGATATCTCAGTACTCCATTTCCCCTTCTCTTTAGATAGCTTTTCCGTTTTAGCTGTATGTTTGGCTAAAACGGTGGGCTCAGTCGGAGCAACAAAGGCAGTCCCAGTTACCACAACATCCGGAGAAGAAGGTACGTTTGGGGGAGTGGCAGTATGGGCCGGATTGGGAGACGCCGGATTAATCTGAGGAGAGTTGACCCGGGCCGGACTTGGCGGATTATGGGCATCTTCAGCAGTAGGATTCTCAAGAGCAGAGATATGATCTGTAGGCGCAGGGTCTTCAAGAGGAGCTATGGGCTCGCCCTCTGAAGGAACATTTGTTGCCGGATCATCAGCCGGATCATCTGCAGTGGTCTCAGCAGGAGGCTTGTTTGCCTTGGGCTTCTTGCTGGGTTTTGGTTTGCTGGAAAGAGTGCAAAATGAGTATTAACATTATAAAACAAAAAGGAATCATAAACCAGAAGGGTTAAAAAGTTACCCTGGGACAGTTTTCAATGGAGGAAGCTGTGTGGCAGTCGATTCACCAGAAGAAGACAATGGAGTTTCCTGATAATCAGGGTCAGACGGTTTAAGAGGTTTTCGGATAAGCCCGGCCTTGGGATGAAGGAGAGTCGGAGAAAGTATCACCTCAGCACGGCATTTTCGAGCCAGAGTTAAAGAAATCCCGGATGATTCCACCGCCAGGCCGCTATGGCGAGTGGTCCAGCGAAGAGCTTCGTGTTGTTGCTTCTTCAAAATAAAATTAGGGTCCAACTGAGCATAAGGGTGAGAAAATTGGTATTTCCGGACGGTCCGACGACTTTTTTGTGGAAGAGGTTCTGAATCAGAAGAAAGAATGGTTACCTCAACTTCGGCCGGATTATCACCTTCAGGCAACTCCTGTGGAAAAGTTATCGTTAGATACAGTTACAAGTTCAAGAAAGCAAAATTTAAACCGGATTAAAGCATACCTCGGAATCCGGATCATCATCTTCAGTGGGAGAACCGGCGTCAACAGCTGCTTTCCTTTTCTTATTGGCAAAGGTTTTCCGGCGAGCTTGTTTGCCGGTTTTCTCCTGAGGTTTTCTCTTCCAGAAAGGGTCATCAGCCTAATCAAATGAAAGAAAGACAATTGAAAAGATGGTTTAAAAGAAACGGATTACGAATACAGGGTAAGGTGAAACTTACTGCAGGCAGCTTGTTCTTCTTATAATATGGAGCTAACCCGACCTTGCTGCAGTCTGCCAAAGAAACATTGAGAATTTTCTTGGCTGATTCTATAACCTCCGATTCAGAGAGTTTTTCCTTGGTAAACCTTTGGGGATCATCCGGTTTGCCAGAATATTTGCACATCAGCTGTGATCGCCGGCTCAAGGGAAGGATGCTCCAAGACAACCAACAGCGTAGAAAATCAGTTCCAATCAAACCATTAGCTATGAAGGCTCTTAACTTGGAGAGCTGTGATGAAAACCGGGTCCGTTCAACAGAGCCAAGCCGTTGAGGTAAAGGATGATCCTCCGGAATACGGGTTTCACGATAACCCGGCAGAGGGTTCTCCCCTTCAGGAGAAGTGTCAATGCAGTAAAACCATGACTTGTTCCAATCCTTTGGATGAGTGTGTAAAGCGGCGTGAGGAAAAACAACGTCTCTCCTCTTCTGAATACTAACGCCACCAAGCTCCTGATGTGGTCCGCTGGTGAACTCTGTGCGCCGGTTTAAGTGAAAGAAGTCCCGGAACAGATCGACGGACGGTTCTTCTTGCAGATATACCTCCGAAAACACTTGGAAGTCACAGATATTTGAAACAGAGTTGGGTCCAATGTCCTGAGGGTGGAGTTGGAAGGCAGCAAGAACATCCCGGAAAAACTTTGAACCGGGGGGAGAGAAGCCTCGAGATATGTGATCAAAGAACACAATGACCTCCTCAGACCTGGGAGTAGGAGGACATTCATTCCCCGGGGCCCGCCACTTCAAAACAGACTGAGGGCCTAACGTACCAATTTCAGAAATCTTGACCAAATCTTCCTCCGTAATGATAGAAGGGACCCAATTGCAAGAGACATACTGCTTGGCCATTGCAACGAAAGGACAAGTACTGGAAAAGATAAAATGCAGAAAACGGGTTATGAAGGTACAACAGTATAAACCGGAAACTGTCTATGAAAGTTACGCAACGATTTGAACTGAGGACTAATGGCATGGTTAAACCGGCAATTACAGCAAGCTACACCATTTCCGGTTCACGGTAGTAGAAGAGGAACGGCTAAACCGTTGCGTTCAAGTTATAAAGTTTTGCAAGAGCAGGGCATAACAGTTTAAACCGGAGTACATCTAATGGATCTACAAAGGAAAAGAAATAGTTTCCTTATAAACAGCTAAGTAGAACAGATCTGGACGTGCAAGTTAACCCGTATAGTATATGACAGTTTAAACCGGAGCATACTTAACAGATCTACCGAGGAGAAAAACAGGTTTTCAAAGACAGCTAAGGTGGAACAGATCTGAGCATACAAGAAAAAGAGAAACAAATACAAGAGTATACGGGAAGAACTACAAGGGCCCTATACAGAACGGATAAATCTACAGGTTAAACAAGAATGACGAAGATCTGAAGCATTTACAACGGAGTAAAAGTACAGTTTAAAGGGCAAGATCTAAAAGTAAAGGTTACTGAAAACTATCGGCTTAAGGTTGAACAAGGTGAATCTTCCATTAAGACTCTAGTGGCTGAGGCGTGAGAAGGAACCCTAGAAGTTACAGATCCATAAGGAAGAAGAAGGACATACCTGGAATAGCAAGGATCAGCGGCGGAGATTCTCTGGTCAAACTTAGGGTGATGCAGCGGCCGGCGAGGACTTGGATTCAGCGGTTGACGGCGGCGGTTCGAGCTCGGGCGACGATGGAGTCGGGCGACGGAGGTAGAAGAAAGAGCAGGAAGAAGATAATGAATGGGGACAGCGGTATTTATAAGGAAAGTCAGATCCGAAGCGACAGGTGCGGGATTCGAGGAGGTAAAGGATCGGATAAAGATCCTCTGACACCTCGATTTTCGGGATAACCCTTAAAACAAAGCTACAGTACAGCTCGCGGCGTTAAATGCAGAGATGATGTCACGGTCAGATTTAGTGAATCTCGAAGATGACGTCAGAGCCGGTTTACAAGAATGTGAAGACAGAAGAAAATTATACAAGACAAGACTGATATGAACAAGTTCAAATCATTCTGGGGCCTAATGTCAGGGATATGACTAACAGGTATAAACCGGCTATTGTAAACCGGCTTTATTATGTTATACCTGATTGTAATATTTAGTAAAGGCTACGGCCCATGAGATCTTAGGGCCCATGTGTAGAATTAAGGTCTGTAAACCGCCAAGCGATGTAACTTGAGAGATAAGGAAGGAAAGACAGAGACCGAGGCGGACACAAGTATGAGCCGGCCTCGGGACTCTGTAAACCGGACCAGGCGTACCCTCTATATAAAGGGGCGACCCGGCGACGGTTCAGGGACAAGCAACAATCAACCCGTCGAGACACAGGCAAACGAATCCGCTCCCTGTAATCCGACGCCCAAGGAATACCAAACCAACTAGACGTAGGCTTTTACCTTCATCGAAGGGGCCGAACTAGTATAAACCCTCTGTGTCCTTTGTGTGCTATGAACCCCTTCAAGCTAACCTGTGCGATGGTTCCATCTTCAAGTCCGCTAAACCGGACATCTGCCGTGCTATTTCCACGACACAAACCTTAGCAATTTGTTCATCTAGAAATTCACCTAGTGGCACAGTATCAGGCATAGAGGTAGTTTCATCATACATAGCAGAAGTAGCATCATCAAGAACATACGACATATCAGATTCAATAGCAGGAGTAGGTGTCGCAAATTTACTCATAACAGAAGGAGAATCTAGTGAAGAGCTAGATGGCAGTTCCTTACCTCCCCTAGTAGTTGAGGGTAAGATCTTGGTTTTTGAGTCCTTCAGATTCTTCATAGTGATAAGCAGATATAAATCCCAAGTGACTTAAAAAATAGAGCTATGCTCCCCGGCAACGGCGCCAGAAAATAGTCTAGATAACGCACAAGTGTAGGGGATCGCAACAGTTTTCGAGGGTAAAGTATTAAACCCAAATTTGTTGATTCGACACAAGGGGGGCCAAAGAATACTCTTAAGTATTAGCAACTGAGTTGTCAATTCAGCCACCCCTGGAACTTAGTATCTGCAGCAAGATAGTTTAGTAGCACAGTAATATGATAGTGGTGGTAGCAGCAATAAAAGTAAAGATAGTGTTTTTGTAGTTTTTGTGATAATAGCAACGGAAAAGTAAATAAGCGGCAAGCAATATAGGTAAAGCTCGTTGGCATTGGATCGGTGACGGGAAATTATGTTGGATGCAATTCATCATGTAGAAGTTATAACCTAGGGTGACACAGAACTAGCTCCAGTTCATCAATGCAATGTAGGCATGTATTCCGAATATAGTCATACGTGCTTATGGAAAAGAACTTGCATGACATCTTTTGTCCTACCCTCCCGTGGCAGCGGGGTCCTATTGGAAACTAAGGGATATTAAGGCCTCCTTTTAATAGAGTACCGGACCAAAGCATTAACACATAGTGAATACATGAACTCCTCAAACTATGGTCATCACCGGGAGTGGTCCCGATTATTGTCACTTCGGGGTTGCCGGATCATAACACATAGTAGGTGACTATAGACTTGCAAGATAGGATCAAGAACACACATATATTCATGAAGACATATTAGGTTCAGATCTGAAATCATGGCACTCGGGCCCTAGTGACAAGCATTAAGCATAGCAAAGTCATAGCAACATCAATCTCAGAACATAGTGGATACTAGGGATCAAACCCTAACAAAACTAACTCGATTACATGATAGATCCCATCCAACCCATCACCGTCCAGCAAGCCTACGATGGAATTACTCACACATGGCGATGATCATCATGGAATTGGTGATGGAGGAAGGTTGATGATGACGATGGCGATGATCTCCACTCTGCGGAGCCCCGAACGGACTCCAAATCAAGCCTCTCGAGAGAGATTAGGGCTTGGCGGCGGCCCCGTCTCGTAAAATGCGATAATTCTTTCTCCTTGATTTTTTTCTCCATGAAACGAAATATATAGGACCCGGGGATACGTCGGTGGGGCGTCGGGGTGCCCTCGAGGCAGGGGGGCGCGCCCTGGGAAGGGGGGCGCGCCCCCCACCCTCGAGGACAGCCCGTGGGCCCCCAGGTGTGGAACTTCTTGCAGGTATTTTTTATATTTTCTGAAATAAATCCCCGTTGATTTTCACGCGATTCCGAGAACTTTTTATTTCTGCACAAAAACAACACCATGGCAATTCTGCTGAAAACAGCATCAATCCGGGTTAGTTCCATTCTAATCATGCAAGTTAGAGTCCAAAACAAGGACAAAAGTGTTTGGCAAAGTAGATACGTTGGAGACATATCAGGAGGCGCTGCTCGACTCGTACCACTCCGCCCACGAGGGCTGCCTCGAGCACTGGCGGTACCGCATGTGGGTGGCAGAGGCTGCGGCCGCCTACAAAGAGGGCGATGAAGCGGGCGAGGCGCTGTTTGGCGAGACCAAGGACGAGGCAGAGGATAATGCCGGCTCCGACGAGTCCCCACTCCGCTGGCATCGACGAGGCCCTGCTCCGCCGAGGCCCCGCAGAGCCATCAACGAGGCAGAGGACACCGCCGGCTCCGCCGAGGCCCCACCTCCGGCAACAAGGGGGAGGATTTCCCCCGCTCCGCCGAGGCGCCTCCCGTCGACAATGAGGGGGAGGACATCGCCGGCTCCGCCAAGGCCCCACTTGTGTCCGGAGCTACCCACATGTGTCCGGCTGAGCCGAACAGAAGTTTCAGTGACTTAACTGCTGGTGCAGTTGGCTGACTGACATGTGGGCCCAACAGGCATCTGGGCCACATGTCAGTTACGCAACTGCACCTGCGGTTAAGTCACTGAATCTTCTGTTTGGCTCAGCCAGACACAGGTGGGTAGCTTCGGTTAATTAATTATACCTCCACCGCACCTCTTTTTAGTTGAAGAACATATGAAATGTAATGAAATCCGGCACGTTTACATGAAATCCGACCGTGTATGAATAAATTTATTTCGATTAGTTTGAATTCTTGTATCACTGGCATTGGATGAACATGCAAAACAATACGTACTAGCATTATTCCCATGATGATCACCTCGTTTGCAGCAGTTTCACATGTACTCCCTCCGGTCCTTTCTAGTCTGCATACAAGTTTTGTCTGCAGTCAAAGTATCTCTACTTTGACCAATCTTATATAAAAAATTATGCACTTTCACAATGTGCGAAGTAAAAAGGAACAGAAGGAGTACAAAGAGTTTGAGCAGCATTTTAGCATTCCTGTACATTGCAATCAAACACACAGGCCTGGCAATTCATAGAGAACATTCAAAACAATCGATGATTATGCATCTCAGCGATTCACATGTGAGAGCCAGTATTTACACAACTAAAGAATAGAGAAAAAAATGGTTCGACGCTGCTGACAGCAAAGGGCGTCCCATTCGAAAATATCACACGCATGTCTTCTTGCTAAAATTAATGAGCAAAATTTGACAAGGTTTTCCCATTCCAAAATATCAAATGCCTGCAATTGTGGAATGGGCAGGGTTTGCTGTCAGTTCGGACATTGACATGGCACCTCGTGCTAAATAAATCAGCTGTTCTTTTTGTCCAGTTCCACCAAAATCAACCAAATTCGCGCATAGCTTGTATGATTTCGCCCTTATATGTTGCAGCGGCTTGAACTTAGCGGCACCTCCTTTCTTGTGGTGGAAATGAATGATTCAATGTATTCATGAACATTTTGTGCAGTTCCCATTGAAATCAAGCTGAGCACCCCTGTTTGCACAAATACAAAAAAGTGATTAGTATAAAGCAAACTATACTATGAATTGATAGTTTAAACAGGCACCTACATGGTCCATGTAGAGCACACTTTTAGAAAAATGGAACTCACCGGAAAGAATCCTAGAACAACATTGTACTCGCGCATCACAACAAGAAAATGGAGATTTGTCAGTCCTTCTGAGCTGAAGTTAGTTTGGTCTTGTGGGGGTCAACTGCTCCTTCTGATGAGAAGATAGACATGGCTTCTTCATCCTGGCATAATCGGAACTAGTCACTTCACGTATTCGATATTCTTCTTCAGGCCTTGTTTGTTTAATCCTCCTCCCAAGGGGATTGGAGTGGATTGGAGAGGATTTTGGCTTGTAGGGGATCTAATCCCCCTCAAACCCTGCCATTCCCCTTCAAAAACCACCTCAACCGAACAAGGCCTCAGAGGAGGATGATCCTGTTGTGCAAAGACAAGAGGATAATTAAATGTTAGCATCCCTGTTTGCTCGAAAAAAGGAAAGGAAATATTTAAAACAACACAGATGAAGCACTTCTCAAGGACAATACCACTTTTTGATGACAGTATCTAAACATTAGCACAACACCAATAGAGATGACAAAGCTCAATCATATGGATGAAATCAGTGCGCGAGTACCAACCTTTATCAGGAGGCTTATTGTGTAGGGCATACAGATGAAGCACTTCTCCGGAACCATCTGTTGCTATCTATCGTGGTGGTCATGCTTACTATATACTCCTCGATTAGATTAATGTTTCCAACATCTTCTTGTGCAGTTCCACTAAAATATATGGTATCTTCAAAGCAATCAAGCAACGTTGTCGGTGTGACATTTTGGTTGAACTGCACAAAACACTCTTAAAACAAAAGTGTTTTGTGCAGTACAACAAAAGGTCACAATGGCAACGAGGTGAAGTAGATAACCCTGTTTACACAGAGGTGCAAAGGAAACAACTAGTGGTCAATAACGGTGGATGACACAGAAGCCAACAAAAAAGAAGCATCTACCTTATCTAAATGGGAAAGAAAGCAAGACAGTAGCATTTCTCAAACGGTGGCATTGATTAATATTAACAGAGAGATTATACTAACAATAAAATTCATTAAACATGTAATTTGCTTTTAACTGTGGCATTGCATCAATTTTCCAGTGGCATTATTAGAGGGTGCTTGTTTACAGGGACATTTTGGTGGAGGGACTAAAAAAACTCCATGTTAGTCCCATCTAAACCAAATATGAGGGACTTTTAGGGACTAAAAGTGGGCATTTGGGACTAAATAAAGAAGACCCTGAGGGAGAGTCTTTTTGGGAGTTTTTCCAATAGTTGCCCCTGCCACGCTTCGCACCTTGTCTCTATTAGTTCATTACTAGGGGTAACATGGTCTTTCAACATGTCATTTAATAACCTCTAGTCCATGTTTAGTCCCTAGAACCAAACAGGTAGGGACTAGGGAGTTTTTAACCAAACAGGGCCTTAGATTAAGAACGACTAAAGAGTTGCACGGGACAGTGGACGCACCAGCACCATGTGCATCTACCGATGTACTGGGGTGATGCATCGTCTATTGAAACAAAGAACGAACAACCAAGGAGCATATTTGTGTTGGTCCCAGTTTTGTTATCTTTAGACACCTTTCCCTATGGGAGCGCAGCAAATCTAGTCCTGCTCAAACTCTACAGCCTTGTCCCCCAAAACAAAAGATCAGTTCGTTACAGATGTGCATACCGCATTTGTCATTGTTTTTCCTTTTCGACCAACGTAGGTGCTGGATAGCCAGTATGTACTAGTACTTTCCCCACTTCCTTTCCTCTGTGAACCACGTCCTAGATTTATGCTATATACAACTTTCCCCACAACTTCCCCCCATTCCTGTCCTCTTTGAACCATGTCTTAGATTCATGCGATACAACTTTCCCCACAACTTTCCCACTTCCTTTCCTTTTTGAACCACGTCCTAGATTCATGCTATACAACTTTTCCCACTACCTTCCCCCATTCCTTTCCTCTTTGAACCACGTCCTAGATTCATGGTATACAACTTTCCCCACTACTTTCCTGTTTGATCCAACACCTAGATTCGAGTGCAGAAGCGAAAAAATCCCACATGCAGCTAGAGCAATGCATGTGGAATAAGTAAATTATACCTTAAGGTTCTTGGGGTGTGGTTCGGTGGGCGACCGGAGACCATTCGACCCACACTATGTACGACAGCCAAGAAGAAGGGGTCGAAGGCCCTCCCACGCCGCCGCTGGGTGAAAGTGAACAGCTGCGCCGGTAGTGGATTCCCTCCCTCGCCGACGGCGACAGCGTTAAGCCTCCTTCCCTTCCCTGCGAACGGATCCTACCGGCTCTTTGACCAACATTGAGGGGAGAGAGAGGCCAACGAAGTCTTGTTTAGATCTGGAGAGGGTGAGAGAGTGTGAAGAGAGCAACTACAAGCAGACCAACAGTGAGGGGAGAGAGGCCAATGAAGTCTTGTTTAGATCTGGAGAGGGTGAGAGAGTGTGAAGAGAGCAACTACAAGCGCTGAGGCTCCAACATGTATATATATATACTGGAGAGAGTGTGAAGAGTGCAAACCCTAGAACACAAGTGCCGAGGCTGTAGCTTATACGTGATGAGGTGATTATACGGTCACTACAAGATCGTATAGCTCCGTATCCATCTATTTTGACCAGTCAAAGAATCCTCCTGGCACGAATTATGCTCAAGTGTAGTTATCGAACCCGAGACCTCAAGTTTGATGAGCGAACAGGCTAACCAGCAACACAACCCTCCCGTTATGTCCAACAAGAGGAAAATAACCTTTTATACATTCCTGCATTCGTGTGACAAGCATGCCGTATTTTGTGTGTGTGTGTGGGAGTCATTGGGATTTAAATCATAATCGTGTCATGTGGCTTCGGTGGTAAGACTATCCATAGTGGTGTAGAAATAATGCAGCCTTAGTCACCTTACCTCTGTCCACAGAGGGTGAAACAAACAAATTAATAAGAAAAATTAAAACCGCCAGCGGTGTATCTTACCTCACACATCTCGCTACTGCTCGGGAACACTGTCCAATTGATCCCCCTGTTTGCTCACATACTATTTTAAGTGAATCCTTATTATAACATGCACACAATTTTGGGCACTTGTATTCAACCTAAGTCAGTGTGCCATCGTATCTCATACGACTCCCTCAGTCTAGGTGTAATAAGTCACATTAGAAGGTGCAGCGGGACCAAGGGGCAAGCAGATTGGAGGACAAGGAGAAACTTGACCGGTCATTCCTCCAATCAAAGCCCTGATTTTTGTCTCTAAACGCAACAATTAATCCAAACAACTAAAAGATGCCATTTTAGCTACCATGCAGGGCCATGTATTAACTCGCATGCAAGCCGATTTTGATTTCTTGACTGATCAACGCGTCGTTGCGCTCCATGCATTGGGTTTCCGAGGGAGATAACAAGGCAGAGTAAGGAGCGTTTGGTTACATTGCTTAGGCTGGTCATAGTTTGTATGTACTCCATTTGTATCTCACTTCCTGTGGCTTCGCACTCGCACAATTTTCCTATTCTATGAACCTATGTGTGCGTGTGCGTGTGCGTGTGCGTGTGTGTGTTTAACAACATGTGTGTGTTAGAGAGAGCGACAGATCGATCTACTCCTATAGAGAGATGGTGTGTAGTGTACGATTTTAGCCGCGAGAGTCGGTGCATACTCTCATTTCCGGGCGTCCGGTAGGGACAGGCGGACAGCTGCCACGCCCGCTCCTGACCAGCCTGGCCCACCCAAAGGCCCTCCATCGCCCGCGCGCACTTCCCGCCCGAAACGGTCAGCAAAACTCCAAAGAATCGGTGCCGCATTCATGCCCGGGCAGAGCGGACGCGACCTCTCACTGGCGCCTGTGTTGAAAGGAGAAGCGGATTCAAGAGTGATGGTTGCTTCATCCGTCCAACTTATTGCTGGGTCTATGTGATTTGTCGGCTCATTGGTCATTATTACTGAGGTGGTAGGACTGCTGGATGTCCCACGCTTTCGGCGAAAGGAGGTACTACTAGATTGCAATTTTCTCCATTCTTACGGCGGAGGAGTGCAAGAGCAGTGAAAACACGTAGGCTCAGTGATTACATGGCCCACCTCACACTATCACCATATGTTTTGGACATCGTGCGACACCTGACTCTTTACATAGTAGTACTTGTATAGTACGTACTGTAATTTATCAGCGAGATAGTACAATGCTATGAAGCTTCCAGCTTTTGTTACATGTATCTTGCGTCCAAGGTTGCCCGTTGCAACATTTCATCAAATACAAAGGAGACTAACATGCATGCTATTGCATCTCAATGATTGACAGACCATAGCAAATATGTACTCCCTCCGTTCCAAAATAAGTGTCTCAACTTTATGCTACATACAGAGCAAAAATAGTGAATCTACACTCTAAAATACGTCTATATACATGAGTGTTTGGAGTATGTACTAGTAGTTCATATTGAAATCTACTAAAGGACATATATATTCGAAACAATATGATAATCTCTCTAACCAAGGTAGTAGGGACGAGGAGTAAACGGAGGGAGTAGTAAAATTTTCTCCTCGTCCCGCGAGCCACCGCGCGCGTGGGCGAGGGAGCGGGTGTAAGGCGTAGTAAGCAAGCTTCACCTCATCCTGTGAGCCACCGCGCCCGTGGGCGGGGGAGACGGCGTACTAAGCAAGCTTCTCCTCGTTCTGTGAGTTGACTTGACACATCAAAAGTACTCCAGTGTATAGAGCCTTGCCTCTAAGGTAGGCCCCACATGGTTTGCCTCTTTTTTAACATAACGCGTCAAGTCGCAATTTGTTTGTTCACCCGTGGTAGACGATCCACCCTCCATCTAGTGGACAACCATTACACGTGTCAAGTTACCACGTGGGCTGCCTTTTCGTACAGAAATGAGCTCCACCGTGTACCCGCGCGGGTGTGGTTGGGAAAGAGATGGGAGTACGTGCGCCGTGCGTGCACCTCCTCTCTTCGTGCACATCCCCCACCTACGTGGGTGTGTGTGAGAGAGATACAAACCTAGACAAATGGCTTGTGCGTTCGTGAGTGTTTTTTGTTTTGGGGGGGGGGGGTTGATTTCGTGAATGTATTTGTGGGAATATGTGTCGATGACATCTCAAACAAATTTTTTCATGCAATGTGTGTGAACTGGAGGCCTATCCATATCATATATAGAGGGTCGGGCGATCCACGAGAAGAGAGGGATGGGTCATAGATTTCGATAGAGTCGAAGAGGGGATCAAGTGGGTGGGTGCGAGATTAATGAAGAGAGCCATCAAAATTGTGTGTGTGTGCAAGTCAAAGATATAGGGCGACTGACCTAGCTACCGGAACGTCAGAGGGCACAGGTCAAGTTTGTGTGTGGATGGGAGACATGACTAGAGCGCTCAATGTACGGTGTGTGTGTGTGTGTG
>LR738714.1:149099805-149111125 GCA_902687465.1 Secale cereale | reverse complement strand
GAGAGAGAGAGAGAGAGAGGGACGGAGGGAGAGGGGTAGAGTGTTGGATGGGTGATGGAGTTGCTTCTCGAAGATGGTGGGAGAGGCCTACTCGACAAACTAAGGGTGGAACTGCAATATTATCAATAAGAGTGGGGATGTGTTTCTGTGTGCCTGTGCGTGATAGATCTGTCGGGACACATCCATGGATGATGAAGGGGAACCATGTGTTTGGTAAGCAAACCTAACTAGATCGGTAGATCAATTGTTGTTTGTTAGAGGAAGGGAGAGACATAACTAATGAGGTAGATCGATCGACGCATGGGAAAAACGAGTTATAAGGACCTAGCTAGCTATATGTATAGCGAGAGATCGGTCGGTGTACGTCCATTTGTTAGAGGCAAATAAGGACCGGCGAGACGGATAAACAGAGATAATGGAGCTAGGAGGTGGTGCGAGAGGCCCAGCTACTAGCTAGATAGGGGGAGGAGTGTGCGGTTGTGAGATCGATGAAAAGAGGGGCGAGAGTTTACACGTGCGTGGGGCCATATGAGAGAAACAAGGCAAGGACACATAAAGGAGGAGATTGAAGGTGCGTGTGTATGTTGTAGGCAGACATCGCTGGAGAGGTTTATCAATCGGTGTGTGTCCGAAAGGAGTTGTGGAGACTGTGGGAGAATGACCTAAAGAAAATAAATGAATGTGCGTGATGGATAGAATGCTGAGGGAGGGGGAGGGTGAGGAGGACGTGTGCATGCACGAGAGAAACTTAGTGGTCGCTACAAAGGTTAGAGGATTGTGTGGGTGTAAGAGACTAACAAAGATCATAATTTGATATGAAAGTGGATTCATATATTTGAATAGGAGATCATAGTGTTTTGAACATATGCATGCATGAATACAGCGGTGATACGCGTGTTGTGGTTTTGCACATGTTATACCATAATGTGATAATGCATGGTGTTTGCAACTCACAGCTAAATGTCGAACAATCTAAACCATACTATACATCGGACAATCTCACATTTTATTTGCATTTGTGATAATGTGTGGCGTTTGTAGCTTACAACTAAATATCAACAATCTAAACAATACTATATATCAAACATTCTCACATTTTATTTGAATTTGTGGTAATGTGTGGTGTTTGCAACTCACATCTAAATACTTGTAGGCGTAGGGGGCGGGGCACCATACATAATGTGATAAACACATTATGCATATGAGACATGATTTAGTTTGTGAAGATCTAGCTAGAGCTTGAAATATACTATGATTTGAAATCAACATAAAGTGGATTCAAAAAATCAAGTTCGAGTTCATATAGTACACATAGTTCATACGTAACCCGAGACTAATCATGTGGTGTGCTGTGAAGATAATACACAAACAATGGTTTAACTTGACAATAATGACGATTGTAGATCTTATTAAAACAGAGAAACGAATTCAAATGCTTTGTCTTCACAAAAATCATTATTGTAGATCTTATTCAAACAGAGAAACGAATTCAAATTTAGTTCATATTGCAGCAGTAGTATATTTGAGTACTAGGTTGCATGCATTATACACGTAGCAAAATATTTTAATTGAACATAACATGAATTCAAAGTTTTGAATGACATTTGTAGTGCGAATTGATTTGGTACGGTACACATTAGGCTTGTCCGGAAATTTCAACCCGCGCCTTGTTAGCCCGAAATATTTAAGATATATCTTTGTCTCGTTGTGCTCCGACAACTCCCTCCATCTCAACCCACGCCTTGCTATTTCAAAATTACAACGCGCGCAAAAACTCCCACCTCCTGTGAAATCCCGACACGCGAAATGCCTATGATACCCCTGAACTGAAAGAACCGCCTCAAATTGGTGGGGGTACTTTCGTAACTTACCCCACATTTCGGACAAGCGCGCCCCTAAGCCATGGTTCTCCACTCCCATTGTTGGGGAACGTAGTATTTTAAATTTTCCTACAATCACGCAAGATCTATCTACCAGATGTATAGCAACGAGAGGGAAGAGTGTGTCTATGTACCCTCGTAGACTGGGAGTGGAAGCGTCAAGTGACGCGGTTGATGTTGTCGAACTTCTTCACGATCCAACCGATCAAGCACCGAACGTACGGCACCTCCGCGTTCAGCACACGTTCAGCTTGATGACGTCCCACGAGCTCTTGATCCAGTTGAGCTTCACGGGAGAGTTTCGTCAGCACGACGGCGTGGTGACGGATATGATGTGTTCACCGGCGCAGGGCTTCGCCTAAGCTCCGCGACGGTATGACCGAGGTGTGATTCTGTGGAGGGGGGCACCGCACACGGCTAAAACAATTCAACTTGTGTGTCTTTGGGTGCCCCCCTGCCCCCGTATATAAAGGAGCAGGGGACGGAGGCCGGCCGGCCCTTCCTGGTGCGGCTAGGGAAGGAGTCCTACTAGGAATAGGATTGCAATCCTATTCCTAGTAGGATTCACCGAAAGGAAGAAGGGGGAAAGGAATAGGAGAGGTGGCGCCCCCCCCCCCCCAATCCTAGTCCAACTAGGAACCCTAGGTGGGGGCGCCGGCCAGCCCTATGGGCTGCCTCTCTCTTTCCCTTTAGGCCCACTATGGACCATCCCCTCTCGTAGGGGGTTCCGGTAACCCCCTCCGGCATTCCCGATAAATCCGAAACTTTTCCGGTATACTTCCGGTGTCCGAATATAGCCGTCCAATATATCAATCTTTATGTCTCGGACATTCCGAGACTCCTCGTCATGTCCGTGATCTCATCCGGGACTCCGAACTACCTTCGGTACATCAATACTCATAAACTCATAATACCGATCGTCATCAAACGTTAAGCGTGCGGACCCTACGGGTTCGAGAACTATGTAGACATGACCGAGACTCATCTCCGGTCAATAACCAATAGCGGAACCTGGATGTTCATATTGGCTCCTACATATTCTACAAAGATCTTTTTATCGGTCAGAACCGCATAACAACATACGTTGTTCCTTTTGTCAAACGGTATGTTACTTGCCCGAGATTCGATCGTCGGTATCTTTATACCTAGTTCAATCTCGTTACCGGCAAGTCTCTTTACTCGTTCCGTAACACATCATCTCGTGACTAACTCATTAGTCTTTTGCTTGCAAGGCTTATTGTGATGTGTGTTACCGAGAGGGCCCAGAGATACCTCTCCGACACTCGGAGTGACAAATCCTAATCTTGATCTATGCCAACACCACGAATACTTTCGGAGACACCTGTAGAGCATCTTTATGATCACCCAGTTAAGTTGTGACGTTTGATAGCACACAAGGTGTTCCTACGGTATTCGGGAGTTGCATAATCTCATAGTCATAGGAACATGTATAAGTCATGAAGAAAGCAATAGCAGTTAAACTAAAAGATCATAGTGCTATGCTAACGGATGGGTCTTGTCCATCACATCATTCTCCTAATGATGTGATCCCGTTGATCAAATGACAACTCATGTCTATGGCTAGGAAACATAACCATCTTTGATCAATGAGCTAGTCTAGTAGAGGCATACTAGGGACATACTGTTTTGTCTATGTATCCACACATGTACTAAGTTTCCGGTTAATACAATTCTAGCATGAATAAAAGACATTTATCATGATATAAGGAAATACAAATAATATCTTTATTATTGCCTCTAGGGCATATTTCCTTCAGTCTCCCACTTGAAATAGAGTCAATAATCTTGATTACAAAGTGATGATCCTCACACCCATGGAGTCTTGATGCTGATCATGTTTTGCCCGTGGAAGAGGCTTAGTCAACGGGTCTGCAACATTCAGATCCGTATGTATTTTGCAAATCTCTATGTCTCCCTCCTTGACTAGATCGCGGATGGAATTGAAGCGTCTTTTGATGTGCTTTGTTCTCTTGTGAAACCTGGATTCCTTCGCCAAGGCTATGGCTCCAGTGTTGTCACAAAAGATTTTCATTGGACCCGATGCACTAGGTACTACACCTAGATCGGATATGAACTCCTTCATCCAGACTCCTTCATTTGCTGCTTCCGAAGCAGCTATGTATTCCGCTTCACACGTAGATCCTGCCACGACGCTCTGCTTGGAACTGCACCAGCTGACAGCTCCACCGTTCAATAAAAAATACATATCCGGTTTGTGACTTTGAGTCATCCAGATCAGTGTCAAAGCTAGAATCGACGTAACCGTTTACGACGAGCTCTTTGTCACCTCCATATACGAGAAACATATCCTTTGTTCTTTTCAGATACTTTAGGATGTTTTTGACCGCTGTCCAGTGATCCACTCCTGGATTACTTTGGTACCTCCCTGCTAGACTTATAGCAAGGCACACATCAGGTCTGGTACACAGCATTGCATACATGATAGATCCTATGGCTGAGGCATAGGGAATGACTTTCATTTTCTCTCCATCTTCTGCAGTGGTCGGGCATTGAGTCTTACTCAACTTCATACCTTGTAAAACATGCAAGAATCCTTTCTTTGACTGATCCATTTTGAACTTCTTCAAAATCTTATCAAGGTATGTGCTTTGTGAAAGTCCAATTAAGCGTCTTGATCTATCTCTATAGATTTTGATGCCTAATATGTAAGCAGCTTCTCCGAGGTCTTTCATTGAAAAACTTTTATTCAAGTATCCTTTTATGTTATCCAGAAATTCTATATCATTTCCAATTAACAATATGTCATCTACATATAATATTAGAAATGCTACAGAGCTCCCACTCACTTTCTTGTAAATACAGGCTTCTCCAAAAGTCTGTATAAAACCATATGCTTTGATCACCTCATCAAAGCGTATATTCCAACTCCGAGATGCTTGCACCAGTCCATAGATGGATCGCTGGAGTTTGCATACTTTGTTAGCACCTTTTGGATCGACAAAACCTTCTGGTTGCATCATATACAACTCTTCTTTGAGATATCCATTTAGGAATGCAGTTTTGACATCCATTTGCCAGATTTCATAATCATAAAATGCGGCAATTGCTAACATGATTCGGACAGACTTAAGCATCGCTACAGGTGAGAAAGTCTCATCGTAGTCAACTCCTTGAACTTGTCGAAAACCTTTCGCAACAAGTCGAGCTTTGTAAACAGTAATATTACCGTCTGCGTCGGTCTTCCTCTTGAAGATCCATTTATTTTCGATGGCCTGCCGATCATCGGGCAAGTCAACCAAAGTCCACACTTTGTTCTCATACATGGATCCCATCTCAGATTTCATGGCTTCAAGCCATTTTGTGGAATCTGGGCTCATCATCGCTTCCTCATAGTTCGTAGGTTCATCATGGTCTAGTAACATGATTTCCAGAACTGGGTTGTCGTACCACTCTGGTGCGGAACGTACTCTGGTTGATCTACGACGTTCAGCAGAAACTTGATCCGAAGTTTCATGATCATTATCATCAACTTCCTCACTAATTGGTGTAGGAATCACTGGAACAATTTCCTGTGATGTACTACTTTCCAATATGGGAGAAGGTACAATTACCTCATCAAGTTCTACTTTCCTCCCACTCACTTCTTTCGAGAGAAACTCTTTTTCTAGAAAGGATCCGTTCTTAGCAACGAATATTTTGCCTTCGGATCTGTGATAGAAGGTGTACCCAACAGTCTCTTTTGGGTATCCTATGAAGACACATTTTTCCGACTTGGGATCGAGCTTATCAGGTTGAAGTGTTTTCACATAAGCATCGCAGCCCCAAATTTTAAGAAACGACAACTTTGGTTTCTTGCCAAACCATAGTTCATAAGGTGTCGTATCAACGGATTTAGATGGTGCCCTATTTAACGTGAATGCAGATGTCTCTAAAGCATAACCCCAAAACGATAGTGGTAAATCGGTAAGAGACATCATAGATCGCACCATATCCAATAAAGTACAGTTACGACGTTCGGACACACCATTACGCTGTGGTGTTCCAGGTGGCGTGAGTTGTGAAACTATTCCACATTGTTTCAAATGAAGACCAAACTCGTAACTCAAATATTCTCCTCCACGATCAGATCGTAGGAACTTTATTTTCTTGTTACGATGATTCTCTACTTCACTCTGAAATTCTTTGAACTTTTCAAATGTTTCAGACTTGTGCTTCATTAAGTAGATATACCCATATCTGCTCAAATCATCAGTGAAGGTCAGAAAATAACGATACCCGCCGCGAGCATCAACACTCATTGGTCCACATACATCAGTATGTATGATTTCCAACAAATCTGTTGCTCGCTCCATAGTTCCGGAGAACGGAGTTTTAGTCATCTTGCCCATGAGGCATGGTTCGCAAGCACCAAGTGATTCATAATCAAGTGATTCCAAAAGTCCATCATTATGGAGTTTCTTCATGCGTTTTACACCAATATGACCTAAACGGCAGTGCCACAAATAAGTTGCACTATCATTATTAACCTTGCATCTTTTGGTTTCAATATTATGAATATGTGTATCACTACAATCGAGATCCAATAAGAATAGACCACTCTCTAAGGGCGCATGACCATAAAAGATATTATTCATTAAAATAGAACAACCATTATTCTCTGATTAAATGAATAACCGTCTCGCAATAAACAAGATCCAGATATAATGTTCATGCTCAACGCTGGCACCAAATAACAATTATTTAGGTCTAAAACTAATCCCGAAGGTAGATGTAGAGGTAGCGTGCCGACGGCGATCACATCGACTTTGGAACCGTTTCCCACGCGCATCGTCACCTCGTCCTTAGCTAATCTTCGTTTAATCCGTAGTCCCTGTTTCGAGTTACAAATATTAGCAACCGAACCGGTATCAAATACCCAGGTACTACTACGAGAATTAGTAAGGTACACATCAATAACATGTATATCACATATACCTTTGTTCACCTTGCCATCCTTCTTATCCGCCAAATACTTGGGGCAGTTCCGTTTCCAGTGTCCAGTCCCCTTGCAGTAGTAGCACTCAGTTTCAGGCTTGGTTCCATAATTGAGGCTTTCTGCGAGAACAACAACAATCTTGCTATTCTCCTTGAAAATCCCTTCCTTGCCCTTTTTCTCGAAACTAGTGGTATTGTTAACCATCAACTTTTGATGCTCCTTTTTGATTTCTACCTCCGCAGCTGTGAGCATAGCGAAGAGCTCGGGAATTGTCTTTTGTATCCCTTGCATATTATAGTTCATCACGAAGCCATTATAGCTTGGTGGTAGTGATTGAAGAATTCTATCAATAACACTATTCTCATCAACTTGGCAACCAAGTTGAGTCATATGATTGTAGTGCCCATACATTGTGAGCAAGTGTTCACTGATAGAACTATTCTCCTCCATCTTGCAGCTGTAGAACTTCCTGGAAATCTTATATTTCTCAATCCGGGCATTTGCTTGAAATATTAACTTCAACTCCTGGAACATCTCATATGCTCCATGATGTTCAAAACGTCGTTGAAGTCCCGGTTCTAAGCTGTAAAGCATGGCACACTGAACTATCGTGTAGTCATCAAACCGCGACTGCCAGACGTTCAAAGCGTCTGCATCAGCGGAAGGGGGCTTGTCACCTAGCGGTGCTTCAAGGACATAATTCTTCTGTGCAGCAATGAGGATAATCCTCAGGTTATGGACCCAGTCCGTGTAATTGCTACCATCATCTTTCAACTTAGCTTTCTCTAGGAATGCATTAAAAATTCAAAGGAACGGTAGCACGGGCCATTGATCTACAACGACATAGATATGCAAAAACTATCAGGACTAAGTTCATGATAAATTAAAGTTCAATTTAATCATATTAATTTAAAGAACTCCCACTTAGATAGACATCCCTCTGGTCATCTAAATGATCACGTGATCCAAATCAACTAAACCATGTCCGATCATCACGTGAGATGGAGTAGTTTTCAATGGTGAACATCTTATGTTGATCATATCTACTATATTATTCACGCTCGACCTTTCGGTCTCCAGTGTTCCGAGGCCATATCTGTATATGCTAGGCTCATCAAGTTTAACCCGAGTATTCTGCGTGTGCAAAACTGGCTTACACCCGTTGTATTTGAACGTAGAGCTCATCACACCCGATCATCACGTGGTGTCTCGGCACGACGAACTTTCGCAACGATGCATACTCAGGGAGAACACTTATACCTTGAAATTTAGTAAGGGATCATCTTATAATGCTACCGTCGTTCTAAGCAAAATAAGAAGCATAATAAGATAAACATCACATGCAATCAAAATATGTGACATGATATGGCCATCATCATCTTGTGCTTTTGATCTCCATCTTCAAAGCACCGTCATGATCACCTTCGTCATCGGCTTGACACCTTGATCTTCATCGTAGCATCGTTGTCGTCTCGCCAACTATTGCTTCTACGACTATCGCTACCGCTTAGTGATAAAGTAAAGCAATTACATGGCGATTGCATTTCATACAATAAAGCGACAACCATATGGCTCCTGCCAGTTGCCGATAACTTTACAAAACATGATCATCTCATACAAAACCGTATAACTCATCATGTCTTGACCATATCACATCACAACATGCCCTGCAAAAACAAGTTAGACGTCCTCTACTTTGTTTGTTGCAAGTTTTACGTGGCTGCTACGGGCTTAGCAAGAACCGTTCTTACCTACGCATACAAAACCACAACGATGTTTCGTCAAGTATGTGCTGTTTTAACCTTCACAAGGACCGGGCGTAGCCACACTTGATTCAGCTAAAGTGAGAGAGACAGACACCTGCCAGTCACCTTTAAGCAACGAGTGCTCGTAACGGTGAAACCAGTCTCGCGTAAGCGTACGCGTAATGTCGGTCCGGGCCGCTTCATCTCACAATACCGCCGAAGCAAAGTATGACATGCTGGTAAGCAGTATGACTAGTATCGTCCACAATCTCATTGTGTTCTACTCGTGCATATCATCTACACATAGACCTGGCTCATGATGCCACTGTTGGGGAACGTTGTATTTTAAAATTTTCCTACGATCACGCAAGATCTATCTACCAGATGTATAGCAACGAGAGGGAAGAGTGTGTCTACGTACCCTCGTAGACTGGGAGTGGAAGCGTCAAGTGACGCGGTTGATGTTGTCGAACTTCTTCGCGATCCAACCGATCAAGCACCGAACGTACGGCACCTCCGCGTTCAGCACACGTTCAGCTTGATGACGTCCCACGAGCTCTTGATCCAGTTGAGCTTCACGGGAGAGTTTCGTCAGCACGACGGCGTGGTGACGGATATGATGTGTTCACCGGCGCAGGGCTTCGCCTAAGCTCCGCGACGGTATGACCGAGGTGTGATTCTGTGGAGGGGGGCACCGCACACGGCTAAAACAATTCAACTTGTGTGTCTTTGGGTGCCCCCCTGCCCCCGTATATAAAGGAGCAGGGGAGGGAGGCCGGCCGGCCCTTCCTGGTGCGGCTAGGGAAGGAGTCCTACTAGGAATAGGATTGCAATCCTATTCCTAGTAGGATTCACCGAAAGGAAGAAGGGGGAAAGGAATAGGAGAGGTGGCGCCCCCCCCCCAATCCTAGTCCAACTAGGAACCCTAGGTGGGGGCGCCGGCCAGCCCTATGGGCTGCCTCTCTCTTTCCCTTTAGGCCCACTATGGACCATCCCCTCTCGTAGGGGGTTCCGGTAACCCCCTCCGGCATTCCCTATAAATCCGAAACTTTTCCGGTATACTTCCGGTGTCCGAATATAGCCGTCCAATATATCAATCTTTATGTCTCGGACATTCCGAGACTCCTCGTCATGTCCGTGATCTCATCCGGGACTCCGAACTACCTTCGGTACATCAATACTCATAAACTCATAATACCGATCATCATCAAACGTTAAGCGTGCGGACCCTACGGGTTCGAGAACTATGTAGACATGACCGAGACTCATCTCCGGTCAATAACCAATAGCGGAACCTGGATGTTCATATTGGCTCCTACATATTCTACGAAGATCTTTTTATCGGTCAGAACCGCATAACAACATACGTTGTTCCTTTTGTCAAACGGTATGTTACTTGCCCGAGATTCGATCGTCGGTATCTTTATACCTAGTTCAATCTCGTTACCGGCAAGTCTCTTTACTCGTTCCGTAACACATCATCTCGTGACTAACTCATTAGTCTTTTGCTTGCAAGGCTTATTGTGATGTGTGTTACCGAGAGGGCCCGGAGATACCTCTCCGACACTCGGAGTGACAAATCATAATCTTGATCTATGCCAACACCACGAATACTTTCGGAGACACCTGTAGAGCATCTTTATGATCACCCAGTTACGTTGTGATGTTTGATAGCACACAAGGTGTTCCTACGGTATTCGGGAGTTGCATAATCTCATAGTCATAGGAACATGTATAAGTCATGAAGAAAGCAATAGTAGTTAAACTAAACGATCATAGTGCTATGCTAACGGATGGGTCTTGTCCATCACATCATTCTCCTAATGATGTGATCCCGTTGATCAAATGACAACTCATGTCTATGGCTAGGAAACATAACCATCTTTGATCAATGAGCTAGTCTAGTAGAGGCATACTAGGGACATACTGTTTTGTCTATGTATCCACACATGTACTAAGTTTCCGGTTAATACAATTCTAGCATGAATAAAAGACATTTATCATGATATAAGGAAATACAAATAATATCTTTATTATTGCCTCTAGGGCATATTTCCTTCACCCATCCCATCCGCCCACCCATTCGTACAACGAGGCCGGCAAAACCCGCGAAGCCCCACACCCTCCACCGTCCGCCACCCAGCCGGAGCCTCTTCCCCGACGACATCGTCCATAGCAAAACCTCGACGTCCCTCATCCACCATACCGGATGAGGATCCATCGTCGATCTGGTCGTCCCGCCGGTTCAGCCCCCCCGTCCTCCACCTCCAAGGAGCTGCCCCGACGTTCCCCTCGTCTTTCACACCACCTCCATTCCCACATCGCCGTCTTCACCTGCACCACCGGAAGAGCATCATCATCACCGTTACCTCGGATGAAGCTACGGCCCAATCAACGCCACCAAAGAGGTTGTACATTAATCGCCGCATTTTCTTCTTGATTCGATCTCATGGTGCTGCTGGCGCTCGGTCCCGAGCCGACACGGCGCGGCTCCATTCACGGCGGCGTCGCCGGCCACATCCTCCACGGCGTCGCTCCCTCGGCGCCGACGTCCACATCAGTAGGAGCTGATGCTGCTTTAGCTCTCGCTCATGCTGCTGCTCTGCTCTTGCTCTCGGTCCCCTGCCTGGTATGCTCTTGCTCGCGCTGCTGCTCTCGCTCTTGCTTGCGATGCTGCTCCGATTTAGCTACACTTTAGTCAACTGAATCAACTTTTGGGTCAGTCGATTTTTAGGGGG
>LR738714.1:149079422-149099397 GCA_902687465.1 Secale cereale | reverse complement strand
ATAAGGGGGGGCCTACAGGGATGGCCGGGGCGACGGCGGACCGGCGGTGGGGAGTGTTTTTGGGGCGGGCGGGGCGGCGCACCGCCGGCCGCAGGCAGCGGGGGGGCGGCTGTTTGGTCGGTGGTGGCTGGCGGCTCAGGGGGGTGGAGGTTGAAGATGAACTGCAGGCCCTTGATTTCGTATCCAACGGCTGCAAAATCGACTGACCAGTGATGAAAAAGTCAGTCGACTGACATGTAGCCTCATCTCTAATGCGTTCAGTTTCGACAGTAAAATTTAGTTTCGACAGCAAAATTCAGTTTCGACAGTTAAGTTCAGTTTCGATAGTTAAATTCAGTTACGACAGCAAAATTCAGTTTCGATAGTTAAGTTCAGTTTCGACAGTTAAATTTAGTTTCGACATTCAAGTTAAGAGATGAGCAGCTGATGTATACATCTAGCACTTTGTGGTTATGTATTTTACGTCATCTATTGGAGATGCTATTAGAATTCCACTCAAGTTAACATTGTCTCTCTTGTCCTGCTTCAGCCTCGGCGTCGTACAACTCACCGGAGCTACTCCAACGACGAAACCCTCCATCACAGCGGAGCAGTACCTCGGGCTCCATCTCCATACGCCTAAGATCTTCTTCCCCTCCTCCGACAGCCAAGTCAGCCGAAGCATCCTCACCGGCCAACCCAATCACGCTGAGATCGACATGGCTTCGCCAAAGAGGTTGTACACTTCTTGTGGTTTGACTTAATCTCACCATGCTTCTTTGCATCCTGTGATTTTCCAATTCTTGTGAACCAAACACCCAGATTAGCAGAAATCCTGTGTTTTTAAATTCTTTGTTTTGCACATGCATTCCTATCATATTCCTGTCTATTTCCTATCCCTGCATTGTTAGAATCCTCAAATTCAAACAAGCCCTTACACAATTACTTTTGTTACAGATATGTGTCAAAGAAAGCCTTGTGTGGTTTGTCCTGCTCCTGCGGTGCTGTATTCCACCACAGCTCAGCTGCTCCAACAACGAAAGGGTTCACCACAGCAGGGATCCACTCTCCAGACTGTCTTTCGCCGCCTTAGATCTTCTTCCCCGCCGTCGGCAACCACGACAACTGCATTACCATCATCAACTGAGCAGATGACCTTGAGGACTACACGGGTCCGCAAGAGAGGTCGCACTCTTCTGTGTCTGCTTACATTATGCATCGCTTAATATGATGACATGCTACTTTATCGTCGTGTTCACCTATTAGACTCGGACTCAGGTCCAAAAATATGCTGAAACTTGAGTTTTTAAATGGTTGTGGGGTACATATCGGGGCAGCAATCAGTACTATATGTCTACTATCTGGTTAATCTCGGGTGTCTACTATGAGTTTCATGTTGCGTGCAAACAAACATTAAAGGAGCCATTATCTGTATTTTTTTAACTAAAGCTATTATCTGCTTACTATCATTGGTTTTGGGTCTATCCACAGTTTGCTACCTTCACTCTGGATTCGTGCATGCACTCCTTACATAATCTCACTATGTTTTATTCCTATGCATGTCAGTTATTGTACAAAATGGAACTGAACATGTAGAGCAAAAGAGACGAGCCTTGCATGGCAATAAAATTTCATGCAGACATCGCTCCATGGTGGGCGCAAAGGCAGCCCCCCTCCACCCATTTTGGATCGTAATCAAGAGGAAGATAACTCCTTAGAGGAGGATTCAGAGACAGATGACAAGTCCTATCCCCCCCCCCCCGAGGTGCATGCTCTAACTTGGCAGGGTTATGTTGCTCATATCGTGCGTATGGTATATCTTGCATTGCTATGTCATTTGCTTAGTTTAGACATGATTTGTGTGAATGCCGCCTGTTTAGTGTCTAATTACCATATATGTGAATTATGCAATGCCATCTTTTTGCAAGACATTATATATGTGAAGTATGCAATCCTATCTTCTTGCAAAGCATTATATATTTGAATTATGCAATGCCATGCTGTTTAGCCAAGCGTCATATATGTGAATTATATCATGCCGTCCTTTTTTGTATTTCTCATTGCTTTTGTCGACAATGTTTGTATATTCAACTGCTCTTCCTGTGCATCAGCCATTTGAATTGGTGATGGAGAAATCTGGAGTGAAAACAAGGTCTTCAGAGCAGACAATGCTACCCGGTGAAGCAGATCTGTTGCTGGTTACAGATAGTTCTTCAGAGGATTCAGAGGCAGATGACCAGTCCTATTATCCCCCTGAGGTGTATGCTCAAACTTGGCAGGGTTATATTACTCATATCATGCATATGTTGTATTGCAATGCTTAGTTTTTACATCATATACACGATATTGAATGCCATCTCCTTAGTTGACACATCATATATGTGATTGCCCTCTGCTCACTTTCTTAGTACTCCCTTCGTTCCACAATGTAGTGCCTATAAATCTTTTTGAAAGTCAAACTTTGCCAACTTTGACCAAGTGTATAGAGAAAACTGTCTACATCTACAATACCAAACATGTCAATTCTAAAAATATAACTCACCATGTATCCAATGACGTGCATTTGGTATTCTAGATGTACATACTTTTCTCTATAAACATGGTCAAAGTCTGTAATGTTTGACTTTTGTAAAAATCTATAGGCACTACATTATGGAATGGAGGGAGTATATAAATCATATATTTGAATTATATCATGCCATGATGTTTACATAGACAGCATGTATCTGAATTATGGCACGCCAACCCATTTTCTAAAGACATAATATAGTTATATCATCTCATCTTGTTCACATAGTCATCATATTTTGAATTATGTCATTCTATCCGTGAATTATCATGCCATCATGTATCCATCGACGGCATGCTTGTGATTTATGGCATGCCAACCACTTTAATAGACACATCGTATAGTTATATCATGTCAACCTGTTTACATAGTAATCATATTTTGAAGTATGTCATTCTATCCTGTTTAGTTGGCCATCATACATGTGAAATTGTGTCATGCTATCCTGTTTAATTAGCCATCATATATTTGAAATATGTCTTGCTATTCTGTTTGGTCAGATAACATAAATGTGAATTATTTCATGCCCTATTTTCTTCCCTACTATCCGTTGCACCTGTCTATCTTACAATGTCTGTACATTCAATTACTTTTCTTGTTTATGAGCCATTTCAATGGGAGGGGGTGATGGCAGTATCTGTGGGAGTAAAAACGCGGTCTTCAGAAAATATCATGCTACCTGTCGATGGAGATAGAACCACGGTTGTACTTGCCCAAGAACCAGCCCCACCACGCATAACCCAGACTCACGCAGATTGTACCCCTACCCAGTTGGACAGAGAACTAGCTACACCCCTTCTAACCCCAACCCCAACAGATAGTAACCCAGTTCCCGTTGATACAACACGGTCTCCACCACAGAGCACCCAAACACGAGCAATTAGTAAGACAACTGCAGTGCCCAAAGCACGAGGACCACCACTCCGAACCCCAAGTCAACGCTTAAAGCAGAAGAAGAATTGTTCTCAAGTCAGGTTCTGTAGCTATGGTTCATACTACTTTCCTCTTGCATCACTGTATTTACTCATACCAACTAATTTCAAATTTGAAGGATGCAATTGAAACTCCAATGGCGCAACAGGTATGTTTTAAACATGTTTCTTTAACGTGTTTGCTGTTGTAACTTGCTCTACGTTGATTTCAGTTTGAATTGAATAAACAGTTATGTTCTCATGCCATGCACATTACAAGTCTTGTTATTGCTGTGTAGTTTCCCACACTTATATTCTGTCTATGATGCTTTGTCTTAAATAGATATGATTCGAACTGTATCTATCTTGATTCAGCAGCATAAACTAGAATGATATAGACCATACAGTGACCATACTACATAGATATATGTTTGTTTCATGCTGTTATTCTGTCCACCTTACTACTGAACTGGTTTACCAAAATGAGTTTCATATACTACATTGTAAATATGTGATGTGTTTGTTTATTTCTTCTTTAGAACATGGATAAAATATTGGAGAAGAGTACCCCGTTATGCAATGGTAAAGGAAGTAATGCAGAGCAGGTTCAAGATAGTGAGACATCCCTGTTGTTCTCCAAGAAAGCTGATAAAAACTATATTGAAGACACTCATACAACCCCAAAGTCCTGTCTTGATGTAGTGTTCGAGTTACTGGCTACTACTGCTGGCACCAGCTCTTCGAACTTGCTGCCTGAATCAGTTCGGGTTCTTGAGTCTCAACTTCAAGTTGAAAGACATCGATCAGATGTTATGCGACAGGAAGCCGAAGTACTGAGGAAGTCCCTACAGAATTCAGATGCATACTTTTTGGTGCAATAGCAAGTGCTGGAGGATTGAAGCGCCAAATAAGAGAAAGTTAATAAGCTTGCTAAGCATCTTGCCAGCATTATGGGTACCCATGATATTATTTCTTGAGCTCTTCTGAAGTGGTTTCAGTTCTGGACTTGTTTTGCTGCGGCGTTTATATGCTGCTTTGTTCCCTATATTTGCACTTGTGGCGAACTTTTATGCCTAGTGTATGTAATATGTGTAATAGCCGTGATAGCCTAGCGTAAGTTGCTTGCTTATTTATTTCTGTTGTCTTGTTTATTTGTTTTCTTGTAGTGAGTGCAGTTCTTTTTCCGCGGTTTGCTAGTGGCCGGAATAACCTATTTTCTAAAACTAGGCCACATTAACAATGTGCTACATATTTACTGTAGTTAACATGGGCCTCCTACGGGATGTAGAAACAATGGGCCTTCTAAGGGCCATAGAAACAATGGGCCTTCTACGGGTCGTTGACACAATGGGCTTCTACAGGCCGTATCATCAATGGGCCTTCAATGGGCCTTCTACGAGCCATATCACCAATGGGCCTTCTACGGGCCGTATGATCGGTTGGCCAAACATGGGCCAATAACAGACCACATTATGGCCGTAAATGGGCTAGAGTTGAAATCATCCATTCATGGGCCGACCATAACGGGCCGTCATTAATAGGCCGTATTTGATGATGCTATGAAAACGGCCCAACGTATTAACGGGCCACAAACGGGCCGACTGTAACCACGTGTTGTATTTGGCCCATAAGAAGAAATGACAGTAACAGGCCGAAAGTAAACGAATGCTGGAAATGAGCCCAAGAATAAATGGGGCCGTATTTGATGACGCTATGAAAACGGCCCAACGTATTAACGGGCCACAAACGGGCTGACTGTAACCACAGGCTGTATTTGGCCCACAAGCAGAAAATGGCAGTAACGGCCGAAGTAAACGAATGCTGGAAATGAGCCCAAGAATAAATGGGCCCTGAGAAGGCCGAAAGATAACATGGGTTGGAAACGGCCCAACGGAATAATGGGCCACTAATGGGTATAAAGTGATACATTGTTCATTACGGGCCAGTTTTACCACAGGCCGTTAATGGGCCGAGGGTTACTAAGGGCCTCATATGGGCCAAAAGACGTCATTGGCCATACATGGGACAGAAGTTAAAACGGGCTGGAATTATGATGGACGGCCCAGATGACGCTACTAGGCCTAATTCGGATAGGCCGTAAACGGGCCCTAGGTTAGCGGGTTGTAAATGGGCTATACGCGAACATGCCGTTAACAGGCTTGCCGTGGGCCGGCCCGCCACCTTTTGACCAAGTCAAACAGGCCGGCCTTTTTATAGGAATGGTCCTCTGTTGGGCCCTGCCACGTGTTGACGTATCATAGGCGCTTTGGGTCCAATGAGTGGATGACATCTGTCCCAACGGTGAGCCGACACGTGTTTCCTCCAGCCAATGATGATTTTACACGTGGAAAATCCCCATTGGTCGGGGCTGTTAACGGGTTATCAGATCCAAAACCGGACCCGATAGCTTAACGATGTTCCGTTACGGTAGATGCCACGTGTCGGTCACCCTTGACGAAAGCACTTCTGTGACGCGCGATTTATCGTCATGGAAGTGGACACTTCCGTGATGATAATTTTGGTAATGTCATGGAACACTTCTACAACAGCACATGTATGACTATCTTGATTCTGTCATAAATTTTTCATGGATGTACATGCATGACAAAAAACGTGACCTACTTTGACAAACACGTATCATCACGGAAGTGTATTCTTGTAGTGATAGGTTTGTTTCCTTAGACAAATAAAACATGAAGTTCTATTAAGAATATTGCATCGCATACCTCAAAGCCTGTCAGTAGGCTGTTGAAAGCGTCATTCAGTCCGTTCTTGGTGGACTGAATCTTTCCCTACCGCACCCATCAGGGTACGGTGTTTCGCCATGATGGAAGCACCTTGCAGTGCTTCCTCCAGTGTGTTCGGCGCCTCTGGATTAGTGGAGGACGCTGTTGGAGCTGATGCTCCTCCCCCTATCGTAGGGGGCTGACTTCCCAATTCCGTAGCCGTACTGGCCTCCGGAATAGTGTTTGGCTGGGGCCCGGATTGCTTGGGCTCCCTGTCGTTGGTGGCCATACACTAGTGCGCGTCGGTGGTATACAAATGGTTTTTAACCCCTTTCCGCGACGGCATTTGGAACCATCGCCTAGTGAGTGACGGCGATAGGGGGGTCCTTCCCACAACCCAGAAACCGTCGGGGTTAGGGACCCTACAATACTCCTACTCGTTTCTCCTCGCATTGCCATCGCGGTCGATATTATGTGGCGCTACGTTTACGATGGCCGGCCCATCACAAATGGTTCACTATTATAGAATGTGTATGATGCGCGGCCCATCACAAATGGTTCACTATTAAGAAGATTAGCAAATCGTCTTACGAGTGTCGGACATGATTACGAAACGTCGGACCGTCGTAACATCGTCGTACACGACAACTATTGCACATGCTATTCTGTGGTTCAACGTTTACGATGCATACTTCATCAGAAACAGTTCATGGTTGCGTATCATGCACGGTAAGGCAACTAACACAAACATTTAGTTTGCCCGCACCATTTGTGATATTGTCTGACATTGCACACGCTTTTGCAAACGACAACTGTGTGCTTGCTTGCACACGTTTCCTCTCTGTGAACTGTCTCGGATTATGGTGTATATCACAAATGTTTGCGTTTTTCCAACCGTGTGTGCCGTAACAACCTGGAGAGCGTAATTTCACCGTAATTTAATTTTATTTCAAATTGTACCGGATTTGAATTTATACTTGAATGTATGCTACAACTTTATTCATATCCCACAGGTCCAAACAACCAATGCATTATTCGATTCATAGGTACATATGTTCAAGAATTACATAAGAATGATGAACCACAGTTGTATACTTGTACTATTAAAGACGGTAAAGAAAGAGGTGAAATGCATTCTTATTGCTAAACAAGGTGAAGCGGAATGCCCATATTTGTGCCCTCCTCCATGCAGAAGGCACGCACGACTCTAGTCCAACCCCTTGTGATGACCGACCGCCCATCCTTCACGGTCTTCATGAAAACATCTAGAAAATCATCATGTTGTGGTAGAAATACTTTAACCTTTGCATGCCCACCAATCATGTAGTTTGAGAGGTAATCTTGAGTAAACTTCTTTGGCAACCACTGCAAAGGAAAAATATTCAGACATTGTCATCTAACACAACTCACTATGGGCAGTAAAAAGAAGGCTACAGAGTTCTTACTTACCATCCTGCAGTTCGCTGTTGTGTTGGATAAAGTGTAAACAAATAGATTAACTGCCATCGTTGGACCCATTTTCTTAACAATCTTTATCAGCTTCCTCACTTGATGATGGTTCATCGATTTCTCATTGCCCCATACGCAGAAAGGGTCGAAGAACGGATCTTTACCAATGACATATGTACCTAAAAGCACCAAGTTAATATTAGAAGCTAAACAACAATTGCAAAATGATGTAGTACAACACTCTTTTATAATACTCCCTCCGTTCCTAAATATTTGTCTTTGTAGAGATTTCAACAAGTGACTACATACGGAGCAAAATGAGTGAATCAACACTCTAAAATATGTCTATATACATCTGTATGTGGTAGTCCATTTGAAATCTCTAAAAAGACAAATATTTAGGAACAGAGGGAGTATCTTATAACATCCAATATACTCACATATTAGATGAATTAGCATCTTATATTATGGGCCGGAAGGAGTTTAGTGCATTCTTACAAATTATCGGCTGATTAACTGCTGCTGTATCCATGGGTTACAGTTAATTTGAGCTAGTTCGGGCTCAAATAGCCCTAAAGTATATCTAAACATGAGGGCTAATTTGAGCTAGTTGCATCTATAACCCACCCAAAAAACTATCCAACCCAAGAGGTGCTAATTGGAGCTAATTCTCCTAGTGCATGTATTGTCAATCTAACCCTGCCATCCAAACAACTCTTTGGATGGAGTTAGTTTAGGGTTGGTCATGAGCTAGAAACTAACTCTAACCTCTAGCTAAGTTGAGTATCCAAACAGGGCTGTGTTGTTGTTGTTGTTGTTGTTGTTGTTGTTGTTGCTGCTGCTGCTCTTCTACGTATGTCTAGACATCATTAGAACATTAAGGTAACACTCTTCCTTGTTGCTATGTAGCCTAGGATTGCATATTTAGACATTAAGTACAGTGCATGTTGCTATGTATCCTCAGATATATTACATATGGCCCTAGTTAACCTAACGATAAATGGGTTACAGATATATTCAGTTACAAGTCCGATTCATCGATTAGCCCCTTATCAGCGCCCTGCCTATATGATATCAGCTACCGATATCCTGAACAGTGAGCAGATATAAGCCATGGGATGAAACTAACCTCGATGGAAAACAACAGTCGTTCCCAAAATTGTCCTATGTAGGTACATCGAGAAGCATGTTAAGCACAACAGGCTAAACATCAACCAAAAGTATCCATGGCAGACAAAATAATCTCCAAAAGATAGCTTCAGTGTGCAGGTTTAAGCACGCTAGCAAAGCAAAACAAGTGGAAATGTGTGTTAACTGCAACAGGCCTAACATTTAACAACAAGAAAACATATTCATTCAAACTGGTATTGTGCCGGTCTAAGTACATTGGATATTGTTAAATAAAAATGGAAAGGCATGTTAACTACAAGATGCAGCAACCAAATGTAGTCATTCATAGTGGTATTGTTGAAACTGGTACTGATGAAATTGAACTGCACAGTTCATACTTGCACATATAGAACATCACGTTGTGAATAACTGGAATAAACAAGGCATACTACGAACAACCAAAGATAGCATTTGAAACTGGACATATGCTAACTACAAACAACCAAACAATCAAAAAAGATTAAAAGAGGAATATTCTAGCTATAACAGGCTTAACATCAAGCAAATATATGCATTCCTATCGGTATGTTTAAAACTAGATTGATGAAATGTACTGCACGGTAAATAATTGCACATATAGAGCATCACATTGTGAACAACTGAAATAAACAAGGCATACTGCAAACAACCAGATATGGCAATTAAAACTGGACATATTCTCACTACACTACAAAAGGGACTCGACAAAACAAATCATGGGTTTCCCCTTGTGAAGAGGCACGTCAAAACAAATCATGGGTTTCCTCACTTGTCACAGATGGGCTCGTTCCCGTGGGAAGAGCACGGACCCTGGATGCGCTCCATGTTGTCGCAGATGGGCTCCTTTCCCTTGGACGAGCACGGCTGTAGGGTGCCCTCCCTCATGTCGCAGGCGGGCGCTTTCCTCTTGGAAGAGCAGATGGGCTCTTTCCACTTAGACGAGCGGGAGAGGGTGCCCTCCTCGTGGTCGCCGTCGATGAGGTCTGACTTGGAAGCTGTGGATCCCAAGCCAACGTCAGAGAACGTGTCCTTTAGAAATGACAAAAGGGGTTCGATGGCGATGTTGGATGGCAAGTTATTGACAGTGAGCCAGAGGAGATCAGCGACGGGGCCATGGATGAGATCGACGGCGGTTGAACCCGAGGGGTTGGGGGTGGACCACTTAACCTATGACATAGCCCGCCTCAGGCCATTGCTGTTGATGAGCTCGATGTTGTAGCCAGCGGCCGGGACATGCCCGCATACTCTAGCCCGCTGATTGAGTGCCTGCCACCAGTAATGGTCGTCAGCTTCCTCGGCGACGTCTGGCGAAGAGACCGCGATACACCTCTTTTGGGACAGTCTCTCCGCGAGCTCCAGAGAAGTGTACCTGGGCTTAGGCTGCGACGCTCTGGAGTGAGGGATGGGGATGGGGATAGGGATACGTGGGAAAGGGGACATTTGGCAGGCGTCATCTAAGAAACTTAGGGCGGCTTGGGTATAGAGATCGGTGGGTAAGCTGCACGGGCAAACCAGCAGATGTTCTCAACGGAGGCCTTGAAGCGACGGTGGAGGCATGGACCTTACTAGGGTTTCGAGCGAGGGAGGGGTGTGTGTGTGTGCGCACGCACGCCCGAGGAGGTTTTGGTGTGCGTGTGAGTGTGTGTGTGGAGGGGGGGTGTTTGAGGAAATGACGCGGGTACTGAAAATTTTACTACGCGGGAGTCAAACGCGGGAGTGAAATGCCGGGGCTATTGAAAATTTTGGTGATAGTGTATCGCACACGGTCCGGAGATAACAACCGTGTGTTATGAAACAGAAAAACCCTCGAGACGTGCAGATACTTTCTAAGGATGCAGGCGGGATTGGTAACAAGAAACATCGCACACGGTTCGGAGATGACAACCGTGTGTTATGAAACAAAAAACCCTCGAGGTGTTGGAAATATGCCCTAGAGGCAATAATAAATGTATTATTATATTTCCTTGTTCACGATAATTGTCTGTTATTCATGCTTGAATTGTATTGTACGGAAACAGCGATACATGTGTGAATACATAGACCACAATGAGTCCCTGGTGAGCCTCTAGTTACCAGTTTGTTGATCAACAGATGGTCACGGTTTCCTGACCATGGACATAGGATGTCAGTGATAACGGGATCACATCATTAGGAGAATGATGTGATGGACAAGACCCAATCCTGAGCATAGCACGAGATCGTATAGTTCGTAATGCATAAGCTTTTCGGTGTCAAGTATTTATTCCTTAGACCATGAGGTTGTACAACTCCCGGATGCCGCAGGAATACTTTGGGTGTGCCAAACGTCACAACGTAACTGGGTGGCTATAAAGGTACGCATCGGGTATCTCCGAAAGTGTCTGTTGAGTTGGTACGAACCGAGACTGGGATGTTGTCACTCCGTATGACGGAGAGGTACCTCTGGGCCCACTCGGTAAGACATCATCATAATGAGCTCAATGGGACTAAGTAGTTAGTCACGGGATGATGGATTACGGATCGAGTAAAGAGACTTGCCATGACGATATTGAACAAGGTATCGGGAATACCGACGATCGAATCTCGGGCAAGTACCGTACCGATGGACAAAGGGAATAACATACGGGATTAAGTGAATCCTTGACATGGTGGTTCATCCGATGAAGATCATTGAGGAACACGTGGGAACCAACATGGGTATCCAGATCCCGCTGTGGGTTATTGACCGGAGAGTGGTCTCGGTCATGTCTACGTGTCTCCCGAACCCGTAGGGTCTACACACTTAAGGTTCGGTAACGCTAGGGTCGTAGAGATACATGCACGTGGACACCCGAAAGTTGTTCAGAGTCCCGGATGAGATCCCGGACGTCACGAGTAGTTCCGGAGGTAAAGATTGATATATAGGAAGTCAGGTTTCGGCTATCGGGTGATCTCCGGGGGTCACCGGGAGCGTCCCGGGACCACCGGAGGGGCCCCGGGGTCCACTGGGTGGGGCCACCCATCCCGGTGGGGCCCCTAGGCCGCAAGGGGGAAGTGTCCAGCCCTAATGGGCTGGCGCACCACTTGGGCCCTCCTCCCCATGCGCCTAGGGTTGAAACCCTAGGGGGGAGGGGGCGCCACTTGCCTTGGGGGGCAAGGACTCCCCCCTGACCGCCGCCCCACCCCTGCAGATGCCATCTGCAGGGCCGGCGCACCCCCCTGGCACCTATTTATATGTGGGAGGGGAGAGGGCAGCCGCACCCTTGCCCTGGCGCCTCTCCCCCTCTCGTCACACCTCCGTCTCCTCAACGCAGGGCGCCCGGCGAAGCCCTGCAGGAATCTCCACTGCATCCACCACCACGCCGTTGTGCTGCTGGTTCTCTGACGACTTCTCCTCCCCCTTTCTAGATCAAGAAGGAGGTGACGTTGCTGTACCGGACGTGTGTTGAACGCGGAGGTGCCGTCCGTTCGGCGCTAGATCATCGGTGACGAAGAACGCGAAGAGTACGACTACTTCATCCACGCTTCTTCGAAAGCTTCCGCACGCGATCTACATAACGGTATGTAGATGCACTCTTACTTGCTCGTTGCTAGATGTCTCCTTAGTTGGATCTTGGTGAAAGCGTAGAATTTTTTTGAATTCTGCTACGTTCCCCAACAGTGGCATCTGAGCTAGGTTTAATGCGTAGCATCTTGCACGAGTAGAACACAAAGCAGTTGTGGGCGTTTGAGTTTGTTCAACTTTCTTGCCATTACTAGTCAATCTTGATTCGGCGGTATTGTGGGATGAAGCGGCCTGGACCGACTTTACACGTACGCTTACGTGAGACTGGTTCCACCGACAGACATGCACTAGATGCATAAGGTGGCTGGCGGGTGTCTGTCTCTCCTACTTTAGTCGGATCGGATTCGATGAAAAGGGTCCTTATGAAGGGTAAATAGAAATTGACAAATCACGTTGTGGTTTTGGCGTAGGTAAGAAACGTTCTTGCTAGAAATCCTATAGAAGCCACGTAAAACTTGCAACAACAATTAGAGGACGTCTAACTTGTTTTTGCAGCATGTGCTATGTGACGTGGTATGGCCAAAACGAAGATGTGACGAATGATATATGTGATGTATGAGATTGATCATGTTCTTGTAATAGGGAATCATGACCTGCATGTCGATGAACTTGACAACCGGCAGGAGCCATAGGAGTTGTCTTAATTATTGTATGACCTGCGTGTCACTAAATAACGCCATGTAATTACTTTACTTCATTGCTAAACGTTAGCTATAGTAGTAGAAGTAATAGTTGGCGTGACGACTTCTTCAAGACACGATGATGGAGATCATGATGATGAAGATCATGGTGTCGAGCCGGTGACAAGATGATCATGGTGCCCCGAAGATGGAGATCCAAGGAGCAAGATGATATTGGCCATATCATGTCACTTTAATCGATTGCATGTGATGTTTATCATGTTTATGCATCTTGTTTACTTAGAACGATGGTAGTAAATAAGATGATCTCTCACTAAAATTTCAAGTATTGTGTTTCCCCTAACTGTGCACCGTTGCTAAAGTTCGTTGCTCCGAAGCACCACGTGATGATCGGGTGTGATAGGTTCTAACGTTCGCATACAACGGGTGTAAGCCAGATTTACACACGCGATACACTTAGGGTTCACTTGACGAGCCTAGCATGTACAGACATGGCCTCGGAACACGGAAGACCGAAAGGTCGAACACGATTCGTATAGAAGATACGATCAACATGGAGATGTTCACCGTTGATGACTAGTCCGTCTCACGTGATGATCGGACACGGGCTAGTCGATTCGGATCGTGTATCACTTAGATGACTAGAGAGATGTCATTCTGAGTGAGAGTTCATTAAAATTTGATTAAGATGAACTTAATTATCATGAACTTAGTCTAAATTCTTTACAATAACTCTTGTAGATCAAATGGCCCACGCTCCAGTTTCCCTCAACTTCAACGTGTTCCTAGAGAAAACCAAGCTGAAAGACGATGGTAGCAACTATACGGATTGGGTCTGTAACCTGAGGATTATCCTCATAGCTGCCAAGAGATCATATGTCCTAGAAGCACCGCTAGGTGATGCACCTGCTCCCGATGCGGCCCAAGACGTTTTGAACGTCTGGCAGTCGCGTAGTGATGATTACTCCCTGGTTCAGTGCGGCATGCTTTACAGTTCAGAATCGGGGCTCCAAAAGCGTTTTGAGCACCACGGAGCATATGAGATGTTCGAAGAGCTGAAAATGGTTTTCCAAGCTCATGCCCGAGTCGAGAGATATGATGTCTCCGACGCATTCTACAGCTATAAGATGGAGGAAAACAGTTCTGTCAGTGAGCACATCCTCAAGATTTCTGGATTGCACAACCGCTTGTCTCAGCTGGGAATGAATCTCCCAGATGAAGCGGTCGTTGACAGAATCCTCCAGTCGCTCCCACCAAGCTTCAAGAGCTTCGCGTTGAACTTCAATATGCAGGGGATGGAGAAGTCCATTCCCGAGGTGTATTCGATGCTGAAATCGGCTTAGGTGGACATCAAGAAAGAACATCAAGTGTTGATGGTCAATAAAACCACTAAGTTCAAGAAAGGCAAGGGTAAGAAGAACTTCAAGAAGGATGGCAAGGGAGTTGCCGCGCCCGGCAAGCCTGTTGCCGGGAAGAAGCCAAAGTATGGACCAAGCCTGAGACAGAGTGCTTTTATTGCAAGGGAACGGGTCACTGGAAGCGGAACTGCCCCAAATACTTAGCAGACAAGAAGGCTGGCAACGTCAAAGGTATATATGATATACATGTTATTGATGTGTACCTTACCAGCACTCGTAGTAGCTCCTGGGTATTTGATACCGGTGCGGTTGCTCATATTTGTAATTCAAAACAGGAGCTACGAAATAAACGGAGACTGACGAAGGATGAGGTGACGATGCGCGTCGGGAATGGTTCCAAGGTCGATGTGATCGCCGTCGGCACGCTACCTCTACATCTACCCTCGGGATTAGTTTTAAACCTCAATAATTGTTATTTAGTACCAGCTTTGAGCATGAACATTGTATCTGGATCTCGTCTTATGCGAGATGGCTACTCTTTCAAATCGGAGAATAATGGTTGTTCTATTTATTTGAGAGATATGTTTTATGGTCATGCCCCGCTGGTCAATGGTTTATTTTTGATGAATCTCGAACGTGATGATACACATATTCATAGTGTAGATGCCAAAAGATGTAAAGTTGATAATGATAGTCCCACATACTTGTGGCATTGCCGCCTTGGTCATATTGGTGTCAAACGTATGAAGAAGCTCCATTCAGATGGACTTCTAGAGTCTCTTGATTATGAATCATTTGACACGTGCGAACCATGCCTCTTGGGCAAGATGACCAAGACTCCGTTCTCCGGAACAATGGAGCGAGCAACCAACTTGTTGGAAATCATACATACCGATGTGTGCGGTCCAATGAGTGTTGAGGCTCGCGGAGGCTATCGTTATGTTCTCACCCTTACAGATGACTTGAGTAGATACGGATATATCTATTTGATGAAACACAAGTCTGAGACCTTTGAAAAGTTCAAGGAATTTCAGAATGAGGTTGAGAATCAACGTGACAGAAAAATAAAGTTCTTACTATCAGATCGTGGGGGTGAATATTTAAGTCATGAATTTGGCACACACCTTAGGAGCTGTGGAATTGTTTCACAATTGACACCGCCCGGAACACCTCAACGTAACGGTGTGTCCGAACATCGAAATCGTACTCTGTTGGACATGGTGCGGTCTATGATGCCCCTCACCGATTTACCGCTATCTTTTTTGGGGTTATGCTTTAGAGACTGCCGCATTCACTTTAAATAGGGCTCTGTCGAAATCCGTTGAGACGACTCCGTATGAACTTTGGTTTGGCAAGAAACCGAAGCTGTCGTTTCTAAAAGTTTGGGGTTGCGATGCTTATGTCAAGAAACTTCAACCTGAAAAGCTCGAACCCAAATCGGAAAAATGTGTCTTCATATGATACCCAAAGGAAACGATTGGGTACACCTTCTACCACAGATCCGAAGGCAAAGTCTTTGTTGCCAAGAATGGATGCTTTCTGGAGAAAGAGTTTCTCTCGAAAGAAGTGAGTGGGAGGAAAGTAGAACTTGATGAGGTGATAGTCACCCCTCCTGGACCGGAAAGTAGCGCAGCGCAGGAAATTGTTCCTGAGGTGCCTGCACCGACAAGGGAGGAAGTTGATGATAATGATCATGAAGAAACAGATCAAGTTACTGCTGAACTTCGAAGGTCCACGAGGGCACGTTCCGCACCAGAGTGGTACGGCAACCCTGTCTTGGAAATCATGTTGTTAGACAACGGTGAACCTTCGAACTATGAAGAAGCGATGGCGGGCCCGGATTCCAATAAATGGCTTGGAGCCATGAAATCCAAGATAGAATCCATGTATGAAAACAAAGTATGGACTTTGGTGGACTTGCCTGATGACAGGCACGCCATAGAAAACAAATGGATATTTAAGAAGAAGACAGATGCGGATGGTAATGTGACCATCTATAAGGCTCGGCTTGTCACTAAGGGTTATCGACAAGTTCAAGGGATTGACTACGACGAGACTTTCTCTCCCGTAGCGATGATGAAGTCAGTCAGAATCATGTTAGCTATTGCCGCATTCTATGATTATGAGATATGGCAAATGGACGTCAAAACAACATTCCTTAATGGCTTCCTCAAGGAAGAGTTGTATATGATGCAACCGGAAGGTTTTGTCGATCCAGAGAACGCTAACAAGGTATGCAAGCTCCAACGCTCGATTTACGGGCTGGTGCAAGCATCTCGGAGTTGGAATATTCGCTTTGATGAAGTGATCAAAGCGTTTGGCTTTATACAGACTTATGGAGAAGCATGTATTTACAAGAAAGTGAGTGGGAGCTCTGTGGCATTTCTCATATTATATGTGGATGACATATTGCTGATGGGAAATGATATAGAATTCTTGGAAAATGTAAAGGCCTACTTGAATAAAAGTTTTTCAATGAAGGACCTTGGAGAAGCTGCTTACATATTAGGCATCAAAATCTATAGAGATAGATCAAGACGCCTCATTGGTCTTTCACAAAGTACATACCTTGACAAAATATTGAAAAAGTTCAATATGGATCAATCAAAGAAAGGATTCTTGCCTGTTTTGCAAGGTATGAGATTGAGCAAGGCTCAGTCGCCGACCACGGCAGAAGATAGAGAAAAGATGAGTGTCATTCCCTATGCCTCGGCCATAGGTTCTATCATGTATGCTATGCTGTGTACCAGACCTGATGTGAACCTTGCCATAAGTTTGGTAGGGAGGTACCAAAGTGATCCCGGTACGGAACACTGGACAGCGGTCAAGAACATCCTGAAGTACCTGAAAAGGACTAAGGATATGTTTCTCGTTTATGGAGGTGACGAAGAGCTCGTCGTAAAAGGTTACGTCGATGCTGGCTTTGACACAAATCTGGATGACTCTAAGTCACAAACCGGATACGTGTATATTTTGAACGGAGGGGCAGTCAGTTGGTGCAGTTGCAAGCAAAGCGTAGTGGCAGCATCTACATGTGAAGCGGAGTACATAGCTGCTTCCGAAGCAGCGCAGGAAGGAGTCTGGATGAAGGAGTTCATCACCGACCTAGGAGTCATTCCAAGCGCGTCAAGCCCGATGACTCTCTTCTGTGACAACACTGGTGCTATTGCCATTACCAAGGAGCCCTGGTTTCACAAGAAGACCAAGCACATCAAGCACCGTTTCAACTCCATCCGGAATTATGTTCAGGATGGAGACATAGATATTTGTAAAGTGCATACGGATCTGAATGTCGCTGACCCGTTGACTAAACCTCTTCCACGTGCAAAACATGATCAACACCAGAACTCTATGGGTGTTCGATTCATCACAATGTAACTAGATTATTGACTCTAGTGCAAGTGGGAGACTGTTGGAAATATGCCCTAGAGGCAATAATAAAAGTATTATTATATTTCCTTGTTCATGATAATTGTCTGTTATTCATGCTTGAATTGTATTGTACAGAAACAGCGATACATGTGTGAATACATAGACCACAATGAGTCCCTGGTGAGCCTCTAGTTACCAGTTCGTTGATCAACAGATGGTCACGGTTTCCTGACCATGGACATAGGATGTCAGTGATAACGGGATCACATCCTTAGGAGAATGATGTGATGGACAAGACCCAATCCTGAGCATAGCACGAGATCGTATAGTTCGTAATGCATAAGCTTTTCGGTGTCAAGTATTTATTCCTTAGACCATGAGGTTGTACAACTCCCGGATGCCGTAGGAATACTTTGGGTGTGTCAAACGTCACAACATAACTGGGTGGCTATAAAGGTACGCATCGGGTATCTCCGAAAGTGTCTGTTGAGTTGGTACGAACCGAGACTGGGATGTTGTCACTCCGTATGATGGAGAGGTACCTCTGGGCCCACTCGGTAAGACATCATCATAATGAGCTCAATGTGACTAAGTAGTTAGTCACGGGATGATGGATTACGGATCGAGTAAAGAGACTTACCATGACGAGATTGAACAAGGTATCGGGAATACCGACGATCGAATCTCGGGCAAGTACCGTACCGATGGACAAAGGGAATAACATACGGGATTAAGTGAATCCTTGACACGGTGGTTCATCCAATGAAGATCATCGAGGAACACGTGGGAACCAACATGGGTATCCAGGTCCCGCTGTGGGTTATTGACCGGAGAGTGGTCTCGGTCATGTCTACGTGTCTCCTGAACCCGTAGGGTCTACACACTTAAGGTTCGGTAACGCTATGGTCGTAGAGATACATGCACGTGGAAACCCGAAAGTTGTTCGGAGTCCCGGATGAGATCCCGGACGTCACGAGGAGTTCCGGAATGGTCCGGAGGTAAAGATTGATATATAGGAAGTCAGGTTTCGGCTATCGGGTGATCTCCGGGGGTCACCGGGAGCGTCCCGGGACCACCGGAGGGGCCCCGGGGGTCCACTGGGTGGGGCCACCCATCCCGGTGGGGCCCCTAGGCCGCAAGGGGGAAGTGTCCAGCCCTAATGGGCTGGCGCACCACTTGGGCCCTCCTCCCCATGCGCCTAGGGTTGAAACCCTAGGGGGGAGGGGGCGCCACTTGCCTTGGGGGGCAAGGACTCCCCCCTGGCCGCCGCCCCACCCCTGCAGATGCCATCTGCAGGGCCGGCGCACCCCCCTGGCCCCTATATATATGTGGGAGGGGAGAGGGTAGCCGCACCCTTGCCCTGGCGCCTCTCCCCCTCCCGTCACACCTCTGTCTCCTCAACGCAGGGCGCCCGGCGAAGCCCTGCAGGAATCTCCACTGCATCCACCACCACGCCGTTGTGCTGCTGGATCTCTGACGACTTCTCCTCCCCCCTTGCTGGATCAAGAAGGAGGTGACGTTGCTGTACCGGACATGTGTTGAACGCGGAGGTGCCGTCCGTTCGGCGCTAGATCATCGGTGACGAAGAACGCGAAGAGTACGACTACTTCATCCACGCTTCTTCGAAAGCTTCCGCACGCGATCTACATAATGGTATGTAGATGCACTCTTACTTGCTCGTTGCTAGATGTCTCCTTAGTTGGATCTTGGTGAAAGCGTAGAAATTTTTTGAATTCTGCTACGTTCCCCAACACGAGGCAGGTAGATATTTTCTAGGGATACATGCGGGATTGGGAACAAGAAACATCGCACAGGGTTCGGAGATAACAACCGTGTGTTATGAAACAGAAAAACCCTCGAGGCGGGCATATATTTTTGAGAGGGGGAGCCTCGTGGAGTCGAACGTACTGTGCGGATGTGTGCGTGACCGGCGTGGTACACAGTTAGTTTGAGTCAAACATGTCTGTTGCGTCATCCAACTTGTCTAAAATGTTCATAAATTTGGCGAAAAATGATGCGGGAGAGGGTCAGAACACGAACACAATTGCATGTGGACCAAATTTATGTATGAAAAGGGTGGTTTGATTTTCAAATACCAAGTGCAACTTCGATGTGGCACACCTATCTCGCAAAGCGCACGGTATTGCTTGCCCCCACCCCCTCGTGTCGGCACGAAGGGAATCCTAAGCTATGAATGCAGCCCCCCCCCAAACCGAGGTTCACCTAGCAAAGTGCGAAGTAGCTAGCAGCCCCCCTCCTCCCTCGTGTTGGCACAAAGGGAATCCTAAGCTATGAATG
>LR738714.1:149035278-149074853 GCA_902687465.1 Secale cereale | reverse complement strand
ACGTGGGTATGGGTGAGTCCGGCGCAGCGGAAGAGTCGGACGAAGGAGCATGGTTGGGTGGTGGAGAGGGAGCAGGGACCGGGGGTGTTGGGGGTGTTGGGGTCGAGGGTGTTGGGGACGTCTCGGGTGGGGTGGGGGGAGGGTTGGTATTGGTTGTGGCTGGTGTTAAAGTTGTTGGTGGTATGTTGTGTTCATCATGAGGGGGTGCAGGAAGGGGAGTATATAGTTGGAAAGGACGGGGAGAGGGGGTGTTTGCCGAGCTAGGGGTGTTGGATGATGTAGTAGTGCGTTGTGAGAAAGGAAAAATATGCTCAGCAAAGGTGACATGACGAGAGACATGAACGTGTCCTGTCTGAAGGTCGAGACAACGATAGCCTTCGTGCTCGACAGAGAAGCCGAGAAAAGCACATGGGATAGATCGTGGTGACAATTTATTTGCAGAAGTGGCATAGGCATTTGGAAAACAGAGACATCCGAAAACACGAACCGCAGAGTAGTCAGGATGGGAAAGAAAGAGGGAATAATAGGGAGTAGTGTTGGGTTTAGTTTTAGAAGGTCGAATATTTAGAAGGAAGGTGGCCATGTGTAGGGCTTCAGCCCAAAACTTGGGAGGCATAGATGATTGAACAAGAAGAGTGCGAACTATATCATTGAGGGTGCGAAGAGAACGTTCGGCTTTACCATTTTGTGGGGAGGTGTAGGGACATGAGAATCTAAGAAGGATGCCATGTTGTAAGAAGAAAGTACGATTTTTTATGTTATCAAACTCGCGACCATTGTCACATTGGATAAATCGAATTGGGAGAAAGAAGTGGACAGACACATAGCGTTGAAAATTAAGAAAGAGAGAATGGACCTCAGATTTGTTGCGTAGAGGAAAAGTCCAGACAAAGTGTGTGAAATCATCTAGTATAACAAGGTAATATTTAAAACCCGAAACACTTGCAATGGGAGTGGTCCATAGATCACAATGTATTAATTCAAAGGGATAAGTGCTACAAGAGCTAGAGGAACTAAAGGGAAGACGCACATGTTTGCCTAATTGACACGACTCGCAAAATGCAGAATTATGAGAATCCCTATTACATGATATGGTAAATTCACTAAGCATAGAAGCTAAGACAGCAGGGTTGGGATGGCCCAAGCGACGATGCCAGAGATCGACGGAGGCCAGCATGGATGTTGGAGGGGCGGCGACAGGAACTCCATTAAGAGAGTAAAGATCACCGGAGTTATTGAAGCGAGCGATCTCGGCCTTGGTCAGGTAATCTTTCACAGATAAACCAAAAGGGTCAAATTCAGCCGAAACTAGATTGTCGCAAGTAAACTGGCGAACAGAAATAAGATTTTTAATGAGGGCGGGTGCAACTAGAACATCACGAAGTAGAAGAGGTTTAGTGGAAGAGGGAAGTTGAGCCTGACCAACACAATATATAGGAATAGATGATCCATCTCCGAGGGTAATGGAAGGGAAAGGAGATGTAGTGCAAGATGATAACCAATTACTAGATGCAGACATATGACTAGAGGCCCCTGAATCAAAGACCCAATCCGTACCTGAGTTTCCTTGCGCAGCAAAGTTATTCATTGCTTGGAGAAAAGCAGCTTGATCCCAGCTCAACGACGCAGGTGAGGGTGGCGTCGGGAGCAGTGCCGGTGGATATGATGGTGAAGGCAGCAAGGCCGGCTGGGGTGTGTAGTAGGCGCCGCCATCGGTGGAGTAGTGACCATAGGGAGCATACGTCGGGGCGGCGTGAGAGGCATTGGCTGGCTGTGGCATCGGGAGCAGTGCCGACTGAGGTGTGTAGTAGGCGCCGCCGTCGGTGGAGTAATGACCATAAGGAGCATACGTCGAGGCGGCGTGATAGGCATTGGCCGGCTGTCGGGGGTTGAGAACCCCGGGAGCACCAGTAGGCGGCCGAAGGCCGGGTTGCCAGGCACCTAAGTATGCCGGCGGAGCACCGATGTAATGCCCAGGATGGGACTATACCTCCTATGTGTCGAGGCACGACTTAAAGGTATAAGCCCATCCTGGAATGATCTCAAGTTTGGTATCTTTGCACAACTCATGTAAAAGAGGGATTAAATTGCAAAAGGAGATAGTTGGCTTACACTCGCCACTTCACACAATACATTACATAAGCAAAACATCATTCAAAAACATCACAACCCGACTACGGGTGAAGATCCAAAACAAAGATACCAAAACAACATAAAGCCACAGGTCAGGATCGAATCCTAGTAGAAGAACCACTACTGATCGTCGAAACGTCACAAGCATACAGCCAAACTCTTCATCGAGCTCCTGGAAGTACTGAACCAACTCCTGCATCAAACTCGGCTGAACCTGCATCTGGTGTGGTGAAGTAACTGTGAGCCACAGAGGACTCAGCAATCCCGTTCCCGGGTAACATGACTATTTAAGCCTTGGGTGAGGAAAAAGGCTGAAGAAAGAATATGAGGTGAAGGAAAAACAAGAGTCTGCAGCAGCAACTAGCACTAACTTACGTAAAGGAGAGCGAGAAGAGAAGTGCCTCGATCGAAAGATGATCACGAAGTGATCCTAACTAAAGCCGGTCAAACATAACCCCACCGTGTTCAACTCCCGAATCCCTATTCGGAAATTGACAGTCACGGTACACACGCTGGTAGTGTATTGGAACATTCTGTCAAGTTTTCTACAACCGGATATTAACAAGCTCCCATCTGCCACATAACCGCGGGCACGGCTTTCGAAAGTTCATAACCCTGCAGGGGTGTTCCAACTTGACCCATTACAAGCCCACGATCCGCGGAGTCGCAACTCCATAGGTGGGAAGACCCGAGTATTCTCGGAATCCCGTGCTCAAGTTAAACCGAACTAAGGTAAGGCTAATCCAGCAAATCCTCCCGGCGTGTCGACACCCTGATAGTAGCCGCGCGTATCTAAGTCTCAGGACACGACCGGATGGGCGATTCTACAGGTTTATATCAATCCTCGAGTTTCCTCGCGGTGACCCCGCAGAACCCCTGTTTGGGACCAACACCATCAGCACTGCCCCCCCCCTGCTATGTAGAATTAAGAAATCCTCGGGGACGCGACCCCCTATGCAAATTTAATTAATTAATTAAGTTGTTATTATGAGGCAAATAGTACCAAATGTTGGGACTTGCTGGAAAAGACTTAGCACTTAGCGGTTTATCAAGGGGGTCCCATACACCCCAACCGTGTTAGGAACGCATAATCAAGGAACATAACACCGGTTTATACGGTTCCTAACGGCATGAGTGGAACAAATCACCAAGCAAAAGTCTTAGCCTTCCACCCTTGCCAATATATAGATGATTTCATTTAAGCATTTATATAGTGTGATATAACCCAACCAAACTTCAACATGAAGCAAGCATCTTCAATCTTCACCTGCAACTAACAATGCTATAAGAGGGGCTGAGCGAAGCGTACTTAGCCATTCAACGGTTTGCATAGGAAGGGTGGTTAAACAGGTTCATGGTTACAATAGGAGGCTGACAGGAAAACATGGGCATCGAGGCAATATACTAAAGAGCGATACTCTAGCAATAGGCAAAGATAGTAATGGTATCCGGGTTCGGTCATCTTGCCTGGGATTCCACAAGGGAGAAGAACGGATCCTTGAAGTAGACGGAGCAACACAATCGAGCGAATCCTCACAACTCCGGAACGAAACCGAAGCTAACAAGAGAAGCAACCGGAAAGAAGCAAACGACACGGTAAACACACAAGCATAAACATGGCATACGATGCACATCCAAATATGATGCATGTCCGGTTTAAATATGCATGGCATGGCAAAGTGCACAAACAAAACTACAAGTTAAGTGGAGCTCAATATGCAACGAGTTGCATATTGACGAAACACCACATTTTAATTATTTAGTTGACTCTCGTTATTTACAAGACAAGGTTAAATGTTTTAACATGGCAAGAGGTGAAACAATAATAAACCTACACTATTAAGACATTTTTAAATGAGGCCGGAAGAACGACAACATATCCGGAAAATCCCCATGAGCATGTTTTAGTAATTATTAAAGCAACAACAATTAAACATTTTAGTGTTGTTAAATGATGCGGATGACATGATCAAGTTTATGCAATTTATTAAAAGGTTAACAAGAAGATGATATGAAGCATCGTCACCGTGGTGGAAGGAAAGGTGCCACGGCAACGATCCGAAAATGATGCAATGGCAACATATCGGTTCCGGTAACTCGTTGGGAGACCGGTGCAAGAGATAAATGGCGTGAGCGAGTCAAACGAGATGAAAGGTGGGGCGATCCCGTTACCGGGTTTCCACGAGTCGGCGACAAAAGAGGGCACAACGGACACGATGCACACACGGGAAACATTTCATACAACCACAACAAGCATCTCACGGGTCATCCACGGGGTCGTCTCGTTATACCTTTGAAGCGTGCGTTTCGGGGCGGTTCGAGACGTAGAGGAAGAAGGCGTTCACGTTCGGAGAGGAAGTAGCCGTTCCGTAGAGGGAAGTAGTGGAGGTAGTCGTTCTCGCAACTCGTAGAGGAAGTGGTGGTACACGGCCGAAGAGGAAGTAGTTGTTCACAGGTCTTCGGCGACGGTAGACGTTCACGTTACGTGTCGTGGTACTTGCGACGTCGGGGTACATGTTCCGTAGGGGTACTTGTCGCATCGCCATGTAGTTGTTCACGTTCATCGGAGAGGTACTCGCCATCGTAGCCGTTCGGTCGTCGTGGTACTTGGCGCTTCCGGCGACGGTAGTGGAAGTAGTGGTACATGTTCGTTTTTCCGTAGATGTTCGGGTCGTTGCGGTCTTTGGCGTGTAGGCGTACACGGTTCTCTGTCAAGGTCAACAACACAGCAACACAAAACAAAAAAAAAACAAAAAAAATACACAGTGCAAGGCAGCAAAGGGGTCAGTCCAAAAGGAGGCAGAGGCCAAGGCAGCGGCACGGCGAGGTACAGGGGAACGAGGACTTGGCGCTGGAACTCCTGGTGCGTTCGAAGCCGAGAGGGACCGACGAGGGGTCGAGAAGGCAGCAGGACGCGCGCCTCGGTCTGGTGCGAAGGGAGGACGAGGCAGAGGCCTCGGCCTTGCTGGAGGGCGCGTCCAAGACGGACGTCGGCGCTGCAGGAGGTCGAAGCAGGGCGGCGCTCGGGCTCGCCTGGAGAAGGAGACGAGGGGCGCTCGGGACGGCCGGCTCGCGCCAGAGCTGGTGGGAGGCGCGGTCGCGCTGGAGGGAGGCGCGGTCGCACTGGAGGACGGGCGGCCGCGGCGGCGGTGCGCTGCGGGAACGCGAGGAGGAGGTCGGGGCGCGCCCGCGCGGCGCTGGAGGACCACGACGCGGGGACGGGAGGCCACGACGCTATGGGCCATGGCGCGCAGGATGAGCTCCTCGCGACGCTCGGTGCGGGGGCGGCCTGAGGACGGAGGGAGGCAGGGCTATGGCCAGCTCGCGGGAGGAGGCGAGGGAGCTTGGCCGTGGAGGAGAGGCGCGGTCGACTGGCGAGGCAGGAGGCGATGGGGACGGACGAAGACGGAGGGAGAGGGTCGGGCGCGTCCCTGGCGATGTGGGGCTTGGGGATCGAGAGAGAAAGGAGTGCGGCAAGTGAGAGAGCGACGAGGGAGAGAGTCGAGGGAAACTGGCGGCGGGGTGGGAGAGCGAGGGAAGAGGGCTGGGACGAGCGGTCGCTCCACTAGGGTTCGGGCGGCCGGGCCAAATGGGCCAGGAGGAGAAGCCCACTGCAGCTGGAGGCTTGAGGCCAAAGGAGGAATTGGGCCAGGGAGAAAGCTGGGCTGGCTGCTCCTCTTTTTTATTTCTTAGCAGAAAAAAATAAATGGAGAGAGCCAAAAATAATTAGAAAAGAGGCAAAGAATAAGAATAAAAATGATGGAACATTTTGTAAGGCTTTAGGGAATAAAACCAACCCCACAGAAATAGTTCCAACAAAATAGGGAAAAACAAACTAAAATAAATAGCTTGTCTTAAAGGAGTTTAAAAGGAGTCTAGGTTTTGGAGGAGCCTCGAAAATTGAGAAAAGAATATAGGGAAGGTTTCGAAGGTGAAACTCGAGGTGAAATAGGCATGGGGAAATTTGCAAGTGTGTTGCGGGTAATTCCAAAGAAATGGAATATTATTATATAGCTCCCTAAAATATTGAGAGGCTTTTATATGTTTTAAAGAGAAGACATTCTTCCCTCGATTTAAATGGACCGAAGGTCCACACAATTTATTTAGGTTGAGATGCAAAAATTAAAATGACATGATGGCATGATGAGATGATGCAATGCGAAAATAAATAACACAAGCTCAAAAGAAACACACGGGCAACCCGGAACATCTGGAATCTTCGGGAATCTTCTGGAATCTTCTGGGACGTCGGTCTTCGGGCGTCACAACTCTCCCACACTAACAGAGGATCTCGACCCGAGATCCTAGAGATAGCACCGGGTAAAAACGGAAAAGGAGGAGGTAAAACAAAGTTGCTTCTTTGACACACGATTGAAACCAAAGAACCTTGAGAGGTTGAACAATCTTGAAAGAAAGAATGCAACGGAGATGAACGAAGATGAAAACTCCATTAGAAAAGAGGAACAAGGAACATAACAAGAACCTTGTAGGTTGAAAGACATGAAGCAAGAGCTTACGAACCAAAAGGATATGAAACTGCAATGGTATAGTTAAGGAATAAGAATGACAAAATTTGGGCAGCACTCCGTTTGAAAATGGAAGGAATTGAACATGAACTTGCCAAGTTGGGAAGATACTTGATGAAAACAGCAACATATTGCCTCCGAAACAATTAAAAGAATGGCATAAGGTAAAAAAAGATTCAAACAGCACTCCGGTTGAAAAGAGAGGAAAAGCTTTGATAAGACAAGAGAAATAGAATGGAGAATACAACGCTCCGGATAAAAGATAAGCAAGGGAAAAACATGATCTCGATATGACAAGATGATGGTTTGGAGAGAGCAACATCACAATGCCTCCGGAATTTAAGAATAGCATATAAATCAAAGAAAGAAATGAATGGAGAAGAAAAATGACAACTTCTCTCAGAATTGGATTGAAGACCATCCTTACGAAGAAGGGTTGAATAGAGTTGTTGGAATTTCAACAACGAGAAGAATAAGCTCGTTGTGGGCTTATGGAAAACATCTCAAAATTAAGAGGTGATAACCAGCCACTGACGGAACAATTGATTGGATTGAGATCAACAAGGAGATGAAAACTTATTTCACCGGAATGATAAATGAAGAACTTGGGTCATTTATAAGCACCATAATTAGCAACAATCCTTAGGGAAGCTTTTAGGTGAAATACAACCCAAGATAACTCCAATGAATAAAACTGAAGGGTTGAAAAGATCTCCTGAACAAAGAAAATGATGGGTTTTAAATATCTCATTCCTGACAACTCGTGAATCATGAAACATGAAGGAATTGTCAAAAATGACATAACACCACCTGAAAAGATAAAGAATTGCAATTGGAAAGCATGATGAAGAATGCTTGAGCTCCAACAAGAATCTTGATGAAGACTTCGAGGATGAATTAAAACATGATGAACCACCATGAAGAACTCCGGTAAAGAAAGCATGAGAAGTGAAAAATGAAAAGAATAAGATTCAAGGCCTGTGATGAATTAGATGCAGCTTTGAAATGATATAATAGAAATAACTTGGAGATCCGGAAAACAAGATGAACAACTTGGAACCGAGGATATGGTATGATGAACAAGCTCCAGACAAAAGAATTAAATCACCTTGAAGGAATAAGAATAAGAATTGTGTCATGCATCTCCTTCACCAATTTAAATTGATGACAACCAAAGAATTTGGCATACTACTTATTCTCGTTGCAAAGAATTAAAGAGAGATCTAGCACAAGCTCGGATAAATCTTCAACGAACCACCGGTAGGATTATGAAAGAACAAATGAATTAAAAACGATAACAACAGAAGAGTAATTCTTGGATGAACCGCCGTAAGAATATGGAGACGAACGAAGAGACATCGATGAAGAATATTTGGAGGACGAAGTTGAAAACTGAGAACGAAGAAATATTCTGAAATGATGGCCTTCGGAGGATCACAATGGAAAGAATTCATGAAATGCTCCGGACGGGTATGAAAATAATTCCTCACAATCAAAACGATAATGAGGATGGCATGAATCTAGAACCACGAATCTTGGAAGAGAACGGCCAAGATTAAGAGAAACACTTCTCCGGTCTCCAAATACTGAGAAAGAAGACGAGAAAAGCCGTAAGAATTGTTGAGCACTCCGGAATGAAGAATTAAAAAGGTTGAACCAATGATGAAAAAGAATTTGAAAGCGATATTGGAGAAGGCATGTGACTGATGGAAATCATTCTTACGTCACACTTGAAAAGAATTTCAGAGTACTCCGGAAAAAGGAGTCAGGTAAGATCCTGGGAAAGACTTGTGGGTTAGGGCCCACTAAAGAAATCACCGTTGGGAAAGATTGCTTAAGAGATATTGCACCGGTTGAATTAAATGGCTTGAATAAGATAACAATCCTCAAAATAGCTTGAACGGATTAAGAATGGAATTATGAATCTTCTGAGAATTTCTTCAGCTCTCCAGATATGAATAGCAAGAGGAGAAGATTAATTGGTGCACCGGAATAAGAAAGCATTGTGAGAAGAGGAAAAGGATAAGATCAACACCCAAATTTTGAATTACATCCACCAGCAGAATTGAGAGCAAAAGAATGATGAACTTGAAGCTCTTGAGCATCTTCACGATAAATCACCGGATAAGAACATTGAAGGAAAAGAACGAAGAAACATCACAATAATAAAATGGATACTTGATTTGAGAATTTCTTGCTCTGAGAAGAAGAAGGGTGGGAGGGTGGGAAAAACAAAGACAACTTGGGATGAATGAAACAGACAAATCGTCAGATTTCTCAACGACGTCCGTATGGAATAACTTGAAGAGAAGGCACACCGGTTGAAAAGGATTAACATGACCATCTTGATGGTCAAGAGGAATTAGCACTCCCATAGATATATGAGAACACCGATTAGGAAAAGTATGGAATCAACATTTGACATCGAAGCAACTCGAATACCAGAATCAAATAAAAAACAAAGGATAGATATGCAACATGATCTTCACAATATCATCCGAACAGAGGATTGAACGAATGAATTCCGCAGGTACATCAACTCATCGAGAAGCCACTTGGAGAACAAAAAGTAAATAAAAAGGAACAAGGAACAGATAGAACAAATACAAGATAGAAGCTTCGTTCGACATCTTTGTGCTGAAGGCTCATGGAACGTGTTACAAAAGGGTTTTGCAATCCCCGGATCAGCATAGCCAAGGACCCTTTAAGATGCAACTCCCGATCAGAACAAGTCCATAAAACCACTTCACTCAATGTAAAACCCCGAACTTCATATCGTGCATCCGTTGGAAGAATGCCTAGAACTACTAGATGAACCCACCTATAGATTTCCGAAAGTTTCCAGTTATGCAATCAGGTGTTGGGGATACACGGGAAGCACCGCGCAATCAACTCTAAACCTACATCCAGGTGTATCCATCCTTCAACACATAACCAGTCTTTCTCGGAAACTGTTTACCTCAGACCTTCGAAACGCATCCACTATACAAGCTATGGCAATACTCTCGAACTACCTCCCCAGTACTGGGTGATGTCGGGGTTATCTTGCCACTAACCACATAGGAGAGTTTTCGATGTCGGCCGTCTTAAGTATTCTAGTACTGCCGCGATGGATTTGTGACGACAACACCTCGGAGCTCAACTCCCCGGGACACTGCCACAACCCCTAATGACAGGAGGCATCGAGAACAATGTTCTCGTCACAAAGACATCGAAACAATCCAAACAATACTCGCGAGATCCTAAAAAAAATTGGTGCAATTTTTGAAAGTAGAAGAGGCAAGAGTAATCGTCAGGAGTCCTCACCAGAGTGAAAAGAGATGAGGAGCAAAAGAAATCCTACTCTCCGATATAAATATAGGACTCAAAACATTTTCAGTGTGTGCCTAGATTCAACCGTCAACGATTCGATCAACCAGTGGGGGCTTCTAGGTCGGAGAAGGCTCTGAATACCAACTTGTAATGCCCAGGATGGGACTATACCTCCTACGTGTCGAGGCACGACTTAAAGGTATAAGCCCATCCTAGAATGATCTCAAGTTTGGTATCTTTGCACAACTCATGTAAAAGAGGGATTAAATTGCAAAAGGAGATAGTTGGCTTACACTCGCCACTTCACACAATACATTACATAAGCAAAACATCATTCAAAAACATCACAACCCGACTACGGGTGAAGATCCAAAAGAAAGATACCAAAACAACATAAAGCCACAGGTCAGGATCGAATCCTAGTAGAAGAACCACTACTGATCGTCGAAACGTCACAAGCATACAGCCAAACTCTTCATCGAGCTCCTGGAAGTACTGAACCAACTCCTGCATCAAACTCGGCTGAACCTGCATCTGGTGTGGTGAAGTAACTGTGAGCCACAGAGGACTCAGCAATCCCGTTCCCGGGTAACATGACTATTTAAGCCTTGGGTGAGGAAAAAGGCTGAAGAAAGAATATGAGGTGAAGGAAAAACAAGAGTCTGCAGCAGCAACTAGCACTAACTTACGTAAAGGAGAGCGAGAAGAGAAGTGCCTCGATCGAAAGATGATCACGAAGTGATCCTAACTAAAGCCGGTCAAACATAACCCCACCGTGTTCAACTCCCGAATCCCTATTCGGAAATTGACAGTCACGGTACACACGCTGGTAGTGTATTGGAACATTCTGTCAAGTTTTCTACAACCGGATATTAACAAGCTCCCATCTGCCACATAACCGCGGGCACGGCTTTCGAAAGTTCATAACCCTGCAGGGGTGTTCCAACTTGACCCATTACAAGCCCACGATCCGCGGAGTCGCAACTCCATAGGTGGGAAGACCCGAGTATTCTCGGAATCCCGTGCTCAAGTTAAACCGAACTAAGGTAAGGCTAATCCAGCAAATCCTCCCGGCGTGTCGACACCCTGATAGTAGCCGCGCGTATCTAAGTCTCAGGACACGACCGGATGGGCGATTCTACAGGTTTATATCAATCCTCGAGTTTCCTCGCGGTGACCCCGCAGAACCCCCGTTTGGGACCAACACCATCAGCACTGCCCCCCCCCTGCTATGTAGAATTAAGAAATCCTCGGGGACGCGACCCCCTATGCAAATTTAATTAATTAATTAAGTTGTTATTTTGAGGCAAATAGTACCAAATGTTGGGACTTGCTGGAAAAGACTTAGCACTTAGCGGTTTATCAAGGGGGTCCCATACACCCCAACCGTGTTAGGAACGCATAATCAAGGAACATAACACCGGTTTATACGGTTCCTAACGGCATGAGTGGAACAAATCACCAAGCAAAAGTCTTAGCCTTCCACCCTTGCCAATATATAGATGATTTCATTTAAGCATTTATATAGTGTGATATAACCCAACCAAACTTCAACATGAAGCAAGCATTTTCAATCTTCACCTGCAACTAACAATGCTATAAGAGGGGCTGAGCGAAGCGTACTTAGCCATTCAACGGTTTGCATAGGAAGGGTGGTTAAACAGGTTCATGGTTACAATAGGAGGCTGACAGGAAAACATGGGCATCGAGGCAATATACTAAAGAGCGATACTCTAGCAATAGGCAAAGATAGTAATGGTATCCGGGTTCGGTCATCTTGCCTGGGATTCCACAAGGGAGAAGAACGGATCCTTGAAGTAGACGGAGCAACACAATCGAGCGAATCCTCACAACTCCGGAACGAAACCGAAGCTAACAAGAGAAGCAACCGGAAAGAAGCAAACGACACGGTAAACACACAAGCATAAACATGGCATACGATGCACATCCAAATATGATGCATGTCCGGTTTAAATATGCATGGCATGGCAAAGTGCACAAACAAAACTACAAGTTAAGTGGAGCTCAATATGCAACGAGTTGCATATTGACGAAACACCACATTTTAATTATTTAGTTGACTCTCGTTATTTACAAGACAAGGTTAAATGTTTTAACATGGCAAGAGGTGAAAACAATAATAAACCTACACTATTAAGACATTTTTAAATGAGGCCGGAAGAACGACAACATATCCGGAAAATCCCCATGAGCATGTTTTAGTAATTATTAAAGCAACAACAATTAAACATTTTAGTGTTGTTAAATGATGCGGATGACATGATCAAGTTTATGCAATTTATTAAAAGGTTAACAAGAAGATGATATGAAGCATCGTCACCGTGGTGGAAGGAAAGGTGCCACGGCAACGATCCGAAAATGATGCAATGGCAACATATCGGTTCCGGTAACTCGTTGGGAGACCGGTGCAAGAGATAAATGGCGTGAGCGAGTCAAACGAGATGAAAGGTGGGGCGATCCCGTTACCGGGTTTCCACGAGTCGGCGACAAAAGAGGGCACAACGGACACGATGCACACACGGGAAACATTTCATACAACCACAACAAGCATCTCACGGGTCATCCACGGGGTCGTCTCGTTATACCTTTGAAGCGTGCGTTTCGGGGCGGTTCGAGACGTAGAGGAAGAAGGCGTTCACGTTCGGAGAGGAAGTAGCCGTTCCGTAGAGGGAAGTAGTGGAGGTAGTCGTTCTCGCAACTCGTAGAGGAAGTGGTGGTACACGGCCGAAGAGGAAGTAGTTGTTCACGGGTCTTCGGCGACGGTAGACGTTCACGTTACGTGTCGTGGTACTTGCGACGTCGGGGTACATGTTCCGTAGGGGTACTTGTCGCATCGCCATGTAGTTGTTCACGTTCATCGGAGAGGTACTCGCCATCGTAGCCGTTCGGTCGTCGTGATACTTGGCGCTTCCGGCGACGGTAGTGGAAGTAGTGGTACATGTTCGTTTTTCCGTAGATGTTCGGGTCGTTGCGGTCTTTGGCGTGTAGGCGTACACGGTTCTCTGTCAAGGTCAACAACACAGCAACACAAAACAAAAAAAAAACAAAAAAAATACACAGTGCAAGGCAGCAAAGGGGTCAGTCCAAAAGGAGGCAGAGGCCAAGGCAGCGGCACGGCGAGGTACAGGGGAACGAGGACTTGGCGCTGGAACTCCTGGTGCGTTCGAAGCCGAGAGGGACCGACGAGGGGTCGAGGAGGCAGCAGGACGCGCGCCTCGGTCTGGTGCGAAGGGAGGACGAGGCAGAGGCCTCGGCCTTGCTGGAGGGCGCGTCCAAGACGGACGTCGGCGCTGCAGGAGGTCGAAGCAGGGCGGCGCTCGGGCTCGCCTGGAGAAGGAGACGAGGGGCGCTCGGGACGGCCGGCTCGCGCCAGAGCTGGAGGGAGGCGCGGTCGCGCTGGAGGGAGGCGCGGTCGCGCTGGAGGATGGGCGGCCGCGGCTGCGGTGCGCTGCGGGAACGCGAGGAGGAGGTCGGGGCGCGCCCGCGCGACGCTGGAGGACCACGATGCGGGGACGGGAGGCCACGGCGCTATGGGCCATGGCGCGCAGGATGAGCTCCTCGCGACGCTCGGCGCGGGGGCGGCCTGAGGACGGAGGGAGGCAGGGCTATGGCCAGCTCGCGGGAGGAGGCGAGGGAGCCTGGCCGCGGAGGAGAGGCGCGGTCGACTGGCGAGGCAGGAGGCGATGGGGACGGACGAAGACGGAGGGAGAGGGTCGGGCGCGTCCCTGGCGATGTGGGGCTTGGGGATCGAGAGAGAAAGGAGTGCGGCAAGTGAGAGAGCGACGAGGGAGAGAGTCGAGGGAAACTGGCGGCGGGGTGGGAGAGCGAGGGAAGAGGGCTGGGACGAGCGGTCGCTCCACTAGGGTTCGGGCGGCCGGGCCAAATGGGCCAGGAGGAGAAGCCCGCTGCGGCTGGAGGCTTGAGGCCAAAGGAGGAATTGGGCCAGGGAGAAAGCTGGGCTGGCTGCTCCTCTTTTTTATTTCTTAGCAGAAAATAAATAAATGGAGAGAGCCAAAAATAATAAGAAAAGAGGCAAAGAATAAGAATAAAAATGATGGAACGTTTTGTAAGGCTTTAGGGAATAAAACCAACCCCACAGAAATAGTTCCAACAAAATAGGGAAAAACAAACTAAAATAAATAGCTTGTCTTAAAGGAGTTTAAAAGGAGTCTAGATTTTGGAGGAGCCTCGAAAATTGAGAAAAGAATATAGGGAAGGTTTTGAAGGTGAAACTCGAGGTGAAATAGGCATGGGGAAATTTGCAAGTGTGTTGCGGGTAATTCCAAAGAAATGGAATATTATTATATAGCTCCCTAAAATATTGAGAGGCTTTTATATGTTTTAAAGAGAAGACATTCTTCCCTCGATTTAAATGGACCGAAGGTCCACACAATTTATTTAGGTTGAGATGCAAAATTAAAATGACATGATGGCATGATGACATGATGCAATGCGAAAATAAATAACACAAGCTCAAAAGAAACACACGGGCAACCCGGAACATCTGGAATCTTCGGGAATCTTCTGGAATCTTCTGGGACGTCGGTCTTCGGGCGTCACAACCGAGCGGGGACGGAGCGGACCAGGGCATGGGCCACGCCTGAACGAGCCCCGTCCAAGGATCATGAGGAGGCCGCCATGCAGCCGCCGATGGAGCACTGGTGGGTGGTGCAGGACTCGGTGCTGTCGTATGCGGAACTGAACGAGTCGACGGCGGCCTGTAGATAGGATTTTTGCCGCGGTAGTTCGGACTAGGGCGCCAGCCTGGGGGCGGTTGAGCGGATGACGACGCGGATGGCCCGGCGACAGGAGCCGGCATGGGAGGCGGTGCTGATGTAGGCGGCGGAGGAGGGCGAGCCGCAGCATGAAAGACCTTGGGGCGAGAGTCCTTACGAGCTTGTGTTTCCGCCGCGAGTTGGAGCAGAGAACGAACTTCAGCGAAGGTGGGAGGAGGCCGTATCATTGGTATGAACGAGGGTTGCTTGTCAAAATCCTCGCTGAGGCCGACGACGACGATGTTGATGAGCTGTGAGTCGCTGACGGTATCGCCGAGTTCGTGGAGCTCATCACCAATGGTCTTGACGCGCTGGCAGAACAGGTTCACCGGGGCGTCTCCTTGCACCATATTGCGAAGCTCGGTGTGGAGAGCGTTTTTCCGAGCGTCGGTGTTGCTTTGGAAGAGCTGACGGAGGGAGTGCCAGATGTTGGCAGCGGTGGCGCCGTCGTGATCGAGCATGTTGAAGATCTCGGTGGTGATGCGGGTGTAGAACCACTGGATGATTGCGAGATCGTCTTTCAACCATTGCGAATCGTCGGGGCGGGGAAGACAGTTGGCGGCGACATGCGAGCGCAGGTTGCAGCGGCCGAGGTGGAGATCGAAGAGATGTCTCCAATGGTAGTAGTTATGGACGGCGAGATCAAGAACTATGGGGATGTATGGGCTGACGTCGGAGATTGTGTCAGCAAAAGACATTGGTGCGGCGAGGATGGGTGTAGGAGAGTTTTGTGGAGCTAGGGAGAGGGCCGAGAGAGAGGCGGCTGCGGCGTTGGCAGCCTTATTGATTCTTATTGATTGATTTGGTGCGGCATACAAGTGTATATAAGAGGGTACAAACCGACTTGGGGTAAGGTTACAAAGATGACTTGGACTAGGAGTCGTATACGATAAAGACTACTCTAACAGTCTCCACTAAAAACATGTTCTACTGTGAAATATAAATATTTCTATCATAACATAGAATAACTACTCTATTGGGAATTTCAAATTTGACGCAAAGTATGCAGAATTCCTAATTCCCGAGTCATAAAGACGTGTTGATTGTTTCATGAACCAGCGTGCCCCTTGTCCAAATAGGGTGATCGAAGCCCGCGATCGGACCCCTCCCAAGTTGTACTTCGGGAGGTGCACACCGTTGGATTTGCACGACTAACCTTGCTTCAGTACCCCCACAGTACCGCTTATTGCACCGCTCCACATGTTGTTATCACCTGTCCTAATTCGTACACCTCATGAAATGTATAACTCACATAATCACTTGTTATTCAGGGCATAAAGTTGCCACTATCCACAATTGAATTAAATTTGAGGTATAATATTTCCAATCAAGAAAAATACATCTTCAATCTTATTGTCAATGAGCACAGGAAATATTAACACTATACCCTGCAGTACATAGCTTCATGTAGCAAGATGTAAAATGTTAACATTGTTCTCGATGGATTTGCTAATATAGTATTTCAATAATGAAGAAAAAGAAGAACTAACCATACAAAAGGTATGAAAGAAATTGATGAGAACAACAGTACATTTCCTCTTACTGCAAATCAACACCAACAAATCTACACCAGCACAGGCACATATAAGAGATCCAAACTTGATGATAGGTTCATGCATAAAGCAAGAAAAATTGAAAATGTACCAGAATCTTATTAAGTGATCGTAATTCCATGTGAAGTTGCCTAGGAAAAATATCAGCGAAGGATCAAGGTGGGCAACAAACAATAGTAATATATATTGCCTGAAGGTAAATAATAATAAAATGAGTCCTAGTGGGTACAAGTATTTTGAATAATGAAGAAAATTAAGAACTAACCGTATAGAAAATATACAGCGACACCATAGTAATCATATTCGTAATAGAGGGAAGAACTACCCTCCTAGAAACATGAAAGCACTACGGTGTATCATATGACGAAAGCCCATTCAGGTTTAACTCAAAATATTGTACACATGGTAGAAACTGCTTAGCCCGTGGCTTCGGTAAAAACATAGTTATTTTAGGTCCCATGGCTACATCACATGGTTATCCTAAGAACTATGGATACAGAATTGAAATCAATAGAGAAAGGAAAAAATTCAATATTTATAAAAAAACACCTGGACTGCTTGAGAGTAGAGGCTTGAGAAGCTAGAACATCGGAGTATTTTGTAGAGGTGTGGAAGAAAGTAATACTAAAAAAAATCAAAATATTGAGGCCAAATCAAGCTGCATCTTAGCAATGCAGCGGCAATTGTTTTATGGACATTGTCCTGTTTGTGCACAATTATTGTCAACCAATCTAGGCGATAGAGTCATTTCGTCAATTGCTCTAAGGATGGAGCTGACAGTAATACTATCAATTAGAAGCACAAAATGCCATTATCACCATGATTACTCTTACCCTTTGTTCCCCTGTAAGTGCAATTGGGGGAGTAAAATAACAACAAAAGTTTACCGGCATCAAGAAGGTCCCTTGACCCTGTCTTTGACACGTCGAGGATGTCGCACCTTAGAGCGCATGGGGTTGCTTATCTCCGTGTACGTCTTGGTTATCTACGATGGTGGCAGCTCATTGAACCGCATGGACACGCCACAGGTCTTGCACTTACCCGTGCGTCAGCGGCGGGGGACTCCGAGTGGGGAGGGGACTCGGTTCCAGAAGGGTTCTCCAGGATCGATCCTGGGAACTGTTTCCTCTTCAACTCGAAAGGAAGCGAAATGTCGCCCGAGTGGGCCTAAGGGATCACAGGGATGAACACTCTCTTTCCAGCGTGTTGTCCACGAAAGCAACCATGAAGTTTGTTAGAAGACAATGCCCAAATATGCTAGAATCAACAACACTTGTAATGAACTGGCCATATGTTATTTTACTAAATCATGTAATTGAAGAAAACAAAATGCTTCAGAACACAAGTTATTAAAAACTAAAAACTTGATGACCGTAAGTTTAGCTGCATGCTCCTAGTCCATTTTGTAGAAGTATATGTATTTATCAAATCACACTGGTCGACTATGCTGGTTTGTAGATTAAATACCAACTTTTGTTTTGTGGCAACACAAACACTTAACAAGTCTATTTCTCATGTCAATTTCAGTTCCATGTTCTCAACAACATCTTATAGGAAAATCACAACAACTTAAAGCCTAGGTGTGTATGCACCACACTGATAGAGACCAATAAGATTATCAGCTAGAACAATCAAAGATATTTTTATACACTAACAGCATGAACAGAGATCATCCAGAGCAAAAGGGAAGAACTGGGAGGGGAGAGAAGAGGTTGACCACCAAGTTTCGTCACTGTCGGTGGCACCAAGGATAGCGGCAACACCTCCTCAGTGAAGCGTGCTTCCCCTCCGCGCACACAAGCTGCATGCCAGCCTCCACCTCTAAAATTGTTAATAGGAACTTAATTTGTGAAGCGTTTATCATATGACCAAGAATCAAGACATCAACTTAAAAGAAAAAATTACTTGAGGCAGAATACTCTTAATGATGGCCACAACCATGTATTCATAGGACACTCAGTATTGTGTGAATATCAACAACTTGTGCATGAAACTTAAGAAATGCACCCATGATAATACATAAAACAATATGTTATGTAGGAACAATATTGTAGTTAAAATTGAATGGCAAACATAAAAAATATGGTCATGTCAACCAGATCCACACTTGGACAATTACCAGTGTAGTTAGTTGTGAGCACAGAGGAATTTTTGTCACTTTTGCAGCTCGTATTTTGGTATCGTACTCCTTGACTCTATAGGTTTTCTGCACCTAGAATAGTAAGAAGACAAAGAGATAATTTAGCACTTCAACCGCATACAATGCGAGGCTTGAATTTTAAAATTTAACACCGTTATAACAATCCGTAGTACGTACAACAACATTAGCAACATCAACAACAAAAATTGGTACAAAGGCCGTTGGATGTCTTTAGAAAACTTACCGAGGAGTTGTGGCACATACAGTGACGAAGAATCATGTGTTCGAGAGACCTCCTCATGGTTATTACTAATGACAGATGCAGCCTTCTTGTCTTCTCGGGCCATACGCCGCTTCTGGTTGTACTTCGCTCTCTTCTCACCGGACATCTGTGCCCACCAATTTTTACCACATTTTAGTTTTTCACCAGCTTGATTTGCAGTGTCATGGGTAGGTGTATTTGTAAGATCTGTAAATGGGGAACGTTCCCCTAATCCTAACGCAGGCAGACGATGATCCCTCATCTGTGGCATGTTAAAAGAATGGGGAACATCATAAATCAGTACAATGACAAAACGATGATACACAGGGATCTTTAAAGTAGGTATGCATAGTTCTCATGTAACATTGAGAAGCTCAATTCTTGAATGTAGCAAACAAAGTACAAACTCTAAAGCGTTGAAGTAACTCTGAAAATGTGACCGAAAGGACCATAGATGCAGCAATTTCTGATGAATGGCGACGTTCTGAACATGTAGATATAAAGTATGAGTTGATAGGGAGGATGCAAACAAGAAGACATAAAATATTAGTAGTGAGATTGCCTGAATTTCGTATATTAGTCGATCTTTGAAAACATGTTCAGAAAGTATAGAAGCTATTGCTTAGTAATCTTGATGCCAATTGTGAGAGCATTGAAAAATTAATTCGAGTGACACAATAAATTTACCATATGAAGAGATTAAATACTCAATAATCAGACTGTAACCCGTCGAATGCTGAGTTTGGCATTTATTTGGATCATGATAATTCACCTATTAATGATATAATCAGATTCTAACCCTTCCAGAATAACATTGTTTAAATGCGGCAATGTTAGTATTATGGAAGGATCATCTACACAAAAGAATGAGAATCTGTTCACATTAGGTCATTCGAAAAAGTACAGTGTAGACTGTGTAACATCCTCCATTGCGGTTTATGCAGATCATGATGCAGACTTACTGGCTTCTCCGAAGTCAGATAAGGCCGTGGCCGTCCATTGGGCAGCGTTGGGAAGAAGAGGAGGGCAGCGCCGCCGCACCGCGCTGACGTCCTTCCGTGTGGCAGCAGAGGCAGACCGACGGGCAGTGGGCAGCAGCGGCAGGGGCGCTCCCGCGTTCTTGGGGTAGCAGAAGAAGAACGGTGGGGGGCCTAGTCTACTCAAACTCGCGTTTGTCCGTGTGGAAGCAAAAGAAGACCGGCGGTTGCGCTGCCGGAGGCCAAGCTGGGCGGCGGCAGGCGGGGCCGGCTGGGGCGGCAGACCGGGGGGAGGGGGTCTTGGCCTACTCGAGCCCGCGTTTGTCTGCGGGGAAGCAGAAGAAATCCGGCAATTGCGGCGGTGGAGGCCAAGCTGGGCGGCCGGCGGGTTGCGGGGGACGACGCAGGGCCGGTCGGTGCGGCAGCGGACCGGCGAGTGGGGGACGATGCTGGAGGCGGGGTCGGACCGCCTGTGCTCCAGCGAACGCTCGCCCCGTTCGGAGGGGAGAGTGGGAAATGTCGTGCGGGCGTGCTTCAGCACAGTGAGTTTTTTTTTTTTTTTTTGACATGTTCTGCGCAGCGGTTTCGTTTTCGTAATTAGCGATGGTCTGATTGCCGTGGCTTGCTGGGTAACCATGGGAGGATTAGGGGCCGTCAGATATTATAGATGTGATTGCTTGGATCTGCCCCGTCTTTTTTTTATAGGGGTAGTAGATTAATTGAATGATTTTCTACGGGTATAATGTGCAAAAATCAAATTTGAGCTACATGCGCACGTGAAAGTGCACCTAAATGGATTGCAAAAACACATGTGTCTCACTGGGTGCATGTTTACTCCCCGTGCAACAAATTTCGAACATTGAGAATCTTGATTTTTAAATTCTATGACATCCAAAACTTATTTGAAGTTCATGAAACTTATCGTGTTGTCATATGGACACCAATACAAAGTGGCATTGTACTTTTTGGGTCAAATTTGAGACCAGTTTTGATGTAATCTTTATCTAATTACAAACGGGAGATTATTAATAATTGGGAACCAATATCCCAAACGGATTATTTGTTCGAACTATGAGCGTTAGACCAACAATCGATACGTGCCATGCTTCCGTTAAGCAATAAAGCGGCAGCATTAATCATCTAAATAGAAAAACAATATACATGCCGCCGCGCGACCCGTGTGCCGTGCACGTAGGCATGAGTTGACGGGACGCATGCGAGCAGTCCGCCGCGCAGGCAGACGAGGAGGCGTGCGTGCAGGTGTCTGAATTAACGGAGGTGTGCTCGCTGCGCAGTGTCATCGGGAGGTGTGAGTAGCTGTGTAAAACTTTGGCAGGCATGCCAGCAGTCCGTTGCACAGGCTCACCGAGAGGTGAGCCATCGGTTGGACCGCCGCCCGCCTCTCTCCCACAACTCCCACTACCCCATATTAATGGTGCGCCCGAGCGGCCGCACCCCCATCCTTGCCACACACACACAATCCTCTCTCTCCGCTTGCATCCTCGACGCCGCTGTCAGTCCTCAAAGCCGTCAGTGTATGAGGATGCCTCCAAAGCGCCCCATCGGAGGGAGTGGCTACGCCGGGGCTGCTAAAGCATCGGAGCACGGCATGGAGATGGAGATAGAGGTTCCCGTCACCGCCAGCGAGTTATCGCTGCACCCTGACGGCGTCGAGCTTCCACAGCCGAAGGCAGAGTTCCACACCAACTCTGGTGACAACCCCAGCGACGACTCCGGCGACGACCACTCCGGAGATGACCCTGACGAAGACGGACAGCTGGTTAGCCATTTATACCCATTTATGTGTCAAATAGATCATATGGTTTTTCTAGTTACTCCTGCCTCCCCCTTTTTGGAATAGAAATCATATGGTTATGTTCTCCCAATCCATGAAATCTGAGTAAGTTTCGTTAGATCCGTGTAGTATATTGATTGTTTGAATGATACAAGTGATAAGTGATTAGTTGTTTCATCTGTGCAAATGATTTGTGCTAGTAATCCGACTAGGGTTAGTGTTCGTGCTAATAATTCCTAGCCATGACTTGATAATTGATTTTGAATGACCTACATATGTTTGTGTCATTATTTTATTCAAGATTGGTCTATACATAGACAAATGTGCTTAAAAATCGAACGATAATATCTGGATATGTGTAAATAAATAGCCATAAATTCATAATCCTACTTCACGGCATGTAATCATTGATTTGATGCCAATTTGTGGCAAGTGCCAAATGTTCGCTAGAGATTAATTTGTAGCCACTAATTTGACGCCACATTTTTTTACTATTTGTATAGGTGTTGTTTGACGACGTGGACAGCGAGGATGAAGATGTCCATAGGAGGTACAAGAGGCAAATCCTGAGGGAGATTTATGCGGGAATGCATAACAGGCATATTAGGACCTAGAACGGCGGCTATCGATGCCCATTTTGCAACCACAAGCTTCATGACGCGTATTAAAGTATTCTGGCGCATGCAAGAGGACGGGCCGTTGGCTCCTCCAAGCATAAGTATTCTCGCAGGGTGTAGCACGACGCGTACGCAGAGTACCTGGAGAAGCTTCAGGATCGTGCTGGCATGTGAGATGAGATGTGGGATCGAACTGTGTACGCTTGAGCAATGTTTAATGACGGTTGAATTATGTACTTATGGTTGAACTATATATGCTTGTGCTTATTATCTATGTCTGAGTATGTTTAATCTATATTTACTTATGTCTAACCGTGGGATATGGATGCAACCAGTTCAGTTGATGGAATCTACCTCAGTCTTGGTTTATTTGAACCTTTTGTAATTTTTGTTAAATTTTGAGCAAAGGTTTAACTGACAAAATGTTAGTGCAGGTCAGCAAAAATTATATCATTGGATGGGTATTTGAGCATAGTGTTCAATGATATTTTTTTTGGTGACATGTATAAACATTTTTAGTTAAATATTTGGTCAAAATTATAAAGGGGGCCAATAAACCAGGACAGAGTTAGTACGTCAATCACACACGGTTCCCAAAACTGGAACCGTGTGCAATGACTTTCATTTTGCCTTTTGCGTAAATCACACACGGTTCACAAAAATGGAACCGTGTGCAATGAATTTCATTTCCCCTGTTGCGTAAATCACACATGGTTCACAAAAATGGAACCGTGTGCAATGACTTTCATTTTGCCTGTTGCCTAAATCACACACGGTTCACAAAAATGGAGCCGTCTGCAATGACTTTAATTTTGCCTGTTGCATCAATCCCACATGGTTTGCTCTAGCAAACCGTCGCCTCCAAAATTCTTTGTGGGACGGAAAACCCTCACCACCCAATTCAAAAAAAATAAAAAATAAAACCCTCACCATCCCCACGTCACAAAACCCTCACCCCCGCCCGCCACCCCCTCCGGTCCCCATTCACACCTGCACAAGCTCATTTGCGTCCATGCCATGGCACCGCCTATCGCGGTGGTAAACACTTAGCCCGATGCCTTGCACCGCCGCCAAGATGCCGACAAAGCCCACCGCATTTCTCCACTTCTGCTTACCGCCTCCTATCGCCATCGACTTCCTCGACACTGCTCGCGGTCGACCCAACTCAGCTCGGTTGGGGAATCTGCCGTACTGAGGGTTCTTTCTCATGGACGACAAGGTAACTATTTTAATGAGATATTATCTCATCTCTTATCCCAGTTCATCTGCCTCCTTTAATCACTCGGCAAAAATCACCGTGAATTCATTTTTATTCGAGCTAATTTGAGGGTTTTCTTTCATTCATAGAATGTACAGTGCGCTGACACACCAGAACTTTGCAACCTCTGATGACCCACAAGTGTAGGGGATCTATCATAGTCCTTTCGATAAGTAAGAGTGTCGAACCCAACGAGGAGCAGAAGGAAATGATAGGCAATTTTCAGTAAGGTATTCTCTGCAAGCACTGAAATTATCGGTAACAGATAGTTTTGTGATAAGGTAATTTGTAACAAGTAACAAGTGGTAAAAGTAAATAAGGCACATAAATATGGCCCAATCCTTTTTGTAGCAAAGTACAAGCCTGGACAAAACTCTTATATAATGGAAAGCGCTCCCGAGGACACATGGGAATTATGGTCAAGCTAGTTTTCATCACGTTCATATGATTCGCCTTCGTTACTTTGATAATTTGGTATGTGGGTGGACCTGTGCTTGGGTACTACCCTTACTTGGACAAGCATCCCACTTATGATTAACCTCTATTGCAAGCATCCTCAACTACAAAAGAAGTATTAAGGTAAACCTAACCATAGCGTGAAACATATGGATACAAATCAGCCCCTTACGAAGCAACGCATAAACTAGGGTTTAAGCTTATGTCACTCTAGCAACCCATCATCTACTTATTACTTCCCAATGCCTTCCTCTAGGCCCAAACAATGGTGAAGTGTCATGTAGTCGACGTTCACATAACACCACTAGAGGAAAGACATCATACATCTCATCAAAATATCGAACGAATACCAAATTCACATGACTACTTATAGCAAGACTTCTCCCATGTCCTTAGGAACAAACGTAACTACTCAAAAATCATATTCATGTTCATAATCAGAGGAGTATTAATATGCAGAATGGATCTGAACATATGATCTTCCACCGGATAAACCAGCTAGCATCAACTACAAGGAGTAATCAACACTACTAGCAACCCACAGGTACCAATCTGAGGTTTTGATAAAAAGATTGGATACAAGAGATGAACTAGGGTTTGAGAGGAGATGGTGCTGGTGAAGATGTTGATGGAGATAACCCTCCCCAAGATGGGAGAGTTATGATATAAAAGTTTCTAATTCATACTTGTCATTGTGAATAGACTGTCATATGATTTCTTATGGTAAAGTAACAATCTATTCACAATGACAAGTATGAATTAGAAACTTTTATTAAAAACTAAAAAACTATGATCTTGGTCACTGAAGCAATTGCAATTTATCATAACATCAGAAAGAGTCAACATAAGAGCTTTTCAGCAAGTCCACATACTCAACTATCAATTAGTCTTTCACAATTTCTCACACTCACACAATACTTATGGGTATGGAGTTTTAATCGGACACAGAGAAAGATAGGGGCTTATAGTGTTGCCTCCCAACCTTTTACCTCAAGGGTAATATCCACAGTAATAGTTCATGATAGCTTACATCCAATTGGGTATATGTATCAGGATCTTTCCAGCACAATGTGCTTGATAAAGGATAAAATGTAAAAAGGAAAGGTGAAGATCACCGTGACTCTTATAAGGTAGGAACAATAGATAGTCCCTTCGCAGAGTGAAGCAGAGGTTGTCATGTGCTTTTATGGTTGGATGTACAAAATCTTAGCGCAAAAGAACGTCACTTTATATTGCCACTTGTGATATAGACCTTTATTATGCAGTCCGTCGCTTTTATTGCTTTCATATCACAAGATCATATAAAGCTTATTTTCTCCTCACTAATAGATCATACATATTTAGAGAGTTGCAACAATGACAACTTACTTGAAGAATCTTACTCAATCCATAGGCAGATATGGTGGACTCTCATGGCAAAACTGGGTTTAAGGATGTTCAGAAGCACAAGTAGTATCTCTACTTGGTGCAAGGAGGCTGGCTAGCATGAGGGGGAAAGGCAAGCTCAATCATGTTGGATGATCCATGACAATATACTTTATTTCAGATATAAGAAAGCATAACCCATTACGTTGTCTTCCTTGTCCGACATCAACTCTTTAGCGTGTCATATTGTAATGAGTGCTCACAATCATAAAAGATGTCCAAGATAGTATATTTATATGTGAAACCCCTCTTTCTTTAGTACTTCCTATTAATTGCAACGATGACCAAAACTATGTTTGTCAACTCTCAACAATTTTTATTCATCATACTCTTTATATGTGAAGTCATTACTTTCCATAGAATCAATATGTTCTCTTTGACTCCTTTTTTATTCTTTCTTTTATTCTCTCATGATCATGGTGAGATAATCAAGCACTTGACTCAAAACTAATCTTTATTATATAGCTCACGCACTCGATTACATAGATAAAGATCATAAAGCAAAGCCCACAACTAGATCATACTAAACTTTATTCTACTAGATCAAGATATAACCAAAAGGATCGAACTAAGAAAAACGGTAAAGATAGAAGTGTGATAGTGATACGATACCGGGGCACCTCCCCCAAGCTTGGCAGTTGCCAAGGGGAGTGCCCATACCCATGTGATTATGCCTCTTTCTTTGGGGGTGGTGATGATGGGGTTGTTGATGATGTAGGCTTCTTCCTTCATTTGCGCTTGAGGATAGAATTTTGCTCACTTAGGTCATCAATCTCCTGCTCAAGGCTTAATATCTTTTTGCATAGTTCCTGCTTGTTCTCATGCAAGAGGCGAAAAGGGATAAACTCGATCTTAGGTTTCTTTGCTTTATCAAGGAGGCTTGACTTTTTGAACTCCACATGCATGTCCCCAGGTTGAGGTAATGGGGCTTCATCTTCATCTGAGCTCGTATCCTCCTTTCCCCTAGGATCATAGTCTTCTTTTTCCTCCGTAGTCCAACTACAATGCTCCAAGTCCCCGTAGACCTTAGGGTCTGCAAGGTAATCAACTACATAGCTTTCTCCCTCTGAATCCTGGGACGACATATTGCTCTAATCTGTGGCAGAAACAACTCAAAACAAAAACAGAGGATTTTGGTGTGATACGGTGGTCAAAACCTTCAGGAGATTATATAATTATTTTTCATCGACCAAAAGAAGTATCGTGCAAGAAAACGGAGTCCGGAGGGCACACAAGGTGCCCACGAGGTAGGGGGGCGCGCCCTCCACCCTCGTAGACGCCTCATGTCCCGTTCGGACTACTTCTTATTTTCCTAAATTTTAAATATTCCAAAACGGAGAAAAATTGCCATTAGAACTGTTTTGGAGTCGGTTTAGTTACCGTACCACATACCTCGTACTTTTCGGAGTCTGAATCGTTCTGGAAAGTGTGCCTTATGCATTCCTCCGAGGTTACGGATTCAATAATATTGGTTCCAACATTTATGGGATTACCTGATATATAATGCTTGATTCTTTGGCCGTTCACCACCTTCGGAATTGTGCCTTTGAAGTTATTGATTTATATTGCACCGGATCGATAGACCTCCTCGATAACATAAGGACCTTCCCATTTAGAGAGAAGTTTTCCTGCAAAAAAATCTTAAGCGAGAGTTGTATAGCAAGACATAATCACCTACGTTAAACTCACGCTTTTGTATCCATTTGTCATGCCATCTTTTAACATTTTCTTTAAACAGTTTGGCATTTTCATAGGCATGGGTTCTCCATCCATCAAGCGAGCTAATGTCAAATAACCTCTTCTCACCGGCAAGTTTGAAATCATAATTGAGCTCCTTAATAGCCCAATATGCCTTATGTTCTAGTTCGAGAGGTAAGTGACATGCTTTTCCATAAACCATTTTATACGGAGACATACCCATAGGATTTTTATATGCAGTTCTGTAGGCCCATAATGCATCATCAAGTTTCTTGGACCAATTCTTTCTAGATATAATAACAGTCTTTTGCAAAATTAATTTCAGCTCTATGTTACTTAGTTCTACTTGACCACTAGACTGTGGGTGGTAAGGGGATGCAATTCTATGATTAACATCATACTTAGCAAGCATTTTGTGTAAAGCACCATGAATAAAATGCGAACCACCATGAGTCATTAAGTATCTAGGGACTCCAAACCTTGAAAAAATAACTTCTCTAAGCATCTTAATAGAGGTGTTGTGATCAGTACTACTAGTTGGAATAGCTTCTACCCACTTAGTAACGTAATCAACATCAACTAAAATATGTGTATACCCATTAGAGGAAGGAAATGGTCCCATATAATCAAAGCGCCAAACATCCAATGGTTCAATAACAAGTGAATAATTCATAAGCATTTCTTGATGTCTACTAATACTACCAATTCTTTGACATTCATCACAAGACAAGACTGATGACCCACAAGTCTAGGGGATCGCAACAGTTTTCGAGGGTAAAGTATTCAACCCAAATTTATTGATTCGGCACAAGGGGAACCAAAGAATACTCTTAAGTATTAGCAGCTGAGTTGTCAATTCAACCACACCTAGAAACTTAGTATCTGTAGCAAGGTAATTTAGTAGCAAAGTAATATGGAAGTAAGGGTAACGACAATAAAAGTAACGGTAGTGTTTTTGTAGTTTTTGTAACAGTAGCAGCGGAAAAGTAAATAGGCAACAAGCAATATGTGAAAAGCTCGTAGGCATTGGATCGATGATGGGGAATTATGTCGGAATCCATTCCTCATGTAAAAGTTATAACCTAGGGTGACATAGGACTAGCTCCAGTTCATCAATGTAATGTAGGCATGTATTCCGAATATAGTCATACGTGCTTATGGAAAAGAACTTGCATGGCATATTTTGTCCTACCCTCCCGTGGCAGCGGGGTCCTAGTGGAAACTAAGGGATATTAAGGCCTCCTTTTAATAGAGTACCGGACCAAAGCATTAACACATAGTGAATACATGAACTCCTCAAACTACGGTCATCACTGGGGGTGGTCCCGATTGTTGTCACTTCGGGGTTGCCGGATCATAACACATAGTAGGTGACTATTGACTTGCAAGATAGGATCAAGAACACACATATATTCATGAAAACATAATAGGTTCAAATTTGAAATCATGGCACTCGAGCCCTAGTGACAAGCATTAAGCATGGCAAAGTCATAGCAACATCAATCTTAGAACATAGTGGATACTAGGGATCCAACCCTAACAAAACTAACTCGATTACATGGTAAATCTCATCCAACCCATCACCGTCCAGCAAGCCTACGATGGGATTACTCATGCACGGCGGTGAGCATCATGGAATTGTTGATGGAGGAAGGTTGATGATGACGATGGCGACGATCTCCACTCTCCGGAGCCCCGAACGGACTCCAGATCAGCCCCCCTAAGAGAGATTAGGGCTTGGCGGCGGCTCTGTATCGTAAAACGCAATAATTCTTCCTCTCTAATTTTTTTCTCCCCGAAAGTGAATATATGGAGTCGGGGGATACGTCGGTGGAGCAACAGGGGGCCCACGAGGCAGGGGGCGCGCCCAGGGGGAGGGGGCGCGCCCCCACCCTCGTGGACAAGATGTGGGCCCCTAGCTTGGATCGTCCCGCATATATTTTCTTTATATTCCAAAAAAAAAATCGCCATTGAATTTTAGGTCATTCCGAGAACTTTTATTTCTGCAAAAAAATTACACCATGGCAGTTTTGCTGAAAACAGCGTCAGTCCGGGTTATTCCATTCGAATCATGCAAGTTAGAGTCCAAAACCAGGGCAAAAGTTTTTGAAAAAGTAGATACGTTGGAGACGTATCAACTCCCCCAAGCTTGAACCTGTGCTTGTCCTCAAGCAATTTAGTTGATAAACTGAAAGTGATAAAGAAAAACTTTGACAAACTCTGTTTGCTCTTGTTGTTGTAAATATGTAAAGCCAACATTCAGGTTTTCAGCAAAGATCATGAACTAACCACATTCACAATAACTTTCAGGTCTCATGTTTACTCATATCAATGGCATACTCAACTAGCGAGCAATAATAATAAACCTCAAATGACAACACTTTCTCAAAACAATCATAATATGATATGACAAGATGGTATCTCGCTAGCCCTTTCTGAGACCGCAAAACATAAATGTAGAGCACCTTTAAAGATCAAGGACCGACTAGACATTGTAATTCATGGTAAAAGAGATCCAGTCACAATCATACTCAATGCAAAATAATAGCAATAGATGCAAATGACAGCGGTGCTCTCCAACTGGTGCTCTTTAATAAGAAGATGATGACTCAGCATAAAAGTAAATAGATAGGCCCTTCGCAGAGGGAAGCAGGGATTTGTAGAGGTGCCAGAGCTCGATTTTTAAATAGAGATGAATAATATTTTGAGTGGTATACTATCATTGTCAACATAACAACCAAGAATCTCGATATCTTCCATGCTACACACATTATAGGCGGTTCCCAAACAGAATGGTAAAGATTATACTCCCCCAACCACCAACAAGCACACTCCACGACTAGCCCGAAACAACGGGTACCGTTCAAACCAGCAACAGCCCTCAGGGAGTTTTGTTTAATTATTATGATTTGAGCATGGGACTAGGCATCCCGGTTACCAGCCATTTTCTCATGAATGATGAGCGAAGTCCACTCATTATGAGAATAACCCACCTAGCATGGAAGATATAGACAGCCCTAGTTGATACATGAGCTGTTCGAGCATACTAAACAGAATTTCATTTGAAGGTTTAGAGTTTGGCACATACAAATTTACTTGGAATGGCAGGTAGATACCGCATATAGGAAGGTATGGTGGAATCATATGGAATAACTTTGGGGTTTATGGAAGTGGATGCACAAGCAGTATTCCCGCTTAGTACAGGTGAAGGCTAGAAAAAGACTGGGAAGCGACCAGCTGGAGAGTGACAACAGTCATGAACATGCATTAAAATTAATCAACAATGAATGCAAGCATGAGCAGGATACAAATCACCATGAACATAAATATCGTGGAGGCTATGTTGATTTTGTTTCAACTACATGCGTGAACATGTGCCAAGTCAGACCACTTGAATCGTTCAAAGGAGGATACCACCCTATCGTACTACATCACAACCATTTTAATATCATGTTGGCACGCAAGATAGACCATTATAAACTCTTAGCTAATTATGCATGGCATGAGTAGCTATGATCTCTAATTGTCATTGCAAGCATGTTTCATTCATAATAAGCTGAATTAGGAATGATGAACTATCATATTTACCAAAACAAGACAGGTTGAGTTCATACCAGGTTTTCTCATCTCAATCAATTCATCATATATCATCATTATTGCCTTTCACTCGCACGACCGAACGGTGTGAATAATAATAATAGTGCACGTGCATTGGACTAAGCTGGAATCTGCAAGCATTTAATACAAGAGAGAAGACAAGGTAATATGGCTCAAGGTTAAATTAACAATAAAGCATATGAGAGCCACTAAGCATTTTCAATCATGGTCTTCTACTCTTAACCCCCAAAGAAAAGAAAAGAAACTATTTACACGAGAAAGCTCCCAACAAGCAAAAGAAGAACGAGAAATCTTTTTGGGTTTTCTTTTAATTACTACTACTACATCCATGGAAGTAAACTAGCTAAAAGCTACAACTATTTTTTTTGTTTTTCTTAAGGTTTTTCTAGCACACAAGAAAAATACTAAGAAACGAAATGAAACTAAGCACGGATAGTACAATGAAAGAGTGTGAGCACCGACAACTAGAATAAGTGCATGAACATGAATGTAATGTCGGTGAGAAACACGTACTCCCCCAAGCTTAGGCTTTTGGCCTAAGTTGGTCTATGGCCATGGATTGAAGCTACTCTCTCCGGTGTACTGAGAAGCGTCCTCTGGGTGCCACTGGTTGGCCATCTCATCCGGATCCCACCCATAAACAGACTGTCGGTAAGGATCAAGTGGTGGCTCCGACTCTGGCTCTGAAGCTTGTGCCTGACTCTGGTACTTGTAGAAGGCATCTGACAAAACGACGTATATGCCTGAAAACAGGTCAAACAGAGATGGTGCAGGCAAGGTAACAATCTCCCAATATTTTTCATCAAACCTCAATTTATACTTAAGAAACTTCTCTCTGTCTTTAACAATAAAATCATGTGTTTTCATACTCTTATAGTCTAGATAAACAGGGGCCAGCAATTTTTCTTCCTTCTCATGATGCCTAATAGGTATTCTAAAGTGTTCAACAAGGCGAGAAGCAAAGATGTCTCCAAAAACGGGGCCTTTTGTGCGGTTCAAACTTAATCGTTTAGCAACGACGACACCCAAGCTAAAGGTTGTGTCTCGAAACAAAGCATGGCGTAAAATGACAATATCAGGGGCACTAAGATTCCCACTGTTCCTGCGACCAATTAAACATCTACTAGCAAATATAGCAAAGTAGCATTGAACAGGAAAATGTATACTAGTATTTCTTGCCCCTGAAACTTGCCTAGTTTCCCCTACAGCTATCATGTCAATAAACCCTTCAACATCTTCACGACATGGTTCTTCAAGACTACCAGCAAAGGGTAACTTGCATACTTCACAAAATTCAAAGAATGACATCTCCTTAACCTCATCATATAAACGAAACTCCACTGAAGGTGGTGATTTCTTAGCATGAAATTGAAAGTTTTGCTTGAAAATATTAGTGAGTAAGAGATACTGTTCACGCTGGTCGTGGAGGAAGTCGGTGAGGCCTGCATTGTTCGCCCAATAATAAAAGTCTCTGTAAATCCCGACGGCTTCCGAGAACTCATTACAAGGCCATTCACACGTCCGAACTTCCGCTGTGCGGGGAAGATTATATTTGGGCTTCTTATTTTCTTCCTTCTTCTTATCCTCTGAACTTTTACCGGAGGAGCATCTCAACAATCTCTTTATCATTTTCCTCCTCTGAAAATTTCTGAAGTTTTTAGTAACTCAAAATGAAAGTGAGCCAAACTCAACGAGATTGATAGCAACAACTCCTACAAGTGCCTAGAGACTATATCATGCATTAGAACTACTTGGGACCAAAAAAATTTGACATGCAAGCTCAAGAACAAGGTCACCACAGCAGCAAAAAATTGCAATAAATAAAGCACTAGAACTAAAACTAATTGGACCAATGGAGGAGTCACATACCAAGGAACAATCTCCCCAAACAGTTTTGTGAATGGAGCTTTGAGCAAGGAGATCGAAAATGTCATCAAGATGAGCTAGAACTCGTGCTTGAGCTGGATAGTGATTTTTTGGGAGGAAGGAGTGTGTGGGTGCAGGAATAAGTGGAGGGGGGCCACGTGGGGCCCACGAGGCAGGGGGCGCACCCTGTGAGGGTGGGCGCGCCCTAGACCGTCGTGGCCAGGTGCTGGCTCCCCTCGCTGTGTTCTCTGTGCCAAATATTCTCAAATATTCTAGAAAAAAAAAATCATATTTCAATTTCAGGGCATTTGGAGAACTTTTATTTTTGGGGTATTTTTATTGCACGGATAAGTCCAAAAACAGAGAATATATTATTTTTGCTTTAATTAATCTAATTAACAGAAAGTAAAAGGAGGGTATAAAAGGTTGTGCTATCTAGATTCACCCATCTCATGCTCACCAAAAGGAATCCATTAACAAGGTTGATCAAGTCTTATTAATAAACTCTTTCCGAATAACATGACACCGGAGAATTTTCGAATAACACAAGGTTATCTCAATGTGGATATGTATGTCCCCAACAATAAGAATATCATATGTCTTCATGACAGTAGGAAGAGGAAATTCAAAACCTCCAATAGTAATAGTTGAATTTTTTTCCAATATAATTGATACTATGGACCTAAGGTTGTTTCCTCGGAAAGTGTACCGTATGCTCATTACCATTGACATGAAAAGTAACATTGTGTTTGTTGCAATCAATAACATCCCCTGCAGTATTCAAAAAGGGTCTACCAAGGATAATAGACATACTATCGTCCTCGGGAATATCAAGGATAACAAAGTCCATTAGAATAGTAACATTTGCAACCACAATAGGCACATCCTCACAAATACCGACATGTATAGCAGTTGATTTATCGGCCATTCGCAAAGATATTTTAGTAGGTGTCAACTTACTCAAGTCAAGTCTACGATATAAAGAGAGAGGCATAACACTAACACCGGCTCCAAGATCACATAAAGCAGTTTTAACATAGTTTCCTTTAATGGAGCAAGGTATAGTAGGGACTCCTTGATCTCCTAGTTTCCTAGGTATTCCACCCTTAAAAGTGTAATTGGCAAGCATGGTGGAAATTTCTACTTCAGGTATCTTTCTTTTATTGGTAATAATATCTTTCATATACTTAGCATAAGGATTTGTTTTAAGCATATCAGTCAAACACATACGCAAAAAGATAGGTCTAATCATTTCAGCAAGCGCTCAAAATCATCATCATCCTTTTTCTTGGATGGTTTAGGAGGAAAAGGCATGGGTTTCTGAACCCATGGTTCTCTTTCCTTACCGTGCTTCCTAGCAACAAAGTCTCTCTTATCATAATGTTGATTCTTTGATTGTGGGTTATCAAGATCAACAACAGGTTCAATCTCTAAATCATTATCATTGCTAGGTTGAGCATCGTCATGAACATCATCATTAACATCATCACTACGTTCATGTTCATTACCAGATTGTGTCTCAGCATCAGAAATAGAGATATCATTGGGATTCTCAGGTGTGTCAGCTATAGGTTCACTAGAAGCATGCAAAGTCCTATCATTTTTCTTTTTCTTCTTCTTAGAAGAACTAGGTGCATCTAAATTAGCTCTCTGAGAATCTTGCTCAATTCTCTTAGGGTGGCCCTCAGGATACAAAGGTTCCAAAGTCACTTTACCACCTCTAGTTGCGACTCTAACAACAAAGTCATTATTCTTACTATTTAATTCATTGAGCAAATCATTCTGAGCTCTAAGTACTTGTTCTACTTGAGTGGTCACCATAAAAGCATGTTTACTAATGAGTTCCAATTCACCTTTAACTCGAGACATATAATCACTCAAGTGTTCAATCGTATAAGCATTACATTGCAATTGTCTACCAACATAAGCATTTAAGTTTTCTTGTTTCACAATAAAATTGTCAAACTCATCTTGGCATTGGCTAGCAGACTTATAATGAGGAATATCACCTTCATCAAATCTATAAAGAGAATTTACCTTTACTACCTGTGTCGGGTTATCAAGACCACGTATTTCTTCAATAGGCGGTAAATTCTTAACATCTTCAGCTTTAATACCTTTCTCTTTCATAGATTTCTTTGCCTCTTGCACATCTTCGGGACTAAGAAACAGAACACCCCTTTTCTTCGGAGTTGGCTTAGGGACTGGTTCAGGAAGTGTCCAATTGTTTTCATTGGCCAACATATTATTCAATAGTAATTCAGCTTGATCAACTATTCTTCCTTTGAAAACACAACCAGCTTGATCAACATATTATTCAACATATTATTCAGCTTGATCAACATATTATTCAGCTTGATCAACATATTATTCAACATATTATTCAATAGTAATTGTCTCTGGAAGCATCGGTTAGTCCATTATAAAAGACATCAAGTATTTCATTCCTCTGAAGAGGATGATCAGGCAAAACATTAAGTAATTGGAGAAGCCTCCCCCAAGCTTGTGGGAGACTCTATTCTTCAATTTGCACAAAATTATATATTTCTCGTAAGGCAGCTTGTTTTTTATGAGCGAGAAAATATTTAGCAGAGAAGTAATAAATCATATCCTGGGGACTACGCACACAACCAGGATCAAGAGATTAAACCATGTCTTAGCATCACCCTTTAATGAGAACGGAAACAACTTAAGGATATAATAATAACGAATCTTTTCATCTTTGGTAAACAGGGTGGCTATATCATTCAACTTAGTAAGCTGTGCCACAATAGTTTCAGATTCATAGCCGTGGAAAGGATCAGATTCAACCAAAGTAATTAACTCAGGATCAACAGAGAAATCATAATCCTTATCGGTAACAAAGATAGGTGAAGTAGCAAAAGCAGGGTCATATTTCATTCTAGCATTCAAAGACTTTTCTTTCAGCTTAGCTAATAATTTCTTAAGATCATATCTATCGTTGCAAGCAAGAAAGTCTCTAGCAGTTTCTTCATCCATAACATAACCCTCAGGAATAATAGACAATTCATATCTAGGGGGGGGGGAATCTTCATCATCACTTTCATAAATATCATCAGTTTCAATATTTGCATTCTCCCTAACCTTACCAATTTGTTCATCTAGAAATTCACCTAGTGGCATAGTATTACCAAGCATAGAAGTAGTTTCATCATACATAGTAGAAGTATCATCATCAAGAACACGCGACATATCAGATTCAATAGCAGAAGTATGTGTTGCAAATTTACTCATAACAGATGGTGAATCAAGTGCAGAGCTAGATGGCAGTTCCTTACCTCCCCTCGTAGTTGAGGGAAAGATCTTGGTTTTCGAGTCCTTCAAATTCTTCATAGTGATCAACAGATATAAATCCTAAGTGACTTAGAGAATATAGCTATGCTCCCCGGCAACGGCGCCAGAAAATAGTCTTGATGACCCACAAGCGTAGGGGATCGCAACAGTTTTCAAGGGTAAAGTATTCAACACAAATTTATTGATTCGACACAAGGGGAGCCAAAGAATACTCTTAAGTATTAGCAGCTGAGTTGTCAATTCAATCACACCTGGAAACTTAGTATCTGCGGCAAGGTAATTTAGTAGCAAAGTAATATGGAAGTAACAGTAACGACAATAAAAGTAACGGTAGTGTTTTTGTAGTTTTTGTAACAGTAGCAGCGGAAAAGTAAATAAGCAACAAGCAATTTGTGAAAAGCTCGTAGGCATTGGATCGGTGATGGGGAATTATGTCGGATGCGATTCCTCATGTAAAAGTTATAACCTAGGGTGGCACAGAACTAGCTCCAGTTCATCAATGTAATGTAGGCATGTATTCCGAATATAGTCATACGCGCTTATAGAAAAGAGCTTGATTGGCATCTTTTGTCCTACCCTCCTGTGGCAGAGGGGTCCTAGTGGAAACTAAGGGATATTAAGGCCTCCTTTTAATAGAGTACCGGACCAAAGCATTAACACATAGTGAATACTGAACTCCTCAAAGTACGGTCATCACCGGGAGTGGTCCCGATTGTTGTCACTTCGGGGTTGCCGGATCATAACACATAGTAGGTGACTATTGACTTGAAAGATAGGATCAAGAACACACATATATTCATGAAAACATAATAGGTTCAGATCTGAAATCATGGCACTCGGGCCCTAGTGACAAGCATTAAGCATGCCAAATCATAGCAACATCAATCTTATAATATAGTGGATACTAGGGATCAAACCCTGACAAAACTAACTCGATTACATGGTAAATCTCATCCAACCCATCACCGTCCGGCAAGCCTATGATGGGATTACTCACGCACGGCCGTGAGCATCATGGAATTGTTGATGGAGGAAGGTTGATGATGACGATGGCGACGATCTCCACTATCCGGAGCCCCAAACGGACTCCAGATCAGCCCCCCGAGAGAGATTAGGGCTTGGCGACGGCTCCGTATCGTAAAACGCGATAATTCCTCCTCTCTGCTTTTTTTCTCTCCGAAAGTGAATATATGGAGTAGGGGGATACGTCGGTGGAGCATCAGGGGGCCCACGAGGCAGGGGCGCACCCAAGGGGAGGGGGCGCGCCCCCACCCTCGTGGACAGGGTGTGGGCCCCCTGGCTTGCATCTTCCTGCAGATATTTTTTATATATTCCAAATAAATTCTTCGTTGAATTTCAGGTCATTCCAAGAACTTTTATTTCTGCACAAAAATTACACCATGGCAGTTCTGCTGAAAACAGCGTCTGTCCGAGTTAGTTCCATTCAAATCATGCAAGTTAGAGTCCAAAACAAGGGCAAAAGTGTTAGGAAAAGTAGATACGTTGGAGACGTATCAAAGACAAACTTACGGGCATCCTTGAAGAGAGTAGGCGAATAAAAACCAGATTGCAGTACCTTATGTGCAGTTCTATCTCCAGCGTGGTGTCCTGTGTAAGCCTCAAGGTGGCACTTGCGTAGGATCTATTCCCGTTCATGCTCATGTATACAACGTCTAATAATACCATCTACTTCTTCTTTATAGAGGTGTGGGTCATACCAGAAGTAATGTCTTAAATCATAGAAAAACTTGTTCTTTTGCTGGTATGTGAAACTACGTGGCATAAATTTAGCAACAATGTAATTAGCATAATCATCATACCATGGAGTAGTACGAGAAGCATTTATGACGGCTAATTGTTCATCAGGGAAGCTATCATCAATAGGTAGTGGGTTATCAAGAATATTCTCTAACCTAGATAGATTGTCTGCAACAGGGTTCTCAGCTCCCTTTCTATCGGTAATATGCAAATCAAATTCTTGTAGAAGGAGAACCCATCTAATAAGTCTAGGTTTAGCATATTTCTTTTCCATAAGACATTTAATAGCGGTATGATCAGTGAGAATAGTTACTTTAGAATCGACAATATAAGGTCTGAACTTATCACAAGCAAATACATCTGCTAAAAATTCTTTTTAGGTAGTAGCATAATTTCTCTGGGCACTGTCTAGAGTTTTACTAGCATATTGGATAACATTCAATTTCTTATCAACTCTTTGTCCTAGAATAGCACCTACAGCATAATCACTAGCATCACACGTAATCTCAAAGGGTAAATTCCAGTCAGGAGGCTGGACAATAGGTGGAGAGATCAAGGCTTTCTTAAGTATTTAAAATGCTTCTATACAATCATCATCAAAGACAAAAGGGACATATTTTTGTAAGAGGTTAGTCAGAGGCCTATAGATTTTTGAGAAGTCCCTAATGAACCTCCTATAAAAACCGGCATTACCAAGGAAACTTCTTATACCTTTGATGTCCTTGGGACACGACATCTTCTCAATAGCATCAACTTTAGCTTTATCAACTTCAATACCTATCTCAGAAATTTTATGCCCCAAGATAATGCCTTCATTAACCATAAAGTGGCACTTTTCCCAATTCAAGACAAGATTAGTTTCTTCACATCTCTGCAAAACTCGATCAAGGTTGCTTAAGCAATCATCAAAAGAAGTTCCATAAACGGAAAAATCATCCATGAAAACCTCAACAATCTTTTCACAAAAATCAGAGAATATAGCCATCATGCATCTTTGAAAGGTAGCAGGTGCATTACATAAACCAAAAGGCATACGTCTATAAGCAAAGGTACCGAAAGGGCAAGTAAAATTAGTCTTTTCTTGATCCTCCTTTGACACACGTATTTGAGAGAAACCAGAATAGCCATCTAGAAAACAAAAATGAGTATTATTGGATAACCTTTCTAGCATTTGATCAATAAAAGGTAGATGGTAATGATCTTTCTTAGTAGCTTTATTTAATTTGCGGAAATCAATTACCATTCTATAGCCTGTAACAATTCTTTGTGGGATCAATTCATCTCTATCATTAGGAAAAAGAGTAATACCTCCCTTCTTAGGGACACAATGGACATGACTTACCCACTTACTATCAGCAACTTGATAAATTATACCTGCCTCTAGAAGCTTTAGTATTTCTTTCCTTACCACTTCTTTCATCCTAGGATTTAACCGTCGTTGATGATCAACAACCGGTTTAGCGTCTTTCTCCAATTTTATTTTGTGTTGGCATATAGTGGGAGTAATGCCCTTAGGATCATCAAAGAGTATATCCAATAGCAGAACGGTGCTTCTTCCACTACATAAAAAAGACACATCCGTGACATTTTGGGCCGAACGAAACTTTTTCCTCACATACTTATGACACTTCTATGACAATAATTGTGACAAAACACGGTATCATCATAGATGTGGTGGGGTCCTACTTCTATGACAAAAACTCCTGACAGAAAATGGGCTTTTCGTCTTGGGCGGGCCGGAGACGCAGCTGCATGACATTCTTTGGGCCGTCCATGACGGATAAAACCGTGGTAGAAGTGAGGGTGAGGAAAATATCAGGGTGTTCCCGTTTACGGTGGGTGGTTGGGGCCGAGCGATGCGCGTTTCTCTCGTACACGCACGTGCGTGAGTGAGAGGCATTGGGCTCTAACTGAGCCCGAGCGATTGCATTGCAGGCTACGCGTTACTGAACCCAAGCGATCGTTCGATGGCTGTTAACTGAACCCGAACGAGCGATTCCTTCGCTACTGCTGCTAACTGAAGCCGATCGATGCTGCCTCTCCATGAATAGTGAGCGTTGCTCGGGGGGG
>LR738714.1:149005076-149035222 GCA_902687465.1 Secale cereale | reverse complement strand
CTGAACAGGACTTCGTTCGATCGAGCCGGATGGGGCTGCATGAACAGGACCCCGTGGAGGGCTGCATGAACAGGACCACCCCATGGAGGGCTGCATGAACAGTAGACGGTGGAGGGATGGATGAACAGTAGCCCGTGGAGGGGTGGTTGAACAGGAGCCCATGGAGAGGGCTGATTGAACAGTAGCCGGTGGAGTAGCGCGCGCTGGAGGCTGAACAGTCGCAGGTGGAGGCTGGAGGAGGTCGACGGTGGATGAAAAGTAGCCCGTGGAGGCCGGAGGGGGTCGACGGTGGTGATGAACAGTACCCCGTGGAGTTCCGTTTTGCGGTACGCCACACCCCTCCCGATGAACAGGACCCCCGTTTTGACCGTAGTGCTCCAACACAAGTTCGTTTCCTCTGTTTTGCGGTACGCCACACCCCTCCCGATCAACAGGACCTCCGTTTCGTCCATAGCACTCCAACACAAGTCTGTTTCCTCCGTTTTGCGGTACACCACACCCCTCCCGATCAACAGGACCCCCGTTTCAACCATAGGAGGTCCATTTCCTCCGTTTTGCGGTACACCGGACCCCTCCCGATGAATAGGATCCCGTTTCGAACATGGCCGGTCGAACACAAGGTCGTTTCCTCCGTTCTACGGTACGCCATGCCTCGTTTCCATCGGTTGTTCCATCCAAGCCCTCCCGATGAACACGACGACGCATTCCGTTCCGACCCAGCCGGTTGGCTTCCCATGAACACGACGACGACGCTATTTCTCTGTTCTGACCCAGTCATGTATACGAGCCCTGGCCGTACGCACGCGTGTGTAGGCGTTCGAGACCCCGCCCGTATGTACGTACGTGGCCGTATTTACTTACTTGCACCCTGGCTGCTGTATGTACATGTACATGCTACGTTCGCGCCTCTACATCGACCCGTATGTATGTACACGTTTGCGACTAGAATAATCACGCTACGTACACTTCGACCAGGTGGGTCCCGACTGTCAGGCACTTCCTTGTGTGCGAAGATGTTGCTGGTGGGTCCCAACAATCAGGGGGGCGGATCGTTTTTTTCGGACGCACTTCCTGGCGTGCCAAGATGTAGCTGGTGGGTCCCAACAGTCAGGGGGCAACGTTTTTTTCGTGAAATACGGTGGCCCGTCCGGTGGGTCCCCGCTGTCAGGTGGATGAATAATTATTTTGCGCGTAATAAGGAGGCACTTCCTTGCTGCGGCCGTGGACCCAGCTGTCAGCCTCTCCACGTGTAGTCCACGTCCGATGGAAGCCGTTCCTTGACCATGTTGACCACGCCGCGCCGAGAGCACCAGGGCGGTGGACGATGGCGAGGCCTAGGAAGGGGACGACGCGGAGCCGGGGAAGACGCAGCAGTGGATGCCCACGCGTAGCGGAGTACGAGGATTCACTGGTTCGTTGCGGTGTGAGGCTGCAGTCTCCGCAGAATAACAGGGGGTGTGGGTGAGTAGAGGGATGGCCTGGCCAGCGGTCGGAATAGTAGGGGGCGGTGAGGCCTCCACGGCAGCACAGCCGGCCACGGGAGGCAGGAGCATGCGGCACGACCGGCGCTGCTTTGGGCGGCTAGAGCAACAAGACCAGAGGTTGAAGAAGCACTAAAGCCGTTGGTTGGACATCCTACGGTCACAGGAGCTAGAATCGTTCATATTGACTAATTGACAAAGCACTCCATCCTGGTCAACTCAGTAGATCCACAAGTCAGCCTCCCACCAAGATGGGTCCCAACTACTAGGGGGAGTATTCATTTTTTTGTGCGTAATAAGGAGACGCTTCTGGTGGGTCCGAGCTGACAACGGGGGGAATGTCTTTTCGCGCAATACGGTGGCCCGTCCGCTGGGGCCCAGCAGTCTGGGGGGAAACGTTTTTTTTCTCAAAATACAGTGGCCCGTCCGGTGGGTCCCTACTGTCAGGTGGAGGAATAATTATTTTCCACGTAATAAGGAGGCACTTCCATGCTGCCGTCATGGACCCAGCTGTCAGCCTCTCCACGTACAGTCCACGTCCGATGGAAGCCGTTCCTTGACCACGTTGACCACGCCGCGCCGAGAGCACCACGGCGGTGGACGACCGTGAAGCCAAGGAAGGGGACGACGCGTAGCCGGGGAAGACGCGGTAGTGGATGCCCTCGCGTAGAGGAGTATGAGGGTTCACTGGTTCAGCTGCGGTGTGAGGCTGCCGTCGCCGCAGAATAACAGGGGGTGTGGGTGAGTGGAGGTATGGCCTGGCCAGCGGTGGGAGTAGTAGGGGGTGGTGAGGCCTCCACGGCAGCACAGCCGGCCAAGTGAGGCAGGAGCACGAGGCACGACCGGCGCTGGTTTGCTAGCTGGTTTGGGCGGCTGGAGCAAAAAGTCGAGAGGTTGAAGAAGCACTACGGCCATTGGATGGACATCGTATGGTCACTACAGATAGAATCGTGCATATTGACTAAGTTGACAAAGCCCTCCATCCCCGTCAACTTAGTAGGCCCACAAGTCAGCCTGCCACTATACTGGGTCCCAGCTAACAGGGGGAGTATTCATTTTTTTCGTGCGTAATAAGGAGGCACTTCCTTGCTTGCGAAGATATAGCTGGTGGGTCCAAGCTGTCAGCGGCGGTAACATTTTTTTTGCGAAATATAGAGGCCCTCTAGGTGGGTCCCAGATGTCAGGTGGAGGAATCATTTTTTTGCGCGTAATAAGGAGGCATTTCCTTGCGTGCGGCCGTGGACCCAGCCGTCAGCCTCTCCACGTACGGTCCATTTCAGATGCATGTCGGTCGTTGACCATGTTGACCAGGCCGCGTCGAGAGCACCAGGGCGGTGGACGACGGCGAGGCCTAGGAAAGGAACGACACGGAGCCAGGGAAGACTCGGGAGTTGTTTCCCACGCGGAGGAGTAGGAGGGTTTACTGGTTCGTGTGCCGTCCCCGGAGAAAACAACAGGTGTGGGTGAGTAGAGGGATGGCTAGGCCAGTGATGGGAGTACGGTGGGGCGGTGAGGCCTACGCGGCAGCGCTGCCGGCCGCAGGGAGGAGAGAGCAGGCAGTCCCGCCGGTGCTTGTTTGAGCGGCTGGAGCAGGAAGAGTAGAGATTGAAGAAGCACGACGGCCGTTGGATGGACATCCAACAGTCACTGCTTGTGCGTCAACCTTTTTTTAGGAAAGCCTCAAATCTGTGGAAAACATCATACAGCCCATCTGCCATTATTAATAATAATTTACAGCCCATTTGCTAATTCTTAAGGTTTTTTGGAGCCATGTTCTTTTTGTTAGCATTACAGTCGATGTTGTGGCCACGGTTAAAAAATTATACAAAATTTTGCATATTTCGTTGCAGTCCGAACTGTTTTTAATCCCGAAATTTTGAGTCACATTTAAACTGATTTTAAAAATAAATGTATATCAATATAAAATCCAACAAATTGTCCACGCATAAAAATCAATGCAATTTAAAATTTCGAAATGAAAAAAAAGAAATTTGAAACTAATTGCCGGTTTGATGTGTTTTAAAAATGTACAACCCATTTTTCATTACTGATAGGCCATTTTCTCGGCCAGCCGAATGAAGCTCTCCTTGTCTTGAAAGATTTGCAGCCCAAAAGGCCTGACAAAGCGACTTACTTGGCAAATCACAAAAAAACTGGGCTATGGCCGTGGACCTAGCTGCGGCCGTGGACCCAGCTGTCAGCCTCTCCACGTACAGGACTCTTCCGATGGAAGTCGGTCATTGACCACATTGACCACGCCGCGTCGAGAGCACCAAGGCGGTGGACGACGGCGAGGCCTAAGAATGGGACGGCGCGGAGCCGGGGAAGATGCGGCATTGGATGCCCACGCGAAGAGGAGTACATGTTTCACTGGTTTGGCTGTGGTGTGAGGCTGCCGTCGCCGCAGAATATCAGGGGGTGTGGGTGAGTGTAGGGATGGCCTGGCCAACGATGGGAGTAGTATGGGGGCGGTGAGGCCTCCGCGGCAGCATAGCCGACCACGGGAGGCAGGAGCAGGCGGCACGACCGGTGCTGCTTTGGGCGGCTGGAGCAAGAAGACCAGAGGTTGAAGAAGCACTATGGCCGTTGGATGGACATGGTACGGTCACTGGAGCTAGAATCGTTCATATTGAAACTTGACAAAGCCCTTTGTCCCTGTCAACTTAGTAGGCCCACAAGTCAGCCACCCACTATGGTGGGTCCCAGCTAGCAGGGGGTATTCATTTTTTTGTGCGTCATAAGGAGGCACTTCCTTGCGTGTGAAGATATAGCTGGCGGGTTCGACCTGTCAGCGGGGGGGGGGGCATTTTTTTTCGCGAAATACAGAAGTCCTTCCCGTGGGTCCTAGCTGTCAGGTGGAGGAATCATTATGTTGCGCGTAATAAGGAGGCATTTCCTTGCGTGCGGCCGTGGACCCTGCTGTCAGCCTCTCCATGTACAGTCCACTTCCGATGGATGTCGTTCATTGACCACGTTGACCTGGCCGCGCCGAGAGCGCCATGGCGGTGGACGACGACGAGGCCTAGGAAGGGAACGGCACGGAGCTAGGGAAGACTCGGTAGTTGTTTCCCACACGGAGGAGTACGAGGGTTTACTGGTTCTTTTGCCTTCCCCGGAGAAAACAGTAGGTGTGGGTGAGTAGAGGCATGGCTAGGCCAGCGATGGGAGTACGATGGGGCGGTGAGGCCTGCGCGGCAGCATAGCCGGCCCCGGGGAGGAGAGAGCAGGCAGTCCGGCCGGCGCTTGTTTGAGCGGCTGGAGCAGGAAGAGTAGAGATTGTAGAAGCAAGACGGCCGTTGGATGGATATCCAACAGTCACTGCTTGTGCGTCAACCTTTTTTTAGGAAAGCCTCAAGTCTATGGAAAACATCATACAGCCCATCTGCCATTATTTCTAATAATTTACAGCCCATTTGCTAATTCTTAAGTTTTTTTGGAGCCCATATTCTTTTTGTTAGCATTACAGCCCATATTGTGGCCAGGGTTAAAAAATTATACGAAATTTTGCATATTTTGGTGCGGCCCGAACTGTTTTTAATCCCGAAATTTTGAGTCACATTCAAACTGATTTTAAAAATAAATGTATGTAAATATAAAATCCAACAAATTATCCACACATAAAAATCAATGCAATTTAAAATCTCAAAATGAAAAAAATAATTGAAACTAATTGTCGGTTTGATGTGTTTTAAAAATGTACAACCCATTTCTCATTACTGATAGGCTATTTTCTCGGCCAGCCGAATGAAGCTATCCTCGTCTTGAAAGATTTGCAGCTCAATAGGCCTGACAAAGCGACTTACTTGGCAAATCACAAAAAAACTGGGCTGTGGCCGTGGACCCAGCTGTCAGCCTCTCCAAGTACAGTAGACTTCCGATGGAAGTCGGTCGTTGCCACATTGACTATGCCACGTCGAGAGCACTAAGGCGGTGGACGACGGCGAGGCCTAGGAAGGGGACGACGCGGATCCGGGGAAGACGCGACAGTGGATGCCCACGTAGAGAGGAGTATGAGAGTTCACGGGTTCGGCTGCAGGCTGCCGTCGCCGCAGAATAATAGGGGGTGTGGGTGAGTCGAGGGATGGCCTGGCCAGCGATGGGAGTAGTATGGGGGCGGTGAGGCCTCCGCGGCAGCACATCCGGCCACGGGAGGCAGGAGCAGGCGACATGACCGGCGCTGCTTTGGGCGGCTGGAGCAAGAAGACCAGAGGTTGAAGAAGCACTATGGCCGTTGGATGGACATCATACGGTCACTGGAGCTAGAATCACTCATATTGACTAACTTGACAAAGCCCTCTGTCCCTGTCAACTTAGTAGGCCCACAAGTCAGCCACCCACTATGGTAGGTCCCAGATAGCAGGGGGTATTCATTTTTGTGTGCATAGGAGGCACTTCCTTGCGTGCGAAGACATAGTTGGTGGGTCCGACCTGTCAGCGGGGGGAACATTTTTTTCGCGAAATACAGAGGCCCTTCCTGTGGGTCCTAGCTGTCAGGTGGAGGAATCATTATTTTGCGCGTAATAAGGAGGCATTTCCTTGCGTGCGGTCGTGGACCCAGATATCAGGCTCTACACGTATAGTCCATTTCCTATGTATGTTGTTCATTAACCACGTTGACCCGCCGTGCCGAGAGCACCAGGGAGGTGGACGACGACGAGGCCTAGGAAGGGAATGACACGGAGGCAGGGAAGACTCAGCAGTTGTTTCCCACACGGAGGAGTACGAGGGTTTATTGGTTCGTTTGCCGTCCCCGGAGAAAACATCATGTGTGGGTGAGTAGAGGGATGGCTAGGCCAGCGATGGGAGTACGATGGGGCGGTGAGGCCTGCGCGGCAGCATAGCTGGCCGCGGGAGGAGGGAGCAGGCAGTCTCGCCGGCGCTTGTTTGAGCGGCTGGAGTAGGAAAAGTAGAGATTGAAGAAGCACGACAACCGTTGGATGAACATCCAACAGTCACTGCTCTCGTGTGCATTATTTCTAATAATGTACAACCCATTTGCTAATTCTTAAGAATTTTTTGGAGTCCATCTTCTTTTTGTTAGCATTACACCCCATATTGTGGCCACAGTTAAAAAGTATACGATTTTTTTGCATATGTCGGTGCGATCAACTGTTTTTAATCCCGAAATATCGATTCACATTCAAACTATTTTGAAAAAAAAATTATATAAATATAAAATCCAAATAATTGTCCACACATAAAAATAAATGGAATTTAAAATCTTGTAATGAAAAAAATTGAAACTAATTCCCGGTTTGATGTGTTTTAAAAATGTAGAGCTCATTTCTGGGCAAACCGAATGAAACTCTCCTCGTCTTGAAAGATTTGCAGCCCAGCAGAGCTGATAAAGCAAGTAGGCCTCGTTTGGGTATTTCTTAAAAAAAAATAGAACCGGGCTAGCCATTTTCAGCAAGAGAAAAACACAACTGGGCTCATGATGTGGTAAACATAAATAAAACCCTGGCTAGATGGGCCACAGCCCCCGCACAGCCCCGTTGTTACTATTTACTAGGGTGGATGGGCTGTTTTGTCTTGGGCCCAGAGAAACAATTACTACTAGTAAAGTGGAGACACTCTACAGCTACCCAGAAAAACAATTACTACTAGTACAGTGGATACAAATGCCGCTTCTGGCTCCTCCTAGGTCATCGAAATGTCTCCCTCTACTGAATGCCGTTATACTTTTTTTCACCGACATGCGGGCCATGCAGCGCGCGGGCCCAAATGCCATCCACCAAATTAGAAGGCAGTATCCAGGCGGAGAGTCACCCCGCTCGTAGCACGGCAATAACGAGTCGTCGTATCACAAAACCCCACCTCCCCGCAGTCTAAGTTTGACGGACGAAGCAACCATCATTTCACTCTTCGCTGAATCCCCTTCTCCCTCACCGTCTTCAAGAAAGGCAACACTCGCATCTGCCATTGTTCTTCTCCCCCAACGAAAGGAAGGTAATCGGATCCGTGATGTTGGTATATTTTTGTTCAGAAAAAAAACTTATGCAAAGCAGTAACCGATCCTCACTCTCTTTTTTGTTTCATTGTCATTGCGATTGTGTTTTGCTTTCAGTGGTCTCCTAGTATTCGTCGGTTTCATGATGGACCAAGGAGAACCAGGCAAAGATCTGCCGATATTGGAGCAGACGCGGGAGGCTGATCCCCACGAGACAGAGAGCTCCAAGAAGATGGAGGCAGCCACTGAGCCGACCCCAGATACTCTCACGGCCACTACTGAGATGGTCAACGCCCCGTTTGAGGTTACAGCCCCCGTGGCACTGCAGGAGCAGTTTTCCCCCTGCGAGGATGTGCCCCCCCTCCCCCCGCCGCTGAGCTGCCCAAGGTGATTTTCTTCTTTGCCGATCTCGATTGTGGTTTTTCATCTAAGTATGTGGTGATGAATAATGCAAAAATTTATTAGCTTCAATGCCATGCTATACATAGTGGTTTAAATAACTTGTGTTTCTTATACTGGAAAGTAATTTAGAATTTGTTTCTATTTCAATTACAACCCTGATGCAGACAAGGATTCTGTGGTTGTACATGTCACTCACTATGAGGCGGATGACCTGAATATACGCACTGGGAAAACAGAGTTTTTAGGCTGTTGGATCGTGGAAGCCATTTGCGCTTATACCAATGAAGAGTTGTATTCCAGCCTCACTGTTGTCAGGCGTGTTGTCCAAGGTGTACTGAAGCACAAGAAGTTCAAAGCTACTCATTCGTTTGTGAGGCATACTGTTCTTGTCAAGCTTACGTAGGAAGATGACGTGGCATGCCTCCACAAATTAGTTTATGAGTGGCAAGGCCACAAGGTTGTCTTCATGAAGGTTCACATGATTGAGATGCTGCCGGACGTCCTCGATGATGTTCATGGCAAGGTACGTCTTGTGTCCAGCCCAAATTAGATCGAGGCATGAAATACTTGCCCCAGCTAGTGTTTAATAGTAGTTTGGATTCTGTCTAATTATCCGAACCTTGCCTGTTATCGAGTCCTCTGGGCTAGTACTCTGTTTGAATCCGTCTATGGGAACTGCTGCTACTTTTGTGTGCCCGTGAATCATCGTAATTGTTTCTGAAACAGATGCGTTCTCACTAGTTTTATCATACGAGCAGTGTGAGTTCTGATGAAATAGAGTACTCATTTGAGAACTGTGCGCCAACGTATACATAAGTACTTGTAAACACTGTTGGTGCTACCCCACTTGTAAGGAGTTGTGCAAAACACGGCACATTGGCTCAGCTCGCTTCAACACTAGGCTATCGACCAGCTAACAATCAACAATCAGCTGTCTGACATATAAGCAACTATGTATCTTTTTTCAGTGGCTCGTGAAGTTAACTGAGGCCACAATGTAAATTCAAAATGTTCACACGCTAGTCCAGCGTTCATGTGGAACATTCACATTAACGGCTTCATAAAAACTTGGAAAGCATAAGTTAAGCAATTTTGTACATCTCAATGATTCATAGAACATAACAAACATATACTAGTTCACAACAAAAGACAAAGTTGTGAGAAGGTTTACAAATCAGGAAAAAACAAGCCAGGCTTCTCCGAGCAAAGGGCCTCCCATCAGGCTTAAATTTCCTGGAGTTCAGTCTGGTATTTTCTTGTTGCCACCATCCAGGGTTAGGTTCTCTCATTCCAGAATAACCAATCATAATTGTGTTCTTAGCTGGAATGCTGAACAGAACCATGTAGTGTACCGACCAGCTGAAATTCTTGTGCATTCCACTAAATTTAAGCACCACTATTTGTAGAAATAAGCAGACCACAATGCCTCTTGTCCGCGCACCTGTCCAAAAAGCCACCATGTAGCCGTGCCAGCGAGTCCTCGGTCCATGTATGAACTGGTAGAAAGTGCATTCCGCACTAGGATGCAGTTTTTTTCGCTCGTCCCTACACTGCAATCAGGAAGTAAAAAGTACGAATCAACTTCTTTTATATTGTGTTGGTCATTCTACCTAGTTACTACCAATGTAGGAATACCTGGAAGACGGGTGGTTAGACGACGGCAACAAGGGATAGCCATGTCATTTTGCGCAGTTCTACTAAAACTGAGGTGTGTGCTTTTGATTGCGCGGATAGAAACTCTACGGAGACAGACATCCCGAAACGATATGGAGAAAGACATCCCTGTTTGCGCAAATACGAAATACGGTTATTTAAATAGTGACAGATATTTGCAGTGGCGTATGATTAACAGCAGCATCTATTGTGTAATAATTGGCACTAGATTGACAGTATGAAAGTGTCCTTAAGTAAGTAGCATCACATCACATCAACACTGCCACTAGATTAACATGTAGAACAATAGCATTGGTATTACTGTCATGAGAGTAGCACATGGTTAGTAAATGTGCAATCAAATTTGTGCAGTTCCACTGGGATGAAGCAATGTTAGCGGTGTGAGATTTAAGTGTAACTGCAAAAACACAATTCATGGGAAATAAAGCAAGACGGAAGCACTTCATAAAATGGTGGTGGCATTGCTTCAATTTATCGACGGCACTAGACCATTACTTATAGTGACATTAGGTGGCATTGCTTAATGCTTCATGTGATTTTACATTAACGGTAGCAATATGGGCGTAGGGACAGCAGATGCAAAAAGTGGTGAGGCAGATGTGGTTGCCGAGAGCGGCAAACACTCCGGCAGCATATCTGCATTTGTCCCATTTTTTATCTCCTCGGGGACATTTTCCTATGTGAGCACAGGAAATCTAGACCTTCTCATTCTCATTTGCTTGTCCCCCAACACCCGTCACTTTCTTTCCTTTTTCAACCAAGAGATAGGTCCACTTCCCCCACCCTTCGCCATCCACCATGCTTTCTTTGTCTTTTCAACCAAGAGACCGGTTGGGTAGCCAATATCTACTACTTTCCCCCGTTTCCTCTTAGAACCAAGTCCTAGATTCATGCTACAGCTTTCCCACTTTCTTCCCTGTTTGAACAAACTCTTAGAGTCGACTGTATGAACTAGCTTTACCTCTAATAATAGTAAAAGTCTAGGTGGCTTTGGAACAGCGGACGAAAGTAGAAAAAGATCCACACGAAGCCAAGTTGGGAGCTGGGGCAGTAGAGCAAGGCAGGTTTTGAAGGAATATATACCCGAGGGTCGTCGGCATGTGGCAAAGACGGTGTCGGGAGGCCGCATCTTGGCCACAATATCGTAGGGAGGAAGAAGGGGTCGGAGGCCCTCCGAAGCCGGCGCTCTCTTGGAGAGAATGGCACGGCCGCCGATCGGGACGCGCGGGCAGCCGTTGGTCTCATCCCTCGCCGCCGCCGACAGCGTGAATGATGCACCTACACCCGTGCCCCAGTCGAGGTTGTCCGGCCGGATTTGTGACCAGCCGTGAGCTGAGAGAAAGTGTGGCCACCTATGTCTTGCTTAGATCTCGAGAGCATGTGAGAGTGAACGAGAGGAACCCTTGTAAAGCAAGTGCTGAGGCTCCTGCTTATATATATAGTGGAGTGATTTTGTTGTACCAGCTTCAAAAATATGCGCTCCTACGTGTACCCGCGAGTGGGTGTGAGAGAACTAGTGCGTGCGTGCATCGCTTCTCTTCGTGAGAGTACAATATACTATGCCCAAAGAACGTTCGCCACAAGAGTAATAGTATAAGTGTGTGACGTGTGAGCTAAAATAAAATGTGCGCGACGTCTTTTGTTTTTTAGAAGTTCTGAGGGTAGGGTGTGAAGAGCACATATGTGTGTGACGTCTACCTGCAGATAGACAGTGGGTGCGAGAGGACTCGGGAGGGTGCGTGTGCGTGAGAAAGAGGGGGGCACGTATCAATGCAATGCATGTGTCCGTAAATCATTATCCGACAAACGTTCGCCACAAGCCTTTTCCCGACGAACGCCGTAAGAACCGTTAGATCTGCATCCGACAGTGTCAGTTTTGCCATGTCATTTAACAAAACAGCCACTCCTCCTATACACAGATCTTCCACGTGAGTGTAAGCAACTGCCATATGCTCCCTCCGTTCCAAAATGCAGTGCATATAGCTTTATTGAAAATTCGAACCTCGTAAACTTTTACCGAGTTTTCGTGTACCAAATTGCACATGTAGAATATTCATTGATCTTCGAGACGTAACTATAAAGATGGGGGAGGAGTCTACAAAGAAAGGCCATCGTATCACCTGCAGCAATTTCAACCATCCTTTGGTGTGGAGGAATATCATAGGAACTCTATATGATATGATTTTATATGATTTTTTTCCTTTAGAGCCAATTGGTTCATAAGAATAGATTCATATACTCCACATTTCAAAGGAAATAAGGGCTTCTTTGATTCAAAGGATTCTCAAAGGAATTTTGAAGGATTCAATTCCTTAGGATTTTTTCCTATGTGGGGTGTTTGATTCATAGGATTGTAAACCATAGGAACTTTTTGATATGATTCATTTGCACTAGATTTCATAGGAAATTTTCAATCCACTCTAACCTCTTTGAAAGAATCTTACATTTTTTCTGTGCACGATCAAACACTCATAGAATCATATAGGATTCAAGATGACATGCCACCCCAATCCCACGTTTTTTCTATTCCTGCGTTTTGAAAATCCTACGAATCAAAGAGGCCCTAAACATGATACCATTTCTATAGCTTTAGAGCCACTTGGTTCATATGAATGGATTCCTATACTCCCATAATTTCAAAAGAAAATAAACATTAGCGTATATTCAATAGAAAAGTTCCTATGATATGAACAAAATTACATCTCTTTTCTAATCCCTCCTCATAGGAAGTGAGATGCATGTCATCTCTAGATTCAATAGAAAAGTTCCTATGATGTCAACCAAATGACATCTCTTTTCCAATCCCTACTCATAGGAATTGAGATACTCCATGTCATCTCTTTCCCTATAACTTCCATGTATAAATCTTCTATTCCTAAATAGCTAGTACAATCCACCAGTAGCTTTATTCCAAGACATGCAACTATGACACAAGAACTATATAGTGTGCGAATAACTTGAAAGATGGTCGCTGGATGAAGCTAATCCGACAGTGCAGAGATGGCAAATCCGAGCACTACTGGCCGTTGGATATCATCAACATTCCACCAGATCTGCCACATTTACAATTTAGAGGACTCCATGGTTGAACTTAAGCATAATGCACAAACCTCAAAACACAAGGACTTCTCCTTTGTTCTAGAATCTTCCGTATCATAATTGATTTTTTTCTCAATGAATTGCCATTATTTGTTTTTTACTTTATGCTTTACAATGCACAACCCCATGAATCTTAACATTTTTATAAAACTAATTGATTTTGAATGAGATGAACTATAAGAACTAAAAGAACATCTACATCATGCATATATGACTCAAAGCTTTACATGCTATAGTGTGTATTTATTCATAATTTGGTTTCAAAATCTCATGCGTCCAATGCATGTGTACCTTACTAGTTTTGAGTAGAGTAGCAAATTTCACGCGGCCCAGGTATATCAAAATGCAGGGCCCATGCATCATTGCCTTTCGGTCAAACCTACGTCCACAATTTTTTGTACGTACTATATCTCCACTGGTCCCCGAACCCAAAATGCTGCCTCGTTCCTCTAAAACCAAGCGGCCCACACATATTTAAGGCGTCGACTCAAACTCAATCCCTCTCCCGTTTACTACGACGTGGCCCCGCACGTCTTAGTAGTACTCCTACAAACCCTACCGCCGCACGCATCATTGGTTTTCTTCAAGAGGACGAGGGAGAAGCCGATTTGTAGTGGAGGCGCTTTCAAAAAAAAGATCTGTAGTGGAGACCCCTACCCTAGGGTGCCCTAGGTAGCTGTCGCACGCATCATTGGTTTTCTCTTTTCTTTATGCTCTTGCGCCCTAGAGTGAAATGATGGTTGCTTCGTCCGTCCAGCTTAATGCGGGAAAGGTGGCTTTGTGATTTGACCCCTCATCGCTCATTTTCTACTACTGCGGTGCTACGACCGGTGTGCCTCCAATTCCAACCGCTGCTCCGAACTGTACGTGGAACAAGACGGTGGATGAGCCACATGTCGGCCAAAGGGGTCCTGTTAAGTGTGTCGCCATTTCGTGTGCGGACTGACCCTGCTTGAGTCGCTATGCCAACACGACAGGACGGTACAGCCTACCACTTGGTTTTGCTCCTTGGTGAATCCCGACTATATTGATCTAAAAAGATATGTATTGAACTATCCTCTCCATCTCGTTTTTTAGACATCTCGGTTTATAGGGTGTGCACGTAGTTCTAGGTCATCCATTTGACTAACTAAATCTGAGTTACTATCAATACAAAAAAATACACTTCCGTGATGATACGTGTTTGTCACAGTAGGTCACGTTTTCTATACTGCATGTACATCCATGACGATTTTATGACAGAATCAAGATAGTCATACCCGTGCTGTCATCGAAGTGTTCCATGACATTACCAAAATTATCATCACGGAAGTGTCCACTTCCATGACGATAAATCGTGCGTCACATAAGTGCTTTCGTCAAGGGTGACCGACACGTGCCATCCACCGTAACGAAACACCGTTAAGCTATCGGGTCCGGTTTTGGATCCGATAACCCATTAACAGCCCCGACCAATGGGGATTTTCCACGTGTAAAATCATCATTGGCTGGGGGAAACATGTGTCGGCTCACCGTTGGGACAGATGTCATCCACTCATTGGACACAAAGCGCCTATGATACATCGACACGTGGCACGGCCCAACAGAGGCCCATTCCTGTGAAAAGGCCGGCCCGTTTGACTTGTTCAAAAGATGGCGGGTTGGCCCACGGCAAGCCTGTTGACTGTTTGTTCGCATATAGCCCATTTACAGCCCGCTAACCGAGGGCCCATTTACGGCCTATCCGAATTAGGCCCATTAGCGTCATCTGGGCCGTCCAGTATAATTCCAGCCCATTTTAACTTCTGGCCCATGTATGGCCCATGACGTCTTTCGACCTAGGATACGTCGACACATGGTACGGCCCAACAGAGGCCCATGTAGGTTAAAAAGGTCGGCCCAGTCAAAGGCCCGTAGTACTTACTCATGTACTAGTGGGCCAACCCAATAACGGCCTGCTTAATAAAGGCCCATTTACGACCCGAAGCCAGACCTGGCCCGTTAATTGTTCGCCGAATATTTGGGCCCATTTACGGCCCGAAGCCACATCTGGCCCGTTAATTGTTCGCCGAATATTTGGGCCCAAATACAGCCTAGTGACTTTCAGCCTTTTAGAGGCCCAATGTAGACATGGGCCCATTTCAGCCCGATTTGACTTTCGGCCTGGGAATGGCCCGTGCTGCCCATGGGCCATATATGGCCCGATAGGACATCAGGCCAACTAACGGCCCGTGATAAAGGTGGCAACAATTAAGCCCAACGTGACTTTGGGCCTCTTAAAGGCCCATGATATCAGTGGGCCAACTAGAGCGTGAGATATGTTTCGGCCTGTTAACTGCCCGTGATATAACTGGGCGCAAAAAGGCCCAGTCCAGATTTCAGCCTGCTGAAGGCCCGTCGACGACTAGTGAAAATTGAGGCCCAATATGCATTTCGGCCTGCTAAAGGCCCATGGTTTCATCTAGGCCGTAACAGGCCAGTACAATATTCAGTATGTTAATGGCCCAACGCTACCTGGGCCAAACTAAGCGCTGGATCCACAAAAGGCCCAACTAAAATATAGGCCGGTGTAAGTTGTGGCCCTCACGCAAAGTATGAAGGCCCCAATGATTCGGGCCCAAGAAAGATGCAGACCGGCCCAATTGTGGCCCGCTAAACACCAGACCCGTTAGAGGTGAATGTTTCGGCCCAGTCGCCTACATCTGATTTTTTCCAGATAGCGAATGATGGCAGTAACTAGTAAGAATTAAGAACAAACCTACACTATACAATAGAAGGATTTATGGTATATTACATCCACTGGGCATGGAAGTTCGCCACCAGTGATCATAACGCGCAACGAAGAGGCAGATTACAAAAACTGGGCACCATTGCAGGGTAACAAAATAATACTGAACCGAGACCACTTCCAAGAAATTCAAGAAAGGTTAGCCTTGCGCGAGAACTGCTGCGCAAGCTGCTGAGCAAGGTTGTGAGACTGGACTAGCTTGTCGGTCATAGCTTCCAGGTGTAGCTGTTTAGCGATGAGGTTCTCATTGGTGTTCTCCGCAATCTTTCTTCGAGATAGGACTTCAAGTTGAAGTTGAGTTGCAAAATGCCTTTCTGCTAGAACTTGGGACTGAAGAAGTCGAACTGATTCAGACAACAAATTATGTGAGCTTGTCTGACTACTAGTCTCAAGTAACTTGAACACTGCATCGGGACAAGGCTTTGGGGTTGTCTCGCTATCTTCAAGATGTTTTGCCTTCTTTGCTGCAATATATGTTGGGTTTGTCTCACAACCTGCAACAGACTTGTGCAGGCCATTAGGCATATCACCCTGAAACAAAGCAGAGATATGACATGTTTTGCACGTGTATAAACAAAGATGATAACTGTGCTGTCAATTCCATCCAATTTCAAATTAGAAATAAAGAGTAAGTTCAAAATATCAATAGCATATTTTGGCACTGTTCATAATGCGGGGAGCTTTACCACACTACTGGATTACCATGTCAACATAACAAGAATAGATGAAGGGCAAATAAAATAATTGTATCTATTTTGGTTAATGTGCATGGCATGGTGTTCATATCATCAGCCACAACAGTAAGATAAAATAGGAGATGACAAGGTGCAAACATGGGCTGCTTCACCACACACTGGATTATAGATCCACAAAAACAAGCATACATATAGGGAGTATTGAGTAATGTGCATGGTATGAATAAGGAATTTGGTTTTACAAGTAAAACTGAGAACTTACGGTTCTTGCGAACATGCATTTTGGTAGAAACAGCAAACTAAACAGTAGTAAACGATAGGGAGTATGAGCAAATTAAACAACAGTTGAGGATAAAGTATTTAGAAGGACTGACTTACATTAACAGTTAACTCCGGCTTTAGAATGCCCTTCTCCATGTCAAGGGAAGGATAACTCAAGAATTTCAGCACATAATCTTCTTCATAAGCATTGCATGTACTCTACATTTTGTAGAGAGTAATTATAGATATGATAATACTGGAAGGGATAGAGGATAATGAAGATAAGATGCAGATTGATGCTACATAATCAACTACCGGTCCCTGGAAGTACAAGCATTACATGACTGTACTGACAAGAGCAATGGGCTACACTTTTGCACTGGCATTGTCTGTGTATTCTACTTTTTGGTAAGATTAAATATAGATCTAATCTTTTTTAGTAAATGGTGGGCGAGGGAGATAAGATGCAGAATGCTACACAATGAACCAATCCCTCTTCCCATAATACAAGAGTATTTTAAAATTAAATATAGATATGATCTTTTTTAGTAAATGGTGGGCGAGGGAGATAAGATGCAGAATGCTACACAATGAACCAATCCCTCTTCCCATAATACAAGAGTGTTTTGAACACTGGTGTACTGTACAAAACATTCTTATATTATGGGACAGAGGGAGTAGCTGTTAATGTAAGTACAGTGATAGACGACGTTCAGTCCTTACAAGAGGACTGTAGAGCTAAACCTCTTCAAAAGTGTTGGGTTGATTCTAAATTTATGTAAGAGTCCATACAGATCTTATAATGTCCACCAAATGGACGATAACGAGGCTAACATGTGCAGTGATGCTACATAATCAAACAACTATGAAAGTAAGTATGGTCATACAGGGCAAGAGGTACTCACAAGAGCAATGCAGTGTGCAGTATATTTGCGAGATTCTGTGGTCCCTTGAGAATGAATGTTCTTCTGCTAACAGTTTTCGTATAAGTGAGACGTTAAGGCAAATGCAGAAATTTAGTTCAAATTGTGATGTGATATCATAGATAGTACCATACGCTGCAGCCGAGACCAATGTGTAACAAGATTATTCCAATTACTGTCGGATAAATGTAGCACCGGAGACTTTACAAAAATTTCGTTTAGAGGCTTGCCATCGAAGTGCACTTGCCTCAGGTAGGAACGATACCTCATCAACGAGTGCTTGAAAAGCGCAACCAACCCTTGATCGTCTTCACAATCCAGTTTGGTCCTCGCCTATTTAAAAGAATGAAATCTTGTGTCTTCTGTCAGCAGAAACATATGCAGCAATGACCATGAATAACATTAGTACATTACTTACGCGTAAGTTGCGGAGGAAGACTGGAAATTGTTCTGTGTCTGCGGTATAATCTTTCCATGAAGGAAAGATGCGCACAAAGTTCCTGACAACAATATAAGCTTTGTTTTCTAAACTGGGAAGAAATGGAACATGGGTCCTATTTGCTGCAATTGGGGCTCTCTCTGGTTCGAAAACGGATTTGGCAACTGGATTTGGTGTACTCTTTGCTGGAATGGGGGTTTTGCGTCGTAGAGCTGGTGCTATGTCAACTGGCATAATCATAATGTTTGCTGCAGTCGGGGTTTGTTGAGTTGGGGCATCAGAAATGTGGAGTGTAGTAGGGCTAGAGTCTGCTAGAGTTGGGGTGTTTTCTGGGTCAGGTGATATTGCAACTACACCTAATGGGCTATTTGATTTATCAGGTGCCACTACCTTTTCCAAATACTTTGCTTGTGCTTGTCCATGATCAGCAATCACCATCTTCCTTTTGAGCATCTGATACACAAGAACATCATTTGAATGGATAAATATGGTATGGTGACAAATGGAAGATGTACTGAAAATGGATAGGCAGGGCGTATTCACATACACGATGTGTAAACTAAGCTAATGACAGTTCAACAAAGTAGAAGCAATGCAAAGCATCAGTTGCAAGATATGTGCGACAAATATAACCTTGGAAAGTTAAAGCAAGCACCTTGATGGGTGAATAAGATAGGGCATCTTCCTCTGACTCCTCCACTAGGGAGCTACATTGACTTAGGTCTCCCTCTAGCTCAGAATCACTGTTAGGATCATATTCAGAGCATGAATATGTAGGTGGAGAGCGTTTGCATTGCATTGCATCCAGACTTGATTTCAGTCCCTTAATGCCAAGTTTGATAGCCATGGCATTGTTCTGCTTTATTCTTTTCATGCGCGCAAGCTCATAATCATTATGATGCTGTTAAGAATCTGAGATTCATGAAAACATAAAAAGTAGTCAGATTATCTATGGAATGCATTGCGGATTCAACTCAAAGAGTGTCTCCCTATAAACCCCTGCATATGCAAAGTTCACCCCCAACCGTGCTGACCAGACCACACACAAAAATACAAACCCCTTATGTCTCTATAACAAGCAGACACACATTTCAAAACTGAAGTAGGAACATTAGAATCATATGAAATTCGTATTTGAACAAATAAACTAAGGAATTATGAGTGCCATAATGTTTAGCTTCAAGGGTGGAGTGTTGGTAGTGCGACACAAAGCAAGTAGGCAGATTGTATTCCATGTAAAAGATCGAAGCCTATGTAAAAGCTGGAAATGACACTTTCTTTCTATACAATGCAGTGTCCGTTGCCCATACATGATGGAAGAGATCACATAGAGAAATACTATACACTCATGTCTACGGTTGCAGTATTTAGAAATAGGGTGGTCCACCCTAAAAGAATATTGACAACTAATATGACAAGGCAAGCATAGATGTAGTGAATCAATCATTTACTTCTGAGCTTACTAGGACAAGTATGCAGAATTGTAACTGCATTAAGATACCGTCCAAAATCTCAATCAAGAAGTTTGTCTAGCACTTATTGTTTGCAACTAATCGACATGAATAATTGGATATTATATCGAATGAGTAAGAAAGACAAGTAAAATTGCCAACAAACCTGGCTTGCAGTAGTAATCTGGGTCAATGTCCCTACGACCAACAATCCAAAATGACTAGTGTCTGTTCCTAGGGCTGGAATTTTGAAAACCATGTGAACTTTATAGGTACTAAAGATTACTGAAATACATCTGAACCATTAAGTGTAGGTAGCACTGAGCACACAACGAACCCTAATGATAGTCCTGCCTAATGAGTAATGAATCAATTAAAAAATGAGTGATGAGGAGTGGCTGCTGAGTGTTGAGGACTTATCTCAGGATAAATCGGGTTGGCTTAGTGGGTGCTGCACGCCTGAGCCCTGAACGGACTGGGAAGGTAGGCACGGCGGCGCGCCCGGGCAGCGGTGACGCTATTGGGCGAGCGGCTCCTGACCTCCTATTAGTCCGGCGTCTCCTCCTAGAGTCATGCCGTCCAGGGACGGCAAGTCACCGGCGAGGCAGGCGGCTGGGGGCAAGTAGAGATCGGATGTGCGCAGCAAAACAGAGGGGAATCGGGACCTGGGACGACCCAAAATCCCAGGGTGGGCCGGCCCACCGTGGGCACCCTGTAGAGATACACACCTGAGCGGCGAACATGCATTTTCAAAACTAATTTAGGAACATTTAGCTGAGCTATTAAACGAATCTGTGTTAATAATATCAGATTCGTATTTGAACAACTAAGCTTGTTTAACTTGATGGGTCGAGCAGTGCTATTATGACATGAAGCACGTATTCTGATCGTATAGTGATCATAAAAGGGGGAAAACCGGAGAAATGGTATTTAGCAGCCATTGCTTGCTTCGAACTAAGAACTAAATTCTAAGAGCTGAAAAGAAAGTAGAGTAACCAAGTTAAGATCTATTTTCTGGTTGAGATCAAAAAGTTGAGGAGATATGAAGTACCACCTCTCTTGCGGCGCCGTGTAGGCATCGGGGGTGCGATGGCTGTCGGTGGCGTTGAAGCAGATCTGCGACGGTAGACGGGTGCATCGGGGGATAAGTCCCGTTGCGGTGGAAGAGAAGGTCGTGTGAGCGGCCCCGACAAAGAGGACGACGGCGCCGATGAAGCGAGAGGACGTGATGCAAGGCTCTTGGTCCGTCGCCGTGGATGAGAAACGTCCATCTCTAACAGCGGACGACACGGCCTTGGTAGGCGCTCCGGCATGGTGGAGGATGGTGGCGATGGATGTGGTGGAGGATGGTGGCGATGGATGTGGTGGAGGACGTCAGCGATGGATGGGGTGGCGGACGGAGGCTGGTGTGGGGATGGTGTTCTAGCGCGGATGGTGTATGAATGGGAAAATGGAGGGAGAGGTACGGGGAACCATGTTTTTGGGACGCGCTTGTCTGAAATATGGGAAAGGTACAAACTGAGCCCCCGTTTAAAATTTTGACGTCTCGTCGGTTGGGGATACGATGGTAATCTCGCATCTTGCCAATATTTGCCCAGAGCGATTTCGGGCGGGAGAGGGTGGTTGGCGCCCATGGTTGGCACCCACGGTGTATGAACGGGGTTGACAGGTAGGGCGGTTGTGTCATGTCTGTGTGAAGTTACAAACCTGCCCCTATTGAAAATATTTGCCTACATCGATTTCGTCCGAGTCGAGTTTGTTTTGCCGCCCACCGTGTATGAATGGGGAAATGGAGGAAGAAACAGAGGTCTTTTGGACGAGCTTGAATCAAATGTGTTTGGCCGCCCATGTTTGGCACCCACCGTGTCAGAATGGGCTCAGAGGCAGTCATGTCATGTCTAATTGAAGTTACTATCCTACCCCTATTTTGAGCAGTGGAAATCGGGCCGATGGATTGTCCAAGTAATGGGTAGACAGTAATTTCCATCTCCCAAACACTTGGATTCGGGCAGCCGACGTGGGAGTGGACATTTTGCCGCTTCTTTCAAATTTCGGGACAATAAGCATCCACGTTTACCCTGGCAACTAAATTCGAATCCATTTTGTATTCCTATACGAATCTTTATAAATCATTCTATGTGTTTTTATATATATTCAAAAGGATGACAAAGATGTATTCCACTGTCATATATGAATATGGTTTACAAATGCCGATACTCAAATTCAGAAGCTACAATCCAGTTTAAGGTGAATTCGAATATTTGGAACACTTCATGTCCAACTCAAATGTCACACGCAGCATAATGTGTAATCCCATTTAGATATGTACACAAGCGATGTATCAAGATTCAAATACCGAGTCAATCAACCAAGAATGTACACAACTAACAGACATATAAACACTTATAGAGTATATGGATCAACATACATAAGCCAGGCCGCTGTACTTTTCTTTGCTACAACAACATCCTTTGTTAGCCAAGCTACTACAACATCTTGGCCCTTTCCGATGCATGCCACTTATGGTCCATCTATACTACTATTATTGTTGAATGCACATTCAGCCCGATTGGCATATTTGTAGGTCTGGCACAGCAATCAAAATGAAATGTCTCTGAGTCTTATCAATTAATACAGACTTGTGCTCAAATAAAATTATAAACCAAAAACCAAAAAACAAGAAACAATTATTACATGATCTCTAAAACAAATGGTTTGATTGATTACATGAACAAACAACACAAAGGTTATTCAATGATGGAAAGAACATTTCACCTATGATTTACCAAGTGGGAATTTAATTTTCCTTTTTCCTTCAGGACCTTAACAATGTGGTCAGTCTTAGCTTGCTTCGTTTTGAAATCCACCAAATATTTAATGGTTGTCTTGAATACTGCTACTGATTGTGTTGTTTGCTTCCTCAGCATGTCAACTTCATATTTAAGTGCGGAAGCAGAATCTCTTTCTACCACTAGTTTAGCCTCTAGAGCATCAGCAGTTGGCAATTCATAATGTACGATTGGGCCTGTGCCACAGTTGTGGGATGGTACAACGTCCATGGGGACCTCGCTCTTTTATCTTGGGCTAACTTGTTTTGCCATTAAAGTTCCGATTGGATTCAGAAAAGTTGAAGTTAGCAAAACATCTCAATTGGGAGTTATAACAACAAACTAGTTAAACAAACAAGGAATTAAAGAGTTTCAATTCGATGCTGAAAAGTTGTTATTAACATCATTGTAACCCGTTGTTGTAGCAGCAAAGCAGTTAAACAAACAAGTAGCTATTTAAGTTCAGGCAAACAAGTAATTCTTAATAGTAAGTATCAAACACATAGATAGGTGCAATCTATAATATGATTAACTGGCTATGGCATTATGTAATCAGTAGCAAACTAAATTAAGCCAAGCAACGTAATTGAAATTTTTTGCAATAAGTGGCCAACTAAAATTCCGAGAAGCAGGTAACTGAACTTACGCTAGTTCTTTGTACAGGCACACTGCAACTTGTTTTTCGCTTACAAGGTTGTACAAAGGAGTCCATGGCATCAATTGCTTGGATACGCAGTCCCAATACTTCTTTCTTCCCACAGTGCATTGGTAAGTCGAATGGTTAATCTGGTAAGATGGTGCGTCCTTGATATGTTATATGAGGACGTGTAGTCAGACTAGTTGTAGCCACACACATCACACTGGCTTTTACTGTATATTTCATGCGATTACTTTTGGCATATCGAGATCTAAGCAATCTACAATAGGATGAAAAGACTGGCATCCTTCACATTATTGGCGAACTCAGTTCATAGAAACAAGCAATTCAACCATTCTGTGGGCAAATCAAAAGCGCCACTGGAATATTTTTCACTACCCCTATCATACAAGCAAAAAGGGGCGACACCACCATAGGGGCTGGTATGGGCGACCGCCTCGGGTGGCTAGAAAGTGTGCACCAAGTTTGAGTCCTTCCGGTTGGCCCAGGCTAGCTTTGTTCGTCCCAACGCACAAGCAGGCAATGTAAAAAATGAAGAAAAATGTTTGAATTTGGAAAGGCCAATAACATAAGTGCAAGGCAGGCCCTATAGCAGCCTCGCGGCCCAAACGAGCGCCTCCCATATCGATCGAAAGTAGGAAAAATCCCAATTCATCCGCTCCAGCGTCCAGTCTGGTTCGCTCCTAACCTAGCTGCCGCTGGACAGACCGACACAGCACTTCCTTGCGCTCTCGTTGGAGGGCGGTCGCCAGGCTTCAAGCGAACGGAAGGACAAGAAGATGAAGATCCAACCCTGGGTGTAGCCTGCGTGGGAGGCAGCGGCGGCAGCACGGGCATGGCATCGAGCTTGCGCAAACGGACAGTCGCAGCTTGCAAGAGTAGCATGCGCAACGAGCAGGTACATCACATCCCTGATTATATCTAATTCAACTCTTCATTTTCTAGCCAATAGTTAAACCTGACAGTGTTGTAAAAGTGCTTGTATGTAGGGAATCTATGAGAAAATGAAACCAATTTCTACTTATTTTATAACTCCCCCAATCAATACTGAACTGGCTGAATCTGATGAATCTAATCAAGTTTCTGGTGCAAATATCCAAGCTTTCTTGAGCCTGAAGTGTCTAATGAATAGACTGGTAATGAAGGATTTGATGCAAACATTTTACATGCTCCTGGTGATGAACATATAGTGTCTAATGAGGCATCTAATGCAATCATTTTGCAAGCTCCCATTGAAGGATTTAGTCTCTAATGATGATCTGCTATGTTGAGAGAGACATAGAGATTTGCAGGCATTGATGACAAGCAAATTATAGTGCATTTTCATGGCTTGAGGAAACGTCGAGGCCATCTACCAGAAAGTCCCCGTATCATGACAACGTAGCATAAATACCTTTTTATCAGTTGTTTGAAACTATTGGCATACTTGTGTAGGATAGATATATTGATATGCAGTTTGCGCACTGGTTATAGGTGCAATTACACTTAGATATTTTCAGCCAGAGAACGAATAAGTCAAGCAGGTACAGACCATGTTTGTAGTCCTTGTACACCATGTTGCATTTTGTGTTTTTTGGTGCTTGCATCATTTAGTGTTTATAATCTGAACTACTTTGGATCATTAGCTGGTTTTCAAAGTGCATGTAGCTTCACATTTCTCAAGTTATGTTGATTACCGGAGTGCAAGTGCCTTCGTATTTTTTAAGTTCAATGTTCGCCCCTAGTAACTTGAATTCGTGGATCCGCCACTACACACAAATCAAACACGAATGTCAGTATAAATTAAATAAAATGCAAGGACTTACGCTAGCTCGTTGTACAGGCTCACTTCAGCTCTGCTTGCGCTTGGGATGTTCCATGTACAAGTCCATGTTACCACTTGCTTGGATGTCAGGCCTTGTGCTCCTTGCATCCCCCTCTGCATTTTTGACACGGCGAATGGCTGATCAGATAAGAGGAATCGACCTTGTTGTTGTACCGGAGGACAGATACTTACAAGGTTATACGGGTGTGCAGGATGTGTACCATATCCCGTAGCGCCGTCATGCTTCGCTATAAAATGGCTTGCTTGTTTCAGATGATATCTCTGGAAGAAATAAGAGTTAAAGTCAGAGTTGGATAGGTGTGTAAGCTAAGAGAGCAGTGAAAGGATATCCAAACATCATCGGAACAGTGCACAAGGGAGTGATGTGTGGATACCTAGTTCGGGCCGGCGTTTGGGCATGCTTGCCTAGCTAGAGTGCGGGTCACTTCAGAGCCATTGAGGGTGACGCGCTGGCGTTGGCTGGCCACGCACGGATGCAGATCTTGAGTGGCAGCAGAGCGCTACGATGCGGTGGACGAGACCATTGGTGAAGCCCCAGCGGCCTTGGGGGCGGAGGCGTGACGATGTGCTCGGTGAAGTAGCCCCCGTGAGCTGGGAGACGACGTCAGTGAAGTGCACATGATGCGGTGGAAGTTGGTGGCTGTGAGGCACGTCAGTTGCGGCGGCCGATGTTGTCGGTGGACCACCCGGTGCGGTGGACGAGGGCGTAGATGAGGTAGCTCCGGTGCGGTGGTGAAGTGCGACTGTCGTCTTCGTCGTCGTCGTCCGACACAGAGGTGGGGAAAGAGATGACACGAGGGGCGATTCGAAATTTGCTTGGGTTGGCGGCGAATTAGGGATTTGAGCAATCTGGGCTCGGAAGGGGAATGTGGAGAAGGGAGATTTTGCAGGGCTGGAATTGGGGCCGCCAGATATTTTAATCCAAAACATGGAAGCGCGAACTTATTTTACCGTCCGACACACGCAACTACCACGACACGACCCTGGTCTGCCTGGTGCGCCTACATTTGAGAATGCAAATGAATTTTCTTTCATTTGCAAACGAATCTGTATGTATTACCATGCCCGTGTTTTCCTTGCAATAATTAGTCATTCGAAACGAGATACTATAAATTAATTAATGAGGAATTTTTTGAAAAAAAATTGAAACGGTATCCACGGTATCCACGCTAACGTGGATTAGAGTGTGTGTCACATATTTAGTTATTTGAATTAGAGTGTGTGTCACATAGCGATCTCCAATTCTAACGTGGATTTCGCATTTCACTATATCCACACTACTTTTTAATACAAATTCATATGTATATGATGAACACCATGGTAGTGAGAAAACTTTTGGATGGATTCATACATATGACCTACAAAATAGCACAACAAATCAAATCAATGTCAGCTTTTAGAAACCTAGTATGGCACGAATTCGAAATAAGTACCCATATGCATGGTCCTCAGTTCAAATCTTACAATGTACACCGAATTGAAACATCGATATTAAGTCTCGTACTATCTACATTCAAATGTTGTTTTAGCCCCCCCCCTCCCCCGCACACACACACTACATACTTCATGTATCGGTCAATCTTCCTCTCCTAACCACCTTAGGAAGCTATCGTTTTCCAACACACATCCATTATTTCTCTCCATGTTTCGATCTCTAACTCTCTCAACTACACAACCCCCTTTTTCCACTCGGTTAAAAAATGTATTTACCTCACACGGCCACCATTGCACCCCATGCTGAGCTCTCTCTCTCTCTCCCTCTCACCCTCTCGCACTAAATACATGCATTGCCTATATAGCCCCCAATTTCTCGTGCGCACGCACGCACGTTGTCTATCTAGGTCACTCCCTCGAGACTATCTCACTCTTTCTTCCGCACGGCGGGCCACACTCGCTCAATCTCGCTCTCTTTATCTGAGTCTCGTTTAGCCTCAGTTTCTTTCACACACAAATGATATATCTCCCTATTCGGGCCACGATCGACACACTCTATACTCTCTCACACAGATTGTCTATCTAGGTCAGTCCATCAAAGCTGCCCCCACTCTTTCGACCTCATGGCGGGCCATGCTCTCTCTCTCTCTCTCCCTCTCTCTCTCTCTTTCTCTCTCCCTCTCTCTCTCCCTCTCTCTCTCTTTGTAAGTCTCGATTGACCTCGCTCTTTCTAGGACAAAAACGATATATCACCATGTTTGAGCCCAATTCGACTTATTGACATTGTATACTCTCTCACGCACATTGTCTATCTAGGTCACTCTCTCCAACCCGTCTCACTCTTTCGATCGCACGACGACCCTATGTGATCGATTGACCTTGCTTCCTCCCACGCACAAAATATATCTACACGTCCGTGACTAGATCATATCTCAAGCTCTATCTTACAGCGCTCACCCTTGCCAAAAGCTCAATCGGACAACATCTCTCGAGAGCATATATATTTGTTCAATGAATGTTGGACCACACTCATTTTGTCTCTCTATCTATATGTCTCTCGATTGACCTCGCTTTCTCACGCCGTATATTCCACACATTGAAGCTACCTCTCCATCCCTCACAAAGTCAGAGCTATTTACATTGCGAGGGGCACTCCAACCTTGGATTAATTTGTGTAGGCATTTATTCCGGTCGGTTTAGATTATATTTTCGTAGCATTCGGCCCACAACTACTCGAAACACCGTTGCAACCCCCGCAACTCCCCTAGTTGATTTCCCTGTGGCTCGATCATCACTCTCTCGCACGTCCTTTCTTGCCTTCAATGTCGCACCATGGTATTATTGCAAAAAACTATGTTGTTATCTTTAGTTATTATAAATAAGCTACAAAACTACACACCGATAGTCTACTTGGAATGGAACAATTTGACCCACAAATTAAAGTGCCACAAACTACACACCGAGGGGCCCACATGTCATGAAACAAATTTGGACCCATATATAAATTAAAAAATAAAGGACGAGGATCCAACATGCGACCAGGGCCTTCAAGACGCACGTCAATTGGCAACAGACGTAGAACATCACTGTTTGTTGTACCTCCCTTTGTTCACATAATGTTTTTATATTACCAATGCCCATTTAATTGATAACATGTAATATTATTTTTAGTACTATTCGCCTTGACTTACTGGTGGGTTCCATGTGCGCTCTCTCTCTCTCCTCCCCTTCTGCGTTTAGACGCACGGGCAAACATGCCGAACTCGCGGGCGATGTTGCCGTTGACCATATCTGGATGCGTTCACAAGTTACGACACCAGTTTCACGTGCTAGCAGCACTAGTCAGTGTGTAAGTGCAATGCCCGTTAATTTGGAAGTATATTAAGTGCATGCAGATATTAAGTAGAATATTATTTGCGTGTTATTATGTGATTAGCACTATTTTTGGCATGAAATTAACTGCACACTAAACATGTTGAGCGCTCAACATTGAAGCAGTATAGGTCGTTGGATGACAAGGAATACATGTGGCTTGATGACGTTTTATATTTAATTTTATACGGCTCTAGCAGAACATTCAATCGATCAAACGATAGATTTTGTTCAGTCTGACTCCGACTTTAAATTATATGACGATCAATCTAAAATAAACGGAAATGATAAACATTCGGATTTTAAGCATGGCAATCCTAACGTTTTTCATGCCAAATTTAGATTACGCGGCGGCGACGGGGGCGTCTTGCGGTGGGAAGCGGCTCCTCTGTCGTGCTCTGTGTGTCATCGGGCCACTGACCGACGGCGACGGCAGCGCCTTGCGCCATTGTTGGCGTACTCCTGGACGTTGGCCTAGCTTCAAGGAAGGCCAAAATGTTCTGTACTTCAGAGCGAGTCAACTGGCGGGAGGAGGCGACTGGAGTTGGTGCAAGGAAGCGGTCGACGACGGCCATCCATGCCGCTGAGGGGGCACTGGCACCCGCACGGGGACAGGTGCTGTCAGCGGCGCGGCGGAGACATTCGTGTGCACGGGCACCGACACGGGCGCACACGTCAGTGCAGGCGCATGCGCATGCGCTGGCAGGTGCACGGGCACCGGCATAGGCATGCGCGTCAGTGCACGGGCGTGCGCATGCGCTGGCAGGTGCACGGGCACGTGAAAGTCGGCGGGGACCTCGTGGAACTCCGTGGCATCAAGCTCGGCGATAATGTGCGGCTCCCAGCCCATCGATGCCACGGGGATGGGCGCTGGCGCAGTCGGGGCGACGGGAGCCGGAACGGGAGCGAGGACAGGCGCGGCGTCTTCCCGCAAGGCCAGTTCAAGCTTTTCCCAAAGCACCTTATGTTCTCGAGACTCCGGCTGGGTGTCTTCCTCTGGAAACTAGAAGACTAAGGGCAGACCATCGTGATGCGGCATGGCGTACGTTTAGGTCAGGCTGGTTGGAGGTAGACGATAGGAGAATCAGAGAGGAAGAGAGAAGATTGTAGCGATACCGAGTAGTGCGGGGTTGATTTTAAACTGTGGCGCGGCCGACATTAAAAGTGGGAGCAGTTGGGACGAAGGTGGGCGGCGGAGCCTGGTCAAAGGGCTCGCCTCCTGGTGAGCCTGCACATCGGTCTGCTCGCACGCCTCCCTGTCAGCGGGCGCAGCGGTCTGCTCGCACGCCTCCCGTCGACTCACACGCTTGCTCGGACGACACCTGCCGATGAGAAGCGGGACTCATGGCGGCACGTAAACGCCCACGGTTTCAATAGTGAAAGCGTTCACCTTTAACATGATAGGTCTTTGTTCCAAAATACCTTGGCTCTTCATTTTTGTAACTTGTCATAAGCAGCTTGTCTCAAATTGAAGAAAAAAATTACGAATTAATATTTGGGCCATATCATGTGACCATGCTCAGTTTCGAGAATTCATGGTCACTTTTGGATTTTCTGAAATTTAAGATCCAGGATTCGAAACAATATCATAACCTACGTCATGCAATAAAGTTTCAAGCCATACATCTGTCCTGCTGTATTTCTTAAGAAAGGATTTGGTCAAACATTTTGCTTAGTTAGACTTCAGACAAGTTATATATGCAGAGCAAAAGGATAATCCCTCCGTACCAGTGCATTGCCTGATATATTAACTCAAGTACTAGGCACGAACAAACAGGCTCAATTCTGTGCTCATCCTGGTGTAGTAGTAGTAGAACTAGGCAATGCAGCTGACGGGTGACCTTGGTGAGCGGCGACCGAGGGAATTGAACCGTTCTCGGCACGGTAGGTAACGTTGTCTAGTTACTAAAGCATCCCTCCGTTGTTCATCGGTAGTCATTATGGACCGGGGACATGAGGGGAATTTCCTAGGGCTGGAATTCTGGCCGCTAGATATTTCGACTCGAAACGTGGAGGCTCGACTGGTTGGGGATGCCTAATGTGCGTACCACGCATGCCACCAGAAGGACATGAGCCCGTTTTTGTTTTTACTTTTTTTAGGATCAACACGAGCCAAGGTCTGGCTGGTACGCCGTTGGGTCCTACCATACGAGAATACGAAAGGAACCTTTTAAATTACCGAACGAATCTATGTGTATTACAATGCCCGTATTTTCCTTGCAAATACTAATCTCAACGTGGTAATTGATTTATGACGAGTTGTTGAATTAGAGCGAGTTTGTGATATAGTGATCGCAACGTGGATTTCACATTTCATGGTATCCCTCGTATTATTTTTAATGCAAATTCAAATTTAAAATATGAACAATATGGAGGTGAGAAAACCC
>LR738714.1:148854079-148981626 GCA_902687465.1 Secale cereale | reverse complement strand
CCCAGATAAGATAATCCGTAACAAAACACGGATTATCCTATCAGGAACTCCGTTCCAAAACATCTTTGCATAACTTCGTACCAACATGCCCCGGTTACTTCTGGCAAATGATGAAGTCATGGAATTCTTCAATACTTTGACACTAGCTAGGCAACCTCTCTCGACCCCTCGACCCTCGACTGCTCGGCGATCCACAACCCTAGACCCCCTCATGTCACATTTTGTCGAGTGTCAAAGGATTCAACAAAACCAATACTTCATCATTAGGCGAAAGTAACAGTAGCATGATGGTACGAAGCTCTCCAAAGTTATTTTGGAATGGAGTCCCAGATAGGATAATTCATAACAAAAGACGGATTATTCTATCAGGAACTCCGTTCCAGAATATCTTTGCATAACTTTGTACCAAAATGCCCCGGTTACTTCTGGCAAATGATGAAGTCATGGAATTCTTCAATACTTTGACCCCCGACTGCTCGGCGATCCACAACCGTAGACCCCCGACTGCTAGGCAACCTCTCGACCCCTCGCCCTTCGGCCTCTCGGTCCCTCGACGACCCTCGACCCCTCGACCTTCGGCCTCTCGGTCCCTCGACGACCCTCGACCCCTCGACCTTCGGCCTCTCGGTCCCTCGACGACCCTCGACCCCGGCCCCCCCTAATGTCGAAGTTATCGGGGAGGGTGTATATCGACATAGACATATCCGATAAAAAAAAGAGGAAGAAGAAGAAAAAAGGAACCGCTAGAGGAGAAGATCGAAGAAAAAAAAAGAAAAAAAAGGAGAAGAAGAAAGGAATAGAGGAGAGAAGAAGAGAAATTTTCTCTTCTTCTCCTCTATTCCTTTCTTCTTCTCGTCTTTTTTTCCTTTTTTCTTCTTCTTATTTATTTCTCCTCTTCTTCCTCTCCTCTTCTTCTTTCTTTCCTCTTTCTTATTTTCTTCTTTCCTATCCTTCTTTTTCTAAATTTGTAACTTTTGCATATATAAAACTTTCTATATATATTTAGCATATATAAACAAAAAACTATATAGCCACATACACATATATATACATCACATATACACACATCACATATATACAGCAACTTCCTAACAAAAAATATTTATATACACATAAATATATATTTAACATATATATATTTAGCAAATTCCTAAGAAAAAAAAGATATACACATACATATAAATACATCAACTATATATACAGCAACTATATATACTGCAATTTATATAAACATAAAAAAAATACACATATATACATATATACACAGCAACTATATATATACAGCAATATATATTAAACATAAAAAAAGGGAGCCCTCACATCGGCAGGGCTGGGCGGCGCGACGGCGGAGGGGCGGGGCGGCGACGAGGCGGCGTCGGGGCGCGGCGGCGCGACGGCGGCGGGGCGGGGCGCGCGGCGGCGCGGGGCGACGGGCCGGCCGGGGCGCGGCGACGGCGCGGGGCGGGGCGACGAGGCGGCATCGGGGGCGACGGCGACGGTGACGGGGCGATGAGGCGGCGTCGGGGCGGCGTCGGGGGCGACGGGGGCGACGGCGACGGCGACGGGGCGACGGGGAAGAAGAGGGAGGCGTCGGGGGCGGGGAAAGGAGGAAACTGTCCAAATTTTCGCAAGTGTTGGTTATATAGGAGGGGCATTAGTCCCGGTTTCAGCCACCAACCGGGACTAATGCCACCCTTTAGTCCCGGTTGCTGCCACCAACCGGGACTAAAGGCCTTGCCGCGGTGCGGTGGGAAGTTTAGTCCCACCTCGCTAGTTGAGAGAGAGCAGCACCAGTTTATAAGCCCCGCTGCCTCTCTCCACTCGAACTCCTCTGAACTGCAGGCCTAAGGGCCTAAACTGACACTTCTTTGCCTGTGGGCTTGCTGGGCTCTCTACGGGCCTGAATCCTGGCCCATAGTTGGGTTTCGAGTCGTATCCAGGCCGTGTGGGCCCAGCAGGTGGCATATTTTTTATTTTTTTTGTTGCTTTATGTTTTAGTTTTGTTTCTACTTTCAACAAAATACTTACTGTTGCTATTTTTATTTATTTGTTTTCTTTGTTGCTTTATTTATTTGATTTTGTTTCTACTTACAAAAAATTCTTATTGTTGCTATTTTTTTTCAAGTTTTTTTGTTTTGTTTTCTGCATTATTTATTTTCTTTTGTTTTTTGCTTTATTTTTTAATTCTTTCTGGTAAAACCAATTACAAACTTTCTGTTAGTGCAAGTAGTATTCAAATTTGAATAGTTTAAATTTGAAATTATTTGTTTTCTTTGTTGCTTTATTTATTTTATTTATTTTATTTTGTTTCTACTTACAATGAAATACTTATTGTTGCTATTTTTTATTTTTTTGCAAGTTTTTTTTGTTTTCTGCATTATTTATTTTCTTTTATTTTTTGTTTTATTTTTTAATTCTTTCTGGTAAATCCAATTACAAACTTTCTGTTAGTGCAAATTTGAATAGTACAAACTGACAATGGTATCATACTCGTTTGTTACAAAGTTGGCATGGTATCATCATAATAGTTGCGGAAAAAACTCTTCACTTTTTCTTCGCTTGTGTCATTTGCTTATTGCGCCGTAACCATGGATAATCTTCATCGTTTATCAGGATGCTTGGGTCAGCCTTGACTTTGAAGGGAGGAATTTCATGAAACTTTTCATAATCTTCAGACATGTCTGTCTTGCCCTCCACTCCCAGGATGTCCCTTTTTCCTGAAAGAACTATGTGGCGCTTTGGCTCATCGTATGATGTATTCGCTTCCTTATCTTTTCTTTTTCTCGGTCTGGTAGACATGTCCTTCACATAGATAACCTGTTCCACATCATTGGCTAGGACGAACGGTTCGTCAGTGTATCCAAGATTTTTCAGATCCACTGTTGTCATTCCGTACTGTGGGTCTACCTGTACCCCGCCTCCTGACAGATTGACCCATTTACACTTAAACAAAGGGACCTTAAAATCATGTCCGTAGTCAAGTTCCCATATGTCCACTATGTAACCATAATATGTGTCCTTTCCCCTCTCGGTTGTTGCATCAAAGCGACACCGCTGTTTTGGTTGGTGCTCTTTTGATCTTGGACAATCGTGTAAAATGTATTCCCATTTATCTCGTATCCTTTGTAAATCAATACAGTCGAAGATGGTCCCCTGGACAACAAGTACAACTCATCACAAACACTGTTGTCACCTCTGAGACGTGTTTCCAACCAACTGCTGAAAGTCCTGATGTGTTCACGTGTAATCCAGTCGTCGCACTGCTCCGGGTGTTTGGAGCGCAGACTGTTCTTGTGTTCATCGACATACGGGGTCACCAATGTAGAGTTCTATAGAACTGTGTAGTGTGCTTGAGACCAAGAATATCCGTCCCTGCATATTATTGAGTCCCTTCCAAGCGTGCCTTTTCCAGTCAGTCTCCCCTCGTACCGCGATTTAGGGAGACCTATCTTATTAAGGCCAGGAATGAAGTCAACACAAAACCCGATGACATCCTCTGTTTGATGGCCCATGGAGATGCTTCCTTCTGGCCTTGCGCGGTTACGGACATATTTCTTGAGGACTCCCATGAATCTCTCAAAGGGGAACATATTGTGTAGAAATACGGGCCCCAGAATGACAATCTCGTCGACTAGATGAACTAGGACGTGTGTCATGATATTGAAGAAGGATGGTGGGAACACAAGCTCGAAACTGACAAGACATTGCGCCACATCACTCCTTAGCCTTGGTACGATTTCTGGATCGATCACCTTCTGAGAGATTGCATTGAGGAATGCACATAGTTTCACAATGGCTAATCGGACGTTTTCCGGTAGAAGCCCCCTCAATGCAACCGGAAGCAGTTGCGTCATAATCACATGGCAGTCATGAGACTTTAGGTTCTGGAACTTTTTCTCTGCCATATTTATTATTCCCTTTATATTCGACGAGAAGCCAGTCGGGACCTTCATACTGAGAAGGCATTCAAAGAACATTTCTTTCTCTTCTTTCGTAAGAACATAGCTGGCAGGACCTTCATACTGCTTCGGAGGGATGCCGTCTTTTTCGTGCAAACGTTGCAGGTCCTCCCGTGCCTCAGCTGTATCTTTTGTCTTTCCATACACGCCCAAGAAGCCTAGCAGGTTCACGCAAAGGTTCTTCGTCACGTGCATCACGTCGATTGAAGAGCGGACCTCTAGGTCTTTCCAGTAGGGTAGGTCCCAAAATATAGATTTCTTCTTCCACATGGGTGCGTGTCCCTCATCGTCATTCGGAACAGCTAGTGCGCCGGGGCCCTTTCCAAAGATTATGTGTAAATCATTTACCATAGCAAGTACGTGATCACCGGTACGCATGGCGGGCTTCTTCCGGTGATCTGCCTCGCCTTTGAAATGCTTGCCTTTCTTTCGACATTGATGGTTGGTCGGAAGAAATCGACGATGGCCCAGCTACACATTCTTCCTGCACTTGTCCAGGTATATACTTTCAGTGTCATCTAAACAGTGCATGCATGCGTGGTATCCTTTGTTTGTCTGTCCTGAAAGGTTACTGAGAGCGGGCCAACCGTTGATGGTCACGAACAGCAACGCCTTTAGGTCAAATTCCTCCTGTTTGTGCTCATCCCACGCACGTACACCGTTTCCATTCCACAGCTGTAAAAGTTCTTCAACTAATGGCCTTAGGTACACATCAATGTCGTTGCTGGGTTGCTTAGGGCCTTGGATGAGAACTGGCATCATAATGAACTTCCGCTTCATGCACATCCAAGGAGGAAGGTTATACATACATAGAGTCACGGGCCAGGTGCTGTGATTGCTGCTCTGCTCCCCAAAAGGATTAATGCCATCCGCGCTTAAAGCAAACCATACGTTCCTTGTGTTCTTTGCAAACTCCTCCCAGTACTTTCTCTCGATTTTTCTCCATTGCGACCCGTCAGCGGGTGCTCTCAACTTCCCGTCTTTCTTACGGTCCTCACTGTGCCATCGCATCAACTTGGCATGCTCTCTGTTTCTAAACAAACGTTTCAACCGTGGTATTATAGGAGCATACCACATCACCTTCGCAGGAACCCTCTTCCTGGCGGGCTCGCCATCAACATCACTAGGGTCATCTCGTCTGATCTTATACCGCAATGCATCGCATACCGGGCATGCGTTCAGATCGTTGTATGCACCGCGGTAGAGGATGCAGTCATTAGGGCATGCATGTATCTTCTGCACCTCCAATCCTAGAGGGCATACGACCTTCTTTGCTGCGTATGTACTGTCGGGCAATTCGTTATCCTTCGGAAGCTTCTTCTTCAATATTTTCAGTAGCTTCTCAAATCCTTTGTCAGCCACAGCATTCTCTGCCTTCCACTGCAGCAATTCCAGTACGGTACCGAGCTTTGTGTTGCCATCTTCGCAATCGGGGTACAACCCTTTTTTGTGATCCTCTAACATGCGATCGAACTTCAGCTTCTCCTTTTGACTTTCGCATTGTGTCCTTGCATCGACAATGACCCGGCGAAGATCATCATTTGGTTCCTCTTGATCTTCAGCAGCTTCACCCGTTGCAGCATCATTGGGCACATCGTCTGGTTCCTCTTGATCTTCACCAGCTCCCCCCATTGCAGCATTACAGTATTCAGGGGGCACATAGTTGTCATCGTACTCCTCTTCTTCGCCATCTTCCATCATAACCCCTATTTCTCCGTGCCTCGTCCAAACATTATAGTGTGGCATGAAACCCTTGTAAAGCAGGTGGGAGTGAAGGATTTTCCGGTTAGAGTAAGACATCGTATTCACACATTTAGTGCATGGACAACACATAAAACCATTCTGCTTGTTTGCCTCAGCCGCATTTAGAAACTCACGCACGCCCTTAATGTACCCAGAGGTGTGTCTGTCACCGTACATCCATTGCCGGTTCATCTGCGTGCATTTATATATAATTAAGTGTGTCAAAAACCATTACAGAACATCATAAATAGATAATTAAGTGACCAAATGGATAAAAGTTCATCATCACATAAAAACCAAAGTACATACATATATAGTTCTCATCTAACAACATATAGCTCTCCATACACATCGAAACTATGTAAAACATTTCAATGCGAAAACAAATGCTATCATAATCGCAACCAAGGTAACAATTGATCCAACGGCATAATGATACCAAGCCTCGGTATGAATGGCATATTTTCTAATCTTTTTAATCTTCAACCGCATTGCATCCATCTTGATCTTGTGATCATCGACGACATCCGCAACATGCAACTCCAATATCATCTTCTCGTCCACAATTTTTTTTATTTTTTCCTTCAAGAATTTGTTTTCTTCTTCAACTAAATTTAACCTCTCGACAATAGGGTCCATCTTGATCTTGTGATCATCGATAACTTCCGCAACATGGAACTCCAATTCCATCTTCTCCTCCTCCATTTTTTCCAATTTTTTCTTTAACGAAATGTTTTCCTCTTCAACTAAATTTAACCTCTCCACAAGAGGGTCGGTTGGAATTTCCGGTTCAACTACCTCCTAGACATAATAAAACATCTATGCATGTCAGATTGGTCGGCATAACTATCATAAGCACTAAAACAAATAGTTATAAATTAAAGATAATATACCACATCCGAATCGTAGACCGGACGAGGGCCCACGTGGGCGGATATCAAAACCATCGCACTATATAATAACAAGCAATAATAAACGTAAGAAAATTAGACAAATATCTATCTAAAGCAATAATAAAAGTAAGAAAAGCATGGACATAACAAGAGGCTCACCACGGTGGTGCCGGTGACGAGATCGGCGGGGGCGATCGACGGCGGCGAAGACGGGGACGGGACGTGACGGACCGCTAAACCTAGACAAATCTCGGAGAAAATAGAGCTTCGAGAGGAGAAAAGCTTAACTAGTGTGGCTCGGGCATTCCACCGAACACGTTGTGTGCATAGGAGGTGAGCTAGAGCACCACTAACCCCTCTCCCCCTCGGCCAGAAAAAAAAACAGAGCAGTGAGCTCTGCTCTTGAGTGAGGGGGTTTATATAGGCAACTCACTGGTCCCGGTTGGTGCTACAAACCGGGGCTAAAGGGGTGCCTTTGGTCCCGGTTTATAAAACCAACTGGGACCAATAGTGGTGGGCCAGGAGCAAGAGCCATTGGTCCCGGTTTTTAGCTCCAACCGGGACCAATAGGTCCAGACGAACCGGGACCAATGGCCCACGTGGCCCGACCGCCCCCCTGGGCTAACGAACCGGGTCCAGTACCCCCATTGGTCCCGGTTCTAGATTGAACCGGGGCTAATGGGCTGGACCAATGCCCTGTTTTCTACTAGTGTATAACTCCCTCTCTTTTCTTCTTTTGGGTTGGTTATTATGGTTTCTTTTCTTCTATTTATATTCGACAGTTTCTTGATGGACGCTGGAGCACCGGCCAAAGTGATGTCTATGGCTCTGGACAAAACCGTCAAGGCTCATGGTACGAAGAAGCGCAAGCACCCCGCCGAGACTACCGCAGACAAGCTCAAAGCCATCGCCCTGTCCAAGCCCCCCTCTCCGGGATCCCTCATTAAGCAAGTCTATGTAATATCTCTTCTTGACGATCTTTTTCTCGATCTTGATCGTGTTTTTTCATCTAACATACAATACTAGTACTAGTAGTACAACTTTTTGGGTGATCTTGCATGTGATTTTTGTGTGCCAAATGACGGTTCTAAATTCCTCTTTTGACCAAAACATGCGAGAGGTTGACACTGATTTCTTATAGATTACTTTCAACTACTCCCTCTGTCCCAAATTTCTTGTCTTAGATTTGTCTAGATAAGGATGTATCTAATACTAAAATGTGACTTGATACATCCGTATCTAGACAAATCTAAGACAAGAATTTTGGGACGGAGGGAGTACTTTATGAACATCAATGCTACTGTACCTTTGAAGAGGGTATATTTGCCTTAGTAACTTTTGTTATGGATATTGCAAGTAATCCCTCTGCTCTCATGCCTTTGAAGACATGTTCTAGTGTCTTTGTTCACTCATTTCCGTGCGTATATGTAGTCATATATGGAGTATAATATCGAAAATCATCTTATATTTCTGAACGGAGTTAGTAATAAAATATGGTTTCTGTTTGAATTAAAACCAGGTCCGCGGTGGAGATGAAGTTCTCAAAGTCATGCCATGTGAACTGGAAGACCTGAGGATGAAGTCTACTGCTAAACTATCCAGCTGTTGTGTCCTTGTCACCACGTGTCCTGAACTAGTGTTTTCCTGTAGCATTGTTGTCAGGCGTGTTCTCGAGGCTGTACTTGACCACAACAATTTCCTGGCTGTGCCTTCGATTACGAATGGTGTGGTTCTTGTAAAGCTTCCCAACAAATCTGATGCGGCCTGTCTTCATCATCATGTTTATGAGTGGAAAGACCACTCTGTAAGGTTCTCCAAGGTTGTCGAGATGGTGATGGTGCATGTAGACATCTCTCACAAAGTCCATGGCCCAGTTAGTTATGCGGGGTTCATCCCGTAGGTCGGTGGCAAGAAATAGCCTGCAGAGTCTAATTAGTGCAACTTTGCTTGTCTGTAGTAAGTACTATTGTTCAGTACTTGATTTGTGTTTGTGAACCCTGTATTGTTTATTAGTACTGCCACTTTTGGTGTGTGGTCAGTCCTGAGAATGGTCTATGTTAATGTCTGTCCACTCAATTCAGTCTGTATATTTTGAAGTATCTAGATCATTTTTTTGTGAGCACAGTTTATCAATTATGGTTACACTCCAATATCTGTATGCATTGCAGGGTTTATTGCACCCACCAGGATTTCCAGTCCCATGGATGTTTGGTCCATACGATTTGTCACGACCTTTGGACTGTCCTTCTTGTGGGAGTAAGCGGGGCCCCTGCATGCCACCCGTAGTTGGATGATCAATCTTCTGTTTAGTACTTCAACATAGTAATTTCCTGGTAAGGATTCACTCGTGTCACATCAAGTAAATCTTATTGATTTACTGTCTAAATCTTATAGATTTAATGTCATGTTTTCTTTCTTTTCCTACAATTTTTCGATGCAGGTTTTGCCATGTGACATTCACCACAGAATAAACCGTTTGGTTTGCTCTACGATGGCTATTTTTTGCAGGTTTCACTTCTTATGTCGTGTCAGTAACGAAGGCACTGTCCATCACTTATATTACTGGAAAAAATTGGATCAGCCTGTTGTCTGAGTACAAGCTCAATCCCTATGATGAATTGCAGTTTGGTTTAACAAAAACGCCACAATTAGTCCTTCTCGTGTTTAAAAGAAATGAAGAAAAAAACTGGATCACGGTCACAAAGCCTAGTCAAGTTAGAAAGCTGATCATAGCAGACCAGACACGATCACCGCTGTCTCGCACATCGGTACCACCTTCAGCAACGGATTGAGCACCGGCAGTTGCTCTAGCACTAACAGCGGAAGCAGCTCAGTCTGATCCAGCCGAGGATTGGGCACCGGCCGCGTCAGCGGATCAGGTTGATCTACCGGAGGATTGGGCATCGACACCGGCACCTGCTCTACAAGGAGCACCATCTCCGATAGCAGCAGCGGCTTCGGCACCTGCACCAACACTTGCACTTGCATCTACTCCGGCCGATGCAGCGGCAACAGACTGGGCTGCAGTTCGCACTTTATATACCAAAATCCTTACAAAAACCGACATGTCCACCTTCTTGGTAAGCATTGGCCGCCCAAGTGTTTCGTTCTTTTTTCTTTCCATGTTGATTCGCATGATTCACTCTGTTGATCTAACTATTTGGGTATGTCTTCTTATTTGCAAACAGAGGATTCCTAGAGCAACGAGGGAGTCGTTCAATAGTTCGGGCGACAGCGGCCAAGTTTGTCTTACCATGCGCAGCCTTGGTGTGAATGAACCTGCTCAATATACCGTAAGTACAAAGGATGGTCGCATGATGATTGATGCTAAAGGATGGTCATGGTTCAAATCTAAATAATATCTTGCGGTAGGGGATGATCTCAAAATCGAACTTTCTCGGCAAGGAGAGCTGGTCCAAATTAACTTTGAAATTCTTGAGTAGCAGCACGCAACTGCCGAACTGATCTATCCTACGAGAGATTTTGATGTAATAATCTGGCATGGTGAAACAAGTGTCCTGTGTGTATAAGTAATACGACAATATTATTTATCACATGGTATATCGTTGATAGAATTGCAACTCTCATTGTTGGTTAGGAACTGTCGTTTGATTGCATTCCAACAGTTGCCGTGCTTTATTCAATTTTGTGTATTCGCCTTGCGACAGCATCTAAAACCAGCGCCGTACCGATCGCTTGCAATATGAAAAGCACTGAGGTAGAACACATGGGCCCCCAAACATGCAAGGTGGGCCTGCGGGACAAGTCCAGAACCGTGAACCTGTCTGAGTATTATATTCTCAGCTGAACCCCCATAATTGTCTCAAAAAAAAGCTGAACCCCCATAATGCCCATGCGTTGCACGTAACATCAAGATGCATTTGTATGAGTATTTTATCTTGTGAGAGAAAAGGATGAATGAGGGAAGGCCTTATTTGCAACTATGGAGAGGTGTGTGGGTACCGTTTTGCAAAATTGCCATAGTTTGCTTCCTATCCGTCAGATATAATTTTGTATGTATAAAGTTGTGATATAAAAGATTTGTATATTTCTTTACAGAGGGAGTATCTCTCTGTCAAAAATATATTTTTGTGTAACTAGTTACTCCTGTCTTTCTACTTCCTTTCGCTGATATATGGGGCATCCGGCAACGGGGTCCGCGTGCCATATGCACAAATTTGAGTGTACAACTGCACGGTAGACACACCCCGGTCATAGCGCCGCAGTAATGCCCAATGAGCCGTCAAATCACAAACTCCCCTTTCCACCTTTAGCAGTAAGCTGGACGGACGAAGCGGCAATATTTCACTGGGCCTGAATCCCCTTCTCCCATGTCTGCTTGTTTAGAGAAAACCCCCTCTCGGCGATTGCATAGGGTTTTCTCATGGAGAACTAGGTACGAATTCTTCATCCATCCCCGATAATTCCAAGTCCCTTGGTCGCGGGTAAACCTAGGATGGCAGCCGCCGCCGTTGATGCATTTTTCTTCCTACTGAATCTAGTGTGTTTCATTTGCAGTGCCCAAAGTGCGAGGACCCTACATGTTTCTGCGCCCTCGGCGAGACGCCACACTTGTTCCTTCTCATCCTAACACATGATTTTAAAACGTGCACAATATGTTCCAAGAATCCTCTTTTCTATCCGGGAGGGTGGGGTTTGTTTGAACATGCTATCGACTAATTTGGAAATTTGGATTGCTATATTTGGATAAAAGGTACTACCAGTATGATGGTCAACACTGACGTGAAGGAGGAAGTTATTTCTAGATTTGGATAGGGAATACATTGTGTTCTCATATTATTTTTCTTGCAGTGCATTATTTGCTTTGCCAGAACACATGTACTCAAGATGCTCGGCCTTGCCATAACTGAATACACCAGTTTAATGGTCAAAGTGAAGACAAGCCATGGATATAAGTTCCGAGTTCAGTTCATGAACCAAGAAGATCGTTGCTTTTTTATGGCCGAACTTGGATAAACTTTCTCAACTATTACAGACTGAAAGTTGGCGCACGAATGTTGATGGAAATAGCAAAACCTGGTCTCATCTTCACTGCGATCTTCCACCCCGATGTCGTTCCAATTGTTCATCCATGTTAGTATCTGGTTCTTGCTTGTTGCCTCGATTACTTCTTAATCCACCTATTTTGTCTAACTAATCACAATTTAACTTTAGAAGTAGCAACGAATCTCTCACGAACATGCTACTTCTAACTAATAATTTCTTATAATTGGTGGCATGTGTAGGTTTTTTCAGAGTTAAGCAGGCTACTCGTTTGTTATTCTGTAACAACTCGTCTATTACTGATGGCACTGAAGTTAAGTGGGACGACATCCACAAGTTCCTACACTTTATTAATCGTCTTGAGGTCCTTGTGGGGCGTTTCAATGGTGGAAGGCCACGTGGGATATGTGTACCACTGCAGCACTCATTGGAGAGGTCCAACTGTGTCGAGAAACTTATGGTACGAGCTGTTTTCTGTTATATATGTTGTTCATAAACTATTGCTTATACACAGTTTTACAGCTGTGATCTTCTTGAAACAGAAACTGCCCAGTTCTATTGTTCCTATATAGATGCCTGACCATGGTCGGGTCAGACCTGCGCTTGATCACAACATGATGTTTATGTCGACCTACTCCATTCCCCTTGGAGGTGAAAAGATACTTTCATGGGTGGTCTCAAATAATTAAGGCTCGTCCATTTGGAGAATAGGACAGAATATTATGTTCCTGTTTTTCCATGGCTCTAAAGCGAATATCATGTTTATTGACCACATTGCGAGATGAAGCCGCTTTCAGAAGGTTGTGGATGCCCGGGGTGGCGCCTGGGCCTTGTCCTGGGGCTTGGCGGCCTCACCCTTGGTTAAATGTAGGCAAAGTAGCGCTGTTCGAGGCGTGCTTTGTACGGTTGAACCTGTATAAGTACTTATACTGCTTTCAGCTATGGTTGTTAAGTGCCCCTGCTGGTTTCAGTTAAGGTTGTTAAGTACTCTTTCTGCTTTTATAGTCTGTCGTGTTTCTTTAGTCCTGTCTTCCTCCAGCCGCCAAAACCAAACCAGCGCCGTCGGGGCCGCTTGCTTCCGCCTCCCACGGCTGGCTGCGCCTCAGCGCACACATCGTCGCCCCACCGTCTCCTAAATCGTTAACGTCGACGTCCGAGGCCTCGCCGTCGTCCTCTACGCGCTTTGGTGCGCTCGCCGCGGCGCCACCCTCTCGCGTTGTCAACATGGTCAACAAACAACATGAATCGACAGAAGTACGTGGAGAGGATGACAGTATGGACCCACCATGTTAGCGTATGGAAAAATAAAATGCTTCCTCCTAGTGTTTTCCTGACATCTGGGACCCATGACATTGTGAGCGTATATAGTCATTAGACAAGAGAACAACACAAGATCAGCTGACACTTGGGACGTAGCTGCTCGAGCAGTATTTTTTTATTATTGCTGAGAATGAGTAGGGTTTGAACTGGGCTGTGGCCCATCTAGCCCAGGCTTATATTTTATGTTCCCCATGTGACCAGCCCAGCTATTTTTTCTTTGTGAAAATGAGCCTAGTTTATTTTTTCTGAAGAATACCCAATCCAGGCTTATTTATTTTTCTACGTCCTGATGGGCTGCAACTCTTTCAAGACGCCTGCAAATCTTGAAAGTAATATGAAATTGGCAGTAAGTATAAAAACAGATGCCAAATTGGCAATTACTTTATAATTTCTAAAAAAATCACATTTTCAGATTCCTATTTCACTGGGCATTAAACTAATTTAAATATATCTTCAAAGTACTTTAAATCTGGCTCAACATTTCGGTATTAAAAATAGTTTGGAACCCACAGAAATATGCGAAATTGGCCCTGGCCAACCAAAAAACGGACTGCAACAAATTGCATAAGAACTCGCAATGAGCTATATATAAATTATTAAAAAGAAGGGAATTGTGACGCCCGAAGATCGACGTCCCAGAAGATTCCAGAAGATTCCAGATGTTCCGGGTTCTTCCGTGTGTTGCATTTGTGCTTGTGTTATTTATTTTGCATTGCATCATGTCATATTTATTTTTTGCATCTCAACTTAAATAAATCGTGTGGACCTTCGGTCCATTTAAATCATGGGAAGAATGACTTCTCTTTAAAACATATCCTCCCAATATTAGGGAGCTATATTAATAAATATTCCATTCCTTGGAATCACCTATAACACAATTGCACCATTCTTCAAATTTCTTTTATCCAATTCAACTTCATTTCTTCCTTTGAGGCCTTTAGTAAAATTGTGTTGCAATTTTACTTTATCTACAAATGTTCCAAATCTTCCCATAAATCACATCTAATGTGTAGGGCCATCTCTTGAAATTCCAACCCATTTGGATTTCATCTAAAGGGATTTCTGAATTCAAACAGTTTGACATTTATTCAAACTCGTTTGAATTTTTATCTTCCAAAAGTCTTCCAACAAATTCTTTAAATTCCTTACATTTTGTGTGAGTCCAAAGACTTAACTCCGTGATTAAATCTCTTCCCTAACTTTTTCTTTTCTTCCCTTTTCTTCTTCTTTCTTTTCTGTTTAAAACAAACCCTAAGAAGAGTAGATGTCCAGCCCAGCCGGCCATCTGGGCCTCAGCCTTCCTCCCCGCGGCCCATCTTCCCTCCAAAGGCCCATCCGGCCTTTTTCCTCCAGCGGTACCCTAGCCCGCACGCAGCTCTTTCCCTCGCTCCTCTTCTCCCGCACCCCCGCCGCCACTTCGCCCTGCATCCTCGCTCGCATCGCGCCTCCCCCCGTTTCCCCCATCGATCTCCTCTCCAGGCCGCTGCGTGTGCCTCCCCGAGCCCCTGAGATGCGCGCCTCCCGACGCGCCCGGCCTTCCTCGCGTCGCCAAGGCTGCGCCCTCGCCTCCAGGACGCAGCGCCCGCATCCCTTCGAGCCTCAGCTCCTTCGTCCGCCACCAAGGGCGCCGCACCCTGCGTCCGCACCCTCCATCGCCGCCTCTCTGGCCCAGCGGCCAGAGGTCGCCGCCCTCCGTCGCCGAGCCCGCGCCGGCAGCCGCCATCCCGGCCGCGACCTCCCTCCGGTCTCCTCCAGCGCCTCGGCCCTCTGGTTCCCTCGCGCGCCGCCGTCTAAGTACCCCGACGGAGTCCAGCGCCCTGCCTCCAGCCTGGTGCTCGCATCCAAGCGCCAGCCTCGCGCCATGGCCTGCCTCGGTTCCCCCCTGGCGCTGCTTCCTCGTCCAGTGCGTGCCAAACCTCCATCGCCAGGCAGCAGCCGGCCCCTGCCTCGTCCATCCTCGTCGCCATGCCGCTGCCATGGACTCGTCGCCCCTTGTGTTTTTGTGTTGCCTGTGCTGTTGTTTTGCCAAGGACCAGTGTACGGTTTCAGGTTTTCGCCAAGTACCTCTACACGTGACGTGAACATCTACGAACGAGAACGACTACACATCCGGGACGCGACAAGTACCCCTATCGACGCCCGTGAACGTCTATCGTAGACCCTCGAGGACCCCGTGGAGGACGGACATCAAGTACCTCGACGCTCGGAGCCATCGGAACCGTCAAGTACCTCTACAAACCGTGTACCACTACCGTCGCCCCGAAGACGTCCGATGCCGCGACAAGTACCTCTTCGGAAACGAGAACGACTTCTTCCTCTACGACCCGTGTACCACTACGTCCCTCTACGATCTCGAGCCGCCCCGAAACGAATGTTCCGAAGGTATAACCCGAGACGATGACCCGTGTGATATTGTTGTGTTGTTTGAAATGTTTGCCCTTGTGTGCACCGTGCCGTTTCATCTTTTATTGCGTTCCTCGGTTGCCTCGTCGCCGACTCGTGGGAACCCGGTGACGGGATCACCCCACCTTTCATCTTGTTCCGCTCGTTCACTCCACCTTTGCTTTTGCACGTGTCTCTCAACGGGTTACCGGAACCGATATGTTGCCGTCGCATCATTTTCGGATCGTTGCCGTGGCACCCTTTTCCTTCCACCACGGTGACAAATACTCCTTATCATTTTCATGTTCACTTTTAATAATTGCATAAACTTGATCATGTCATTCGCATCATGTTAACAACATTAAAATGTGTGAATTGTTGTTTGCTTAATATTGCTAAACATGCTCATGGGGATTTTCCGGATTTGTTGTTGTTATTTTCCGGCCTCATTTAAAATGCCTAAATAGTGTAGTTTTATTATGCTTCACCTCTTGCCATGTTAAAACATTTAATCTTGTCTTTTTAATAAACGAGAGTCAATTAAATAATTAAAATGTGGTGTTTCGTCAATATGCAACTCGTTGCATATTGAGCTCCACTTAACTTGTAGTCTTGTTTGTGCACTTTGCCATGCCATGCATTGTTAAAACCGGACATACATCATACTTGGATGTGCATCATATGCCATGTTTATGCTTGTGTGTTTACCGTGTTGTTTGCTTCTTTCCGGTTGCTTCTCTTGTTAGCTTCGGTTTCGTTCCGGAGTTGTGAGGATTCGCTCGACTATGTTGCTCCGTCTACTTCATGGATCCGTTCTTCTTCCTTGCGGAATCCCAGGCAAGATGATCATACCCTTGGATACCTTTACTACCATTGCCATGCTTAGTTGTCTCGATGCTATCGTTACATGTCGCACTACCCATCTTTTATGTCAGCCTCTCCTTGTTGCCATGAAACCTCTAACCTTTGAAACCTTTCCTAGCAAAACCACTGTTTGGCTATGTTACCCGCTTGCTCAGCCCCTCTTATAGCGTTGCTAGTTACAGGTGAAGATGAAGTTCGTTCTAGGTGTGAACTTGTTGTTGTTATATCACAATATCTATAATTATTATTAACACACCTATATACTGGGCATGGGTGGAAGGCTTGGCCTTTTGCTCGGTGTTTTGTTCCACTCATGCCACCTTAGGCGCCGATAAACCGGCATTATGTTCCTTGATTTTGCGTTCCTTACACGATGGGTGGATGGGGACCCCTTGACAGTTCGACTTTGAATAAAACTCCTCCAGCAAGGCCCAACATTGGTTTTAATTTTCTCATAATAACAACTTAACTAATTAATTAAATTGCATAGGGAGTTAGCGCTACCCGAGGATTCTTTCTACATAGCAGGGGGGCCAGTGCTGATGGTGTTGGTCCCAAACGGGGAGCCTGCGGGGCCACCACGGGGAAACTCGAGGTTTGGCTCCCGTAGCCTCGCCCATCCGGTCGTGGTCTGAGACGAGATATGCGCGGCTACTATTAGGGTGTCGACACACCGGGAGGTCTTGCTGGATTTGTTTTACCATTGTCGAAATGTCTTGTGCTACCGGGAAGCCGAGCCTGATCGGATTTCCCTAAGACAAGGGGTGATGATATTATACTTATCACTTCAGCTAATCGTGAGAGCTTGTGATGGGCTAAGTTGGAACACCCCTGCAGGGTTTTGATCTTTCGAAAGCCGTGCCCGCAGTTATGTGGCAGATTGGAATTTGTTAATGTCCGGTTGTAGAAAACTTGACAGATGATCCGAAGTAAAACACACAAATGTGTGAGTAACCGTGACTGTCTCTTTTCATTTTGAAAAGAGAACACGGTGGGGTTATGTTTGACTCGTATATAGTTCAGGATCTTTAGCGATCACTACTATTGCGACCGTTTGCGTAGATGCTCATCTTATTCTTGTACTCGTAAGTTAGCCACCATATTATGCTTAGCCGCTGCTGCAACCTCACCACTTTACCTCTTCCATACCCACAAAGCTTTGCTAGTCTTGATACCCATGGTTATGGGATTGCTGAGTTCTCGTGGCTCACAGATACTACAACACCAAATGCAGGTTCAGCCGAGTTCGATGCAGAAGCTGGTTCAAGTTCTTCACCGGGAGCTCGTTGAAGAGAATGGCCGTATGTTTGTGACGTTTTTGACGATCAGTAGTGGTTTCTACTAGGATTCGATCTTGACCTGTGGCTTTATGTTGTTTTGGTATCTTTCTGTTGGATCTTCGCCCGTAGTCGGGTTGTGATGTTTTGAATGATGTTTTGCTTATGTAATGTATTGTGTGAAGTGGCGAGTGTAAGCCAACCATCTCCTTTTGCATTTTAGTCCCTCTTTTACATGAGTCGTGCAAAGATACCAAACTTGAGATCATTCTAGGATGGGCTTATACCTTTAAGTCGTGCCTCGACACGTAGGAGGTATAGTCCCATCCTGGGCATTACAAGTTGGTATTAGAGCCTTCTCCGACCTAGAAGCCCCCACTGATTGATCGAATCGTTGACGGTTGAGTCTAGGCACACACTGAAAATGTTTTGAGTCCTATATATATATATATCGAACAGTAGGATTTCTTTTGCTCCTCATCTCTTTCACTCTGGTGAGGACTCCTGACGATTACTCTTGCCTCTTCTACTTTCAAAAAATGCACCAAAATTTTTTTTAGGATCTCGCGAGTATTGTTTGGATTGTTTCGATGTCTTTGTGACGAGAACATTGTTCTCGATGCCTCCTGTCATTAGGGGTTGTGGCAGTGTCCCGGGGAGTTGAGCTCCGAGGTGTTGTCATCACAAATCCATCGCGGCAGTACTAGAATACTTAAGACGGCCGACATAAAAAACTCTCCTATGCGGTTAGTGGCAAGATAACCCCGACATCACCCTGTACCGGGGAGGTAGTTCGGGAGTATTGCCATAGCTTGTATAGTAGATGCGTTTCGAAGGTCCGAGGTAAACGGTTTCCGGAAACAACTGGTTATGTGTTGAAGGATGGATACAGCTGGATGTAGGTTTAGAGTTGATTGCGCGGTGCTTCCCCTGTATCCCCAACACCTGATTGCATAACTGGAAACTTTCGGAAATTAATAGGTGGGTTCATCTAGTAGTTCTAGGCATTCTTCCAACGAGTGCAGGATATGAAGTTCGGGGTTCTACATTGAGTGAAGTGGTTTTATGGGCTTGTTCCGATCGGGAGTTGCATCTTAAAGGGTCCTTGGCTATGCTGATCCGGGGATTGCAAAACCCTTTTGTAACACGTTCCATGAGCTTTCAGCACGAAGATGTGGAATGAAGCTTCCATCTTGTATTTATTCTATCTGATCCTTGTTCCTTTTTTTATTTACCTTTTCCTTATCCCAAGTGGCTTCTCGACAAGTTGATGTACCTACGGAATTCATTCGTTCAATTCTCTATTCGGATAGATATGTGGCAACATAATCTTCTTCATAAACATATCTATCCTTTGTTCTTGTTTGGATTCTGGTATTCGAGTTGCTTCGATGTCAAATGTTGATTCCATACCTTTCTTAATCGGTGTTCTCATCTTTCTACGGGAGTGCTAATTCCTCTTGACCATCAAGTTTTTCATGTTAAATTCTTTTCAACCGGTGTGCCTTCTCTTCAAGTTATTCCATACGGACGTCGTTGAGAAATCTGACGATTTGTCTGTATTCATTCATCTCAAGTTGTCTTTCTTTTTCCCCACCCTCTCACCCTTCTTTTTTCTTGGAGTCAGAAATTCTCAAATGAAATATCCATTTTATTCATGTGATATTTCTTCATTCTTTTCCTTCAATGCCCTTATCCGGTGATTCCTCATGAAGATGCTTAGGAGCTTCAAGTTCATCGTTGTTCCATTCTCATATTCTTCTTCGGTGGATGTAATTCAAGATTTCGGTGTTGATCTTATCCTTTTCCTCATTTCACAATGCTTTCTTATTCCGGTGCACCAATTAATCATTCTCCTCTTGCTATTCATATACGGAGTGCTAAAGATTCGTGTTTCCATTCTTAATCCGTTCAAGCTATTTTTTTGAGGATTGTTATCTTATTCAAGCCATTTAATTCAACCGGTGCAATATCTCTTAAGCAATATTTTTCAACGGTGATTTCTTTGAGTGGGCCCTAACCCACAGGTCTTTTTCCAGGATCTTACCTGACTCTTCTTTTCCGGAGAATTTTTTCAAGTGTGACGTAAGAATGATTCCCATCAGTCACATGCCTTCTCCAAGATCGCTTTCAAATTCTTCTTCATCATTGTTTCAACCTTTTTAATTCTTCATTCCGGAGTGCCTCAACAATTCTTATGGCATTTCTCGTCTTCATTCTCAGCATTTGGAGACCGGAGAAGTGTTTCTCTTAAATCTTGGCCCATTCTCTTGAAGATTCGTCGTTCTAGCTTCATACCATCCTCATAAGTGTTCCGTTTGTGAGGAATTCTTTTATATCATCCGAAGCATTTCATGAATTCTTTTCTTTTGATCCTCCGAAGGCCATCATTTCAGAAGATTTCTTCGTTCTCAGTTTTCAATTTCGTCCTCCAAATATTCTTCATTGATGTTTCTTCGTTCGTCTCCATATTTTTACGGTGGTTCTTTCAAGTTTACCCCTTTCGTTGTTATCGTTTTAATTCATTTGTTCTTTTCTTAATCCTACCGGTGGTTCGTTGAAGATTTACCCAAGTTTGTGCGAGATCTCTCTTAATTCTTTCCAACGAGAATAAGTAGTATGCCAAATCCTTTGGTTGTCATCAATTTAAATTGGTGAAGGAGATGCATTACATAATTCTTATTCTTATTCCTTCAAGGTAATTTAATTCTTTTGTCTGGAGCTTGTTCATCATATCATATCCTTGGTTCTAAATTTCTTTATCTTGTTTTTCCGGAGCTCCAAGCTATTTCAATTATCATTTCAAGTTACATCTAATTCATCGCGGGCCTTGAATCTTATTCTTTTCATCTTTCACTTCTCATGCTTTCATTACCGGAGTTCTCATGGTGGTTCATCAAGATTTAATTCATCCTCGAAGTCTTCATCAAGATTCTTGTTGGAGGAGCTCAAATATTTTCTTCTTCTTGCTTTCCAATTGCAATCCGCTCTACCTTACCATTTCAGATGGTGTTATGTCATTCTTGACAATTCCTTCATGTTTCATGATTCACGAGTTATCAAGAATGAGATATTAAAACCATCATTTTCCTTGTTCAGGAGATCTTTTCAACCCTTCAATCTATTCATTGGAGTTATCTTGGGTTGTATTTCACCTAAAGCTTTCCCTAAGGATTGTTGTATTGTGGTGCTCATAAATGACCCAAGTTCTTCATTATCATTCCGGCGAAATAAGTTTTTCATCTCCTTGTTGGTCTCAATCCAATCAATTGTTTTCTGTTAGTGGCTAGTTGTCACCTCATAATTTTGAGATGTTTTCCATAAGCCCACATCAAGCTTATTCATTTCGTCTTGATTCTTCCAATCAACCCCTTTCAACCCTTCTTTGTAAGGAGGATTTCCTAATTCATTTTGAGAGAAGTTGTCATTTTCTTCTCCATTCTTTTCTTTCATTGACTTATATGCTATTCTTTCATTCCGGAGGCTTTGTGATTTTGCTCTCTTTAACCATCATATCGTTTTATCGAGATGATGTTCTTTCTTTGCTTGTCCATTTAACCGGAGTGTTGTATTCTTCATTCAAGTTCTCCCATCTTACTAACTTTGCCTCTCTTTTCAACCGGAGTGTTGTCTGAATTTTTCTTACCCCTTGTGCCATTCTTTCATGTGTTTCGGGGGCAAATATGTTGTTCATTTCATCAAGTATCACTCCATCTCCTCAAGTTCTTGTTCAATTCCTTCCATTTTCAAACGGAGTGCTGTCCGAATTCTATCATTCTTATTCCTTGGTTATAGCATTGCAGTTTCTTATTCTTTTGGTTCGTAAGCTCTTGTTTCATGTCTTTCAACCTACAAGGTTCTCGTAATGTTCCTTGTTCCTCTTTTCTAACGGAGTTTTCATATTCGTTCATCTCCGTTGTACTCTTCTTTCATCTTGTTCAACCTCTCAAGGTTCTTTGGTTTCACTCGTCTGTCAAAGAAGCAACTTTGTTTTACCTCTTCTTTTCCGTTTTTACCCGGTGCTATCTCTAGGATCTCGGGTCGAGATCCTCTGTTAGTGTGGGAGAGTTGTGACGCCCGAAGACCGACGTCCCAGAAGATTCCAGAAGATTCCAGATGTTCCGGGTTCTTCCGTGTGTTGCATTTGTGCTTGTGTTATTTATTTTGCATTGCATCATGTCATCATGCCATCATGTCATATTTATTTTTTGCATCTCAACTTAAATAAATCATGTGGACCTTCGGTCCATTTAAATCAAGGGAAGAATGACTTCTCTTTAAAACATATCCTCCCAATATTAGGGAGCTATATTAATAAATATTCCATTCCTTGGAATCACCTATAACACAATTGCACCATTCTTCAATTTTCTTTTATCCAATTCAACTTCATTTCTTCCTTTGAGGCCTTTAGTAAAATTATGTTGCAATTTTACTTTATCTACAAATGTTCCAAATCTTCCCATAAATCGCATCTAATGTGTAGGGCCATCTCTTGAAATTCCAACCCATTTGGATTTCATCTAAAGGGATTTCTAAATTCAAACAGTTTGACATTTATTCAACTCGTTTGAATTTTTATCTTCCAAAAGTCTTCCAACAAATTCTTTAAATTCCTTACATTTTGTGTGAGTCCAGAGACTTAACTCCGTGATTAAATCTCTTCCCTAACTTTTTCTTTTCTTCCCTTTTCTTCTTCTTTCTTTTCTGTTTAAAAAAAACCCTAGGAAGAGTAGAGGTCCAGCCCAGCCGGCCATCTGGGCCTCAGCCTTCCTCCCCGCAGCCCATCTTCCCTCCAAAGGCCCATCCGGCCTTTTTCCTCCAGCGGTGCCCTAGACCGCACGCAGCTCTTTCCCTCGCTCCTCTTCTCCCGCACCCCCGCCGCCACTTCGCCCTGCCTCCTCGCTCGCATCGCGCCTCCCCCGTTGCCCCCATCGATCTCCTCTCCAGGCTGCTGCGTGCGCCTCCCCGAGCCCCTAAGATGCGCGCCTCCCGATGCGCCCGGCCTTCCTCGCGTCGCCAAGGCTGCGCCCTCGCCTCCAGGACGCAACGCCCGCATCCCTTCGAGCCTCAGCTACTTCGTCCGCCACCAAGGGCACCGCACCCCGCGTCCGCACCCTCCATCGCCGCCTCTCTGGCCCAGCGGCCAGAGGTCGCCGCCCTCCGTCGCCGAGCCCGCGCCGACAGCCGCCGTCCCGGCCGCGACCTCCCTTCGGTCTCCTCCAGCGCCCCGGCCCTCTGGTTCCCTCGCGCGCCGCCGTCCAAGTACCCCGACGGAGTCCAGCGCCCTGCCTCCGGCCTGGTGCTCGCACCCAAGCGCCAGCCTCGCGCCATGGCCTGCCTCGATTCCCCCCCGACGCTGCTTCCTCGTCCAGTGCGTGCCAAACCTCCGTCACCAGGCAGCAGCCGGCCCCTGCCTCGTCCGTCCTCGTCGCCATGCCGCTGCCATGGCCTCGTCGCCCCTTGTGTTTTTGTGTTGCCTGTGCTGTTGTTTTGCCAAGGACCAGTGTACGGTTTCAGGTTTTCGCCAAGTACCTCTACACGTGACGTGAACATCTACGAACGAGAACGACTACACATCCGGGACGCGACAAGTACCCCTACCGACGCCCGTGAACGTCTACCGTAGACCCTCGAGGACCCCGTGGAGGAAGGACATCAAGTACCTCGACGCCCGGAGCCATCGGAACCGTCAAGTACCTCTACGAACCGTGTACCACTACCGTCGCCCCGAAGACGTCCGATGCCGCGACAAGTACCTCTTCGGAAACGAGAACGACTTCTTCCTCTACGACCCGTGTACCACTACGTCCCTCTACGATCTCGAGCCGCCCCTAAACGAATGTTCCGAAGGTATAACCTGAGACGATGACCCGTGTGATGTTGTTGTGTTGTTTGAAATGTTTGCCCTTGTGTGCACCGTGCCGTTTCATCTTTTGTTGTGTTCCTCGGTTGCCTCGTCGCCGACTCGTGGGAACCCGGTGACGGGATCACCCCACCTTTCATCTTGTTCCGCTCGTTCACTCCACCTTTGCTTTTGCACGGGTCTCTCAACGGGTTACCGGAACCGATATGTTGCCGTCGCATCATTTTCGGATCGTTGCCGTGGCACCCTTTTCCTTCCACCACGGTGACAAATACTCCTTATCATCTTCATGTTCACTTTTAATAATTGCATAAACTTGATCATGTCATCCGCATCATGTTAACAACATTAAAATGTGTGAATTGTTGTTTGCTTAATATTGCTAAACATGCTCATGGGGATTTTCCGGATTTGTTGTTGTTATTTTTCGGCGTCATTTAAAATGCCTAAATAGTGTAGTTTTATTATGCTTCACCTCTTGCCATGTTAAAACATTTAATCTTGTCTTGTAAATAAAAGAGAGTCAATTAAATAATTAAAATGTGGTGTTTCGTCAATATGCAACTCGTTGCATATTGAGCTCCACTTAACTTGTAGTCTTGTTTGTGCACTTTGCCATGCCATGCATAGTTAAAACCGGACATGCATCATACTTGGATGTGCATCGTATGCCATGTTTATGCTTGTGTGTTTACCGTGTTGTTTGCTTCTTTCCGGTTGCTTCTCTTGTTAGCTTCGGTTTCGTTCCGGAGTTGTGAGGATTCGCTCGACTATGTTGCTCCGTCTACTTCATGGATCCGTTCTTCTTCCTTGCGGAATCCCAGGCAAGATGATCATACCCTTGGATACCTTTACTACCATTGCCATGCTTAGTTGTCTCGATGCTATCGTTACATGTCGCGCTACCCATCTTTTATGTCAGCCTCTCCTTGTTGCCATGAAACCTCTAACCTTTGAAACCTTTCCTAGCAAAACCACTGTTTGGCTATGTTACCCGCTTGCTCAGCCCCTCTTATAGCGTTGCTAGTTGCAGGTGAAGATGAAGTTCGTTCTAGGTGGGAACTTGTTGTTGTTATATCACAATATCTATAATTATTATTAACACACCTATATACTGGGCATGGGTGGAAGGCTTGGCCTTTTGCTCGGTGTTTTGTTCCACTCATGCCACCTTAGGCGCCGATAAACCGGCATTATGTTCCTTGATTTTGCGTTCCTTACACGATGGGTGGATGGGGACCCCTTGACAGTTCGACTTTGAATAAAACTCCTCCAGCAAGGCCCAACATTGGTTTTAATTTGCTCATAATAACAACTTAATTAATTAATTAAATTGCATAGGGAGTTCGCGCTACCCGAGGATTCTTTCTACATAGCAGGGGGGCCAGTGCTGATGGTGTTGGTCCCAAACGGGGAGCCTGCGGGGCCACCACGGGGAAACTCGAGGTTTGGCTCCCGTAGCCTCGCCCATCCGGTCGTGGCCCGAGACGAGATACGCGCGGCTACTATCAGGGTGTCGACACACCGGGAGGTCTTGCCGGACTTGTTTTACCATTGTCGAAATGTCTTGTGCTACCGGGAAGCCGAGCCTGATCGGATTTCCCTAAGATAAGGGGTGATGATATTATACTTATCACTTCAGCTAATCGTGAGAGCTTGTGATGGGCTAAGTTGGAACACCCCTGCAGGGTTATGATCTTTCGAAAGCCGTGCCCGCGGTTATGTGGCAGATTGGAATCTGTTAATGTCCGGTTGTAGAAAACTTGACAGCTGATCCGAAGTAAAACACACAACTCTGTGAGTAACCGTGACTGTCTCTTTTCATTTGGAGAAGAGAACACGGTGGGGTTATGTTTGACTCGTATGTAGTTCAGGATCTTTAGCGATCACTACTATTGCGGCCGTTTGCGTAGATGCTCATCTTATTCTTGTACTCGTAAGTTAGCCACCATATTATGCTTAGCCGCTGCTGCAACCTCACCACTTTACCTCTTCCATACCCACAAAGATTTGCTAGTCTTGATACCCATGGTTATGGGATTGCTGAGTCCTCGTGGCTCACAGATACTACTACACCAGATGCAGGTTCAGCCGAGTTCGATGCAGAAGCTGGTTCAAGTTCTTCCCTGGGAGCTCGTTGAAGAGAATGGCCGTATGTTTGTGACGTTTTCGACGATCAGTAGTGGTTTCTACTAGGATTCGATCTTGACCTGTGGCTTTATGTTGTTTTGGTATCTTTCTTTTGGATCTTCGCCCGTAGTCGGTTTGTGATGTTTTGAATGATGTTTTGCTTATGTAATGTATTGTGTGAAGTGGCGAGTGTAAGCCAACTATCTCCTTTTGCATTTTAATCCCTCTTTTACATGAGTCGTGCAAAGATACCAAACTTGAGATCATTCTAGGATGGGCTTATACCTTTAAGTCGTGCCTCGACACGTAGGAGGTATAGTCCCATCCTGGGCATTACAGGAATGGTCTGACTTATGGGCCTATTAAGTTGACGCGTATGCAAGAGTTTTTTAGTTATTATATACATCAACAAACGATTCTAGCAGACGTAACCATTGGATGTCAATCAAACGGCCATAGTGTTTCTTCAATCTCTGATCTTCTTGCTCTAGCCGCCAAATCCAGCGCCGGCGGGACCGCCTGCTCCCGCCTCTCGTGCAGGCCTCACCGCCCCCTACTACTCCCACAGCTGGCCACGGCATCGCTGTACTCACCCACACCCCCTGTTATTCTACGGCAACGGCAGCCTCACGCCGCAGCTGAACCAGTGAACCCTCGTACTCCTCTCCGCGTGCGCATCCACTGCCGCGTCTTCCCCGGCACCGCGTCGTCCCCTTCCTAGGCCTCGCCGTCGTCCACCGCCCTGGTGCTCTCGGCGCGACGTGGTCAACGTGGTCAAGGAACGACTTCCATCGGAAGAGTACTGTCGTGGAGAGGCTGACAGCTGGGTCCACGACAACCGCAAGGAAGTGCCTCCTTATTACGCGGAAAATAATTATTTCTCCACCTGACAGCAGGGACCCACCGGACGAGCCACCGTATTTGGCGAAAAAACGTTTGCCCCTGACTGCTCAGACCCACCGGATGGGCCACCGTATTTCGCGAAAAAAACGTTCCCCCCGCTGTCAGCTCGGACCCACCGGAAGTGCATCCTTATTACGCACAAAAAAAATGAATAATCCCCCTGCTAGCTGGGAACAAGTATAGTGGGAGGCTGACTTGTGGGCCTACTAAGTTGACGGGGATGGAGGGCTTTATCAACTTAGTCAATATGCACGATTCTATCTCCATTGACCGTAATGTTGTCCATCCAATGGCTCCAGTGCTTCTTCAACCTCTGGTCTTCTTTCTCCAGCCGCCAAACCAGCGCCGGTCGTGCCTCGTGCTCCTACCTCCCGTGGCCAGCTGCGATGCCGCGGAGGCCTCACCTCCCCCTACTACTCCCACCGCTGGCCAGGCCATCCCTCTACTCACCCACACCCACTGTTATTCTGCGGCAACAGCAGCCTCACACCGCAGCAAACCAGTGAACCCTCATACTCCTCTACGCGTGGGCATCCACTGCCGCGTCTTCCCCGGCTCCGTGTCGTCCCCTTCCTAGGCCTCGCCATCGTCCACCGCCCTGGTGCTCTCGGCGCGGCGTGGTCAACATTGTCAAGGAACGGCTTCCATCAGACGTCGACTGTACGTGGAGAGGCTGACAGCTGGGTCCACGGCCGCAGCAAGGAAGTGCCTCCTTATTACGCGCAAAATAATTATTCCTCCACCTAACAGCGGGGATCCACTGGACGGGCCACCGTATTTTGTGAAAAAATGTTTCCCCCGGACTGCTGGGACCAACCTGACGGGTCACCGTATTTCACGAAAAAAACGTTCCCCCCGCTGTCAGCTCGGACCCACCGGAAGTGCCTCCTTATTACGAATAAAAAAATGAATACTCCCCCTGCTAGTTGGGACCCACCTTGGTGGGTGGCTGACTTGTGGGCCTACTAAGTTGACGGGGACGGAGTGCTTGGTCAGCTTAGTCAATACGAACGATTCTAGCTCCAGTGACTGTACAATGTCCATCCAACGGCTGTAGCGCTTCTTCAACCTCTGGTCTTCTTTCTCCAGCCGCCCAAAGCAGCGCTGGTCCCACCGCCCTGGTGCTCTCGACGCGGCGTGGTCAACATGGTCAACGAAGGACTTCCATCGGAAGAGTACTGTACGTGGAGAGGATGACAGCTGGGTCCACGGCAGCCACAAGGAAGTGCCTCCTTATTACGCGAAAAATAATTATTCCCCCACCTAACAGCAGGGACCCACCGGATAGGCCACCGTATTTTATGAAAAAACGTTTCCCCCCTGACTGCTGGGACCCACCAGACGGGCCACCGAATTGCACGAAAAAAACATTACCCCGCTGTCAGCTCGGACCCACCGGAAGTGCCTCCTTATTACGCACAAAGAAATGAATACTTCCCCTGCTAGCTGGGACCCTGTATAGCGGGAGGCTGACTTGTGGGCCTACTAAGTTGACGGGGACGGAGGGCTTTGTCAACTTAGTCAACATGCACGATTCTAGCTCTATTGATCGTACGATATCCATCCAACGGTCGTACTGCTTCTTCAACCTCTGGTCTTCTTGCTCCAGCCGCCCAAACCAGCGCCGGTCGTGCCTCATGCTCCTCCCTCCCGTGGCCGGCTGCGATGCCACGGAGGACTCGCCGCCCCTACTATTCCCACCGCTGGCCAAGCCCTGCGGCGACGGTAGCCTCACACCGCAGCCGAACCAGTGAACCCTCGTACTCCTCTCCACGCGGGATTCCGCTGCCGCGACTTCCTCGGCTCCGCGTCGTCCCCTTCCTAGGCCTCGTCGTCGTCCATCGCCCTGGTGCTCTCGACGTGGCATGGTCAACATGGTCAAGGAACGACTTCCATCGGAAGAGTACTGTACATGGAGAGGCTGACAGCTAGGTCCACGCCAGATGAAAGGAAGTGCCGCCTTATTACATGGAAAATAATTATTCCACCAACTGACAGCAGGGACCCACCGGACGGGCCACCGTATTGGCGAAAAAACGTTCCCCCCCTGACTGCTGGGACCCACCGGACAGGCCGCCGTATTGCGCGAAAAAACGTTCCCCCTACTGTAAGCTCGGACCCACCGGAAGTGCCTCCTTATTACGCACAAAAAAATGAATACTCCCCCTGCTGGTTGAGACCCACCTTGGTGGGAGGCTGACTTGTGGGCCAACTAAGTTGACGGGGACAGTTTGCTTTGTCAACTTAGTCAATATGAACGATTCTAGCTCTAGTGACCGTACGATGTCCATCCAACGGCCATAGTGCTTCTTCAACCTCTGGTCTTGTTGCTCCAGCCGCCCCCGGCTCCACATAGTCCCCTTCCTAGGCCTTGCCGTCGTCCACCGCCCTGGTGCTCTCTGCGCGGCGTGGTCAATGTGGTCAAGGAACGGCTTCCATCAGACGTGGACTGTACGTAGAGAGGCTGACAGCTGGGTCGACGGCCGCAGGAAGGAATTGCCTCCTTATTACGCACAAAATAATTATTCCTCCATCTGATAGCGGGGACCCACCGGACGGGCCATCGTATTTCGCGAAAAAAAAACGTTTCCCCCTGACTGTTCGGACCCACCAGCTACATCTTCGCATGTAAGGAAGTGCATCCGGGCAAAAAAAACGATTCGCCCCCCTGACTGCTGGGACCCACCAGCTACATCTTCGCACGCAAGGAAGTGCGTCTGGGCAAAAATAAAAAAATGATTTGCCCCCTAACTGCTGGGACCCATCAGCTACATCTTCGCATGCAAGGAAGTACCTGACAGTCGGGACCCACCTGGTGGAAGCGTATGTAGCATTGTCATTCTGGTCGCGAACGTGTACATACATACTGGTCGATGTAGAGGCGCGCACGTGTCGTAGTAGAGGCGCGCACGTAGCATGTACACGTACGTACAACGGCAAGTGTGCAAGAAAGAAAATATGGCCATGTACGTACATACGGGCAGAGTCTCGAATGCCTACTCGCGCATACGTACGACCAGGGCTCGTGTACATGGCTGGGTCGGAACGGAGAAACAACGTCGTTGTCATGTTCATGGGGAGCCAACCAGCTGGGTCGGAACGGAATGCGTCGTCGTGTTCATCAGGAGGGCTTGGACGGAACAGCCGATGGAAACGAGGCGTGGCGTACCGCAGAACGGAGGAAACGGCCTTGTGTTCGACCGGCCACGTTCGAAACGGGATCCTATTCATCGGGAGGGGTCTGGCGTACCACAAAACGGAGGAAACAGACCTCCTGCGGTCGAAACGGGGGTCCTGTTGATCGGGAGGGGTGTGGCGTACCACAAAACGGAGGAAACGGACTTGTGTTGGAGCGCTACGCTCGAAACGGGGGTCCTGTTCATCGGAAGGGGTGTGGCATACCGTTAAATGGAGGAAACAGACTTGTGTTGGAGCGCTACGGTCGAAACACGGGTCTTGTTCATCGGGAGGGGTGTGGCGTACCGCAAAACGGGACTCCACGGCATACTGTTCATCAGCACCGTTGACCCCCTTTAGCCTCCACAGGCTACTGTTCATCCACCATCGACCTCCTCCAGCCTCCACCTGCGACTGTTCAGCCTCCATCGGGCGCTCCTCCACCGGCTACTGTTCAACCAGCCCTCTCCACGGGCTCCTATTCAACCACACCTCCACAGGCTACTGTTCATCCAGCCCTCCATCGTCTACTGTTCAAGCAGCCCTCCACGAGGTGGTCCTATTCATGCAGCCCTCCACGGGGTACTGTTCATGCAGCCCCAACCAGCTCGATCGAACGGGGTCCTGTTCATGCAGAGGCAACACCACGGGGTCCTGTTCAGCCACCCCCACCCGGAACTATTCATCCAAACCCCCCCAGCAACGCTCACTGTTCATGCAGAGGCAGCATCGATCGGCTTCAGTTAGCAACAGTAGCGAAGGAATCGCTCGATCGGGTTCAGTTAACAGCCATCGATCGATCGCTCGGGTTCAGTAACACATAGCCTGCAGTGCAATCGCTCGGGTTCAGTTAGAGCCCAACGCCTCGCTTGGGTTTAGTTAGAGCCCAACGCCTCGCACCCACGCGCGTGCGTGTATGAGAGAAACGTGCATCGCTCGGCCCCGACCACCCACCGTAACCGGGAACACCCCGATATTTTCCTCGCCCTCACTTCTACCACGGTTTTTTCGTCATGGACGGCCCAAAGAATGGCATGCAGCTGCGTCTCCGGTCCGCCCAGGACGAAAAGCCCATTTTCTGTCATGATTTTTTGTCATAGAAGTAGGACCCCACCACATCTATGATGTTATCGTGTTTTGTCACAATTATTGTCATAGAAGTGTCATAAGTATGACAGAAAAAAGTTACGTTCGGACCAAAATGTCACGGATGTGTCTTTTTTTTGTAGTGTATGTCACAAAAAGTATATCATTGGATTATTAAGCAGATGTAGTTTCTAAACATATACTGTTCATCACATATATAGCTAGTTAAATTCTCAACCTAGAAAGACGTGCACGCCATGTAAACCGATACAGAGGAAGTATAGTACTAAAAATGAGGTGATTTTACCGAGCAATCGGCGGGGGAGCATGGCCGGTCATGCGGTCCCACGTGTCATGATGTACCAAGGCGATGCGCGTGTCCCTCTTGAGGCAGAAGCAATACTACCTGGTTAGAGATGATGGCGAGCCGAAGTGTGAAATAATGGTTGCTTTCGTCCGTCTGGGAAGGTGCGACATTGTGATTTGACGTCTCATTGCTCATTACTCCTACTGGGGCGGTACGACTGGGGTGCGTCCCCCTGCTGTTCTACACTATTATTTGGTGCTTGAAACGTCGACTCGGTTGTTATATGTCCCACATGTCGGTGACGGGAAGTACAAAATTCATGAAAGCGAGCATCGACGGAGGAGTACAAGACACAGCTTGGGTTTTTGCTGCTTCACGCGATCCATCGATACAAATCCGGACTAAAAAAGGTGAGGGCGGGTATTTTCCCGCGCGGCAGGCAGGGGAGTTTGGCATAGTCTGTTCGAGGCAATGAGGCAGGAAGGGAAACAAGCAAATAATGTTGAGCGACTTAGTTTTGGGAAAATCTGATTTTACGAAGTACGTACACACTAGGGTTTATAGGGCTCATCTAAAAACATTCGTTTTTCCGTTTTATAAGTCTCAATTCTACTACTAGTAGTAGTACCATCACATGTTGGATTTCAAGGTGCGTTAGATCACCCGATGCAAGCAGTGTCAAGAGAAAACTCTCTAACCAAGGTAGTAGGGATGATGAGTAAATGGAGGGAGTAGTAAAATTTTCTCTCTAACCAAGGTAGACTGACATGTATTTTTTATAGTGGCCTTGTATAAGTAAATGGAGGGAGTACTAAAGGACATATATATTCCGAACAATATGATAATCTCTCTAACCAAGGTAGTAGGGACGAGGAGTAAATGGAGGGAGTAGTAAAATTTTCTCCTCGTCCTGCGAGCCACCGCGCGCATGGGCGAGGGAGCGGGCGTAAGGCGTAGTAAGCAAGCTTCACCTCATTCTGCGAGCCACCGCTTCCGTGGGCGGGGGAGATAGCATACTAAGCAAGCTTCTCCTCGTTCTATGAGTTGACGGGACACATCAAAAGTACTCTAGTGTATAGAGCCTTGCCTCTAAGGTAGGCCCCACATGGTTTGCCTCTTTTTTAACATAACGCGTCAAGTCGCAATTTGTTTGTTCACCCATGGTAGACGATCCTCCCTCCATCTAGTGAACAACCAGTACATGTGTCAAGTTACAATGTGGGCTGCCTTTTCGTACAGAAATGAGCTCGACCGTGTACTCGCGCGGGTGTGGTTGGGAAAGAGACGGGAGTACGTGCGCGGTGCGTGCACCTCTTCTCTTCGTGCACGTCCCCCACCTACGTGGGTGTGTGAGAGAGGGAGTATAAAGATACAAACCTAGACATAATGCGCCGTCCATCCCCATGCCTCCGCCCAGTCCAACCACCAGTCACCACCATGCCCCACTCCTCCTCACCTTATCTCTCATCTTTTTCCCTCCATTTTTATATGCAAGGCCACTATCAAAATTACAATTTGCAGATATACAAGGCCACTAACACTAATCAATGCAATATTAATGGTGTTTGCCTCGTAGTACTACTAGCAAAGGAGGACACTAATTATCCCTTGCGTGCATGCGGGAGTGTGAGCATTGGCTTGATGTGCATGAAAGAGAAGAATACACATTAATTTACACGGCAAACAAAGAAACAAGGTGGCTGGCAACATTGAGTTAGAAGACATTAATTTTTGCCTGTTTTTCATATAAACAACGACGGAAATGGAGTCTGATAAAATTCTCGAGATACCATTTCATATAAACAACGACGGAAATCATATAAGATACCTGATTTTCATACAAACATGACGGATTTCATTACATTCAAATGAACTACGCGGTGCTAGTTCTAGACAGCACATGTATATAAAACATGGCCTAAATGGTGGCCTGCCGATCGATTTGTGTTCCCAGCATGATCACCGGATTGCCGGGCCCCGGAGGTATATGTAGGGTCGACGAAGGTCCTCGCAACAAAAGGATCCAGCAAGACACCAAATGTATACGCCGGCGTCGCCTCTATGGTGGCCGTCATGGGGACCCAAGCGGCGGCGACCTCCCGTGTTCTAATTCTCCTCAATGATGGCGGTGGACGTGGAGGCGCTGGCCGCCAACTCGTTGCTCTCCACGCACCCGGCTTCTATCGCTGTTTGCATGGCGCCGCCGCCGGCATGGGAGTCTCGGCCACAGAAATGGGAGACGCGGTATGAGGCGGCGGCGTGGACGGCAGCAACGACGCCCGTGCGCTGCTCCTCATCGAGCTGGCCTGGAGCGACGAGTTGCTGAACCGCGCGCCGGCTTCGGGAGGCAACTAGCTCCGTCGGGCGAGGGGAGGGAGGTGGATCAGTGAGCTGCATAGCTCATATCCGGCGGGCTCGGCGGGCCACCCAGCCGGCTTGGATGCGGCATAACTACTCTTTGTAAGCCATTGTAAGAGTGGACAAAATGGTAAAGGAGGAGATAGGGGAACGGCGGAGGTGTGCGATTCTTAGCCGACGTTTGGCCTCGTTTAAATAGGAGATTAAATAGACGGCGGATGGGAGGAACTCGGCCGGCGTTGCGTTTAATGCCGGCCCGGTCATGAACGGACGTGTGTCCAGAGTGGGTTTCTCGGCTTCCACACGGGCGGGTTTCATGGAGGCGTTTGAATGCGGCAAGGAGGCGTGTTCAGCCGGGCGTGCAGCCAGTGGCGCCCTCGACTTTGACGTAGGAAAGCGCGCCGTTCTTCCACTGACGTGTGGGCTCTTTGGGTACATGGCCTGCATGTCAGTGACCCAACGCGGGCGGCGCACAGCAGAGGAACCTTTGGTGGGCGAGGGCGGTCAAAAGCGGGCATTTCATAAACTAATGATTGTTCATTGAGTATGACGCCATCCTTTTCATGTTGATAGCCCGTTCGATACGTTGTGATTCATAAAGACCTCTACAAACATTAATGTTCTGCTTATCATAGATAATATTGATTAATACCCGTAACAATCCATGTCCTTAACAAAGGGTGCATGCACGTATAGATTGAGCGTGTGTCTTGCGTCGTGTGCTGTGTGCATGCAGGCGTGCGAGTGTTGCGTGCGTGCAAGGGTACGTTTCAGTGTTGCATGCATGTGTGCTTACGTGCGTGTGTTTGTGAGTGCATGTGTACGCGTCAGTGTTGCACGCCTGCATGTGTGCGTGTGTTTGTTATGTGTACGTGTCAGTGTTGCACGCCTGCATGCGTGCGTGTCTTGCGTGCATGCATGTGTACGTGCGGGGTGAGGCTACATGTCAGTCGACTGACTTTTTCATCTTTGGTCATTGGATTTTCCAGCCGTTGGATACTAAATCAAGGGCCTGCAGTTTATCATCAAACTCCACCTGCCTGAGCCGCCAGCCACCACAGGCCGAACCGCCGGCCCCCGACGCCCGCGGCCGCCCCGCGCCGCCCCACCCGCCCCGAAATGACTCCTCACGTCCGTCCGCCATTGCACCGGCCATCCCTATAGCCCCCCCCGTGCCGAGCTTTTTCTCTAGCGATCCCCACCCCACCGCCCAATCAACGCGCCCCACCGCCGGCGACTGCCAACCAGAGGTCTCACGACTTAGAGTACCCACCGACCACTAATTTATTACCATTTATGTCCTTCATATATGCGCTGACGGGTGGGCCCTATGGTAATGTGTGCTGCTCAATGTGGACCGTTTGACTGGTCAATTGATCGTGTCATCAACAAATTACGGAGCTGTATGGTGAGCCAGTGACCGTATGATCAGCCTAAAATGTACTTATTTTATTAACACAATACGGACTCAAACTACCATTTCTTTCTTTCATATGCGGGCTGACAGGTGGGCCCCACGGTTACGCGCCCCGATGGTGCAACACTAGTTGCGCCACGTGGAACGTTTGACTGGTCAATTGATTGTGTCATCAACAAAAACGGAGTTGTACGGGTGAGCCCGTGACTGTATAATCATGACATGTATTTTTTTAACACGGTACAGACGCAAGGGCTCATACATACGCGCAAGCACTCACCGCTATAAGCGCACACACACAAACCCTACCCCTATGAGCACCTTCGAGAGAGTGGGCCAGCATATGATCTTGAGATTTTACGAAGTCACCATAGGTGCCTCATAGTCGAGTGGAACGTCTCTTCCCACTAAACGCACATCGCCGGAAAATACTGAAATTAATCTAGGATGAATGGGAGCACCTGGAATTTATCCCTGGTGGGCTCGAGAAACCATTGTCCTCCTAACCATCCAACCACATGTTGGTTAGCACGACAAAATGTATGCGGTGACCGTGATGAGCTTATTCTGAAGTCCAGTGACCATATCGTGCTTTCGCTTCAAATACAATGACCGTAAGTGTCGTCAACAAAATAGGGAGCACGCATGAAATGCAAAGTCCGTCAGTGTCATCAATAAAATACGGAGACATATCGTGAGCTAGATACCGTATGATCACCACGAGAATGTATACGGTGGCCGTAATGAGTATATTCTGAACTCCAGTGACTGTATAGTGCTTTAGCTTGAAATATAGTTGCCGTCATGCGTGAATGTGTCGTGGGCATGCATACTTTTAGAGGGCCGAGAGATAGTTTGTGTGCATACGTGAAAGTGGTGTAGAAAGAGGGGATGTCCGGTGGAGACAAGGAGAGATATGTCCTTCGTTTCTCTTTCCCGTGACTAATATTTTAGGAGAATATATAAACATTCACAATGCAGAACAAATATTTTTGGATGCACCATACAATTAACTTTCATGTATAACATTGTACTATTGTATATGCTTATTTTCTTAGTGGCCGATTGCGTGTGTGGTGTGGTGGGCACATCATTTCTAGTTGTGGTGGGTCTACATGAGGACTCATGGGTCGGTTCCATCCTGCGCCACATAGGTTGGATCGAGGCGCGTTATACGAAGATGTAATGCCCAGGATGGGACTATATCTCCTACGTGTCGAGGCACGACTTAAAGATATAAGCCCATCCTAGAATGATCTCAAGTTTGGTATCTTTGCACGACTCATGTAAAAGAGGGATTAAATTGCAAAAGGAGATAGTTGGCTTACACTCGCCACTTCACACAATACATTACATAAGCAAATCATCATTCAAAACATCACAACCCGACTACGGGTGAAGATCCAAAAGAAAGATACCAAAACAACATAAAGCCACAGGTCCGGATCAAATCCTAGTAGAAACCACTACTGATCGTCGAAGCGTCACAAACAAACAGCCAAACTCTTCATCGAGCTCCCGATGAAGTACTTGAACCAGCTCCTGCATCAAACTCGGCTGAACCTGCATCTGGTGTGGTGAAGCAACTGTGAGCCACAGAGGACTCAGCAATCCCGTTCCCGGGTAACAAGACTATTTAAGCCTTGGGTGAGGAACAAGGCTGGAGAAAGAATAAGAGGTGAAGGAACAACAAGAGTCTGCAGCAGCAACTAGCACTAACTTACGTAAAAGAGAGCGAGAAGAGAAGAGCATCGGTCGAAAGATGATCACGAAGTGATCCTAGCTAAAGCCGATCAAACATAACCCCTCCGTGTTCAACTCCCGAATCCCTATTCGGAAATTGACAGTCACGGTACACACGCTGGTAGTGTATTAGAAACATTGTGTCAAGTTATCTACAACCGGATATTAACAAGCTCCCATCTGCCAGATAACCGCGGGCACGGCTTTCGAAAGTTCAAACCCTGCAGGGGTGTTCCAACTTGACCCATTACAAGCCCACGATCCGCGGAGTCGCAACTCCATAGGTGGGAAGACCCGAGTATTCTTGGAATCCCGTGCTCAAGTTAAACCGAACTAAGGTAAGGCTAATCCAGCAAATCCTCCCGGCGTGTCGACACCCTGATAGGTAGCCGCGCGTATCTAGTCTCAGGACACGACCGGATGGGCGATTCTACAGGTTTTTACCAAACCTTGAGTTTCCTCGAGGTGGCCCCGCAGAACCCCCGTTTCGGACCAACACTCATGTGGAGCACTGGCCCGGGGTTGTTGAATTAAAATAAAAGGGATAGCTAGTCCACATGCAAGTTTTTATTAGTTTGTTATTAGGCAAATAGTACCAAATGTTGGGACTTGCTGGAAAAGACTTAGCACTTAGCGGTTTATCAAGGGGGTCCCATACACCCCAACCGTGTTAGGAACGCATAATCAAGGAACATAACACCGGTTTATACGGTTCCTAACGGCATGAGTGGAACAAAACACCAAGCAAAAGGCTTAGCCTTCCACCCTTGCCAGTATATAGATGATTTCATTTTAAGCATTTATATAGTGTGTTATAACCCAACCAAACTTCAACATGAAGCAAGCATCTTCAATCTTCACCTGCAACTAACAATGCTATAAGAGGGGCTGAGCGAGCCTACGTATAGCCAATCAATGGTTTGCATGGGTAGGGTGGTTAAACAGGTTCATGGTTACAATAGGAGGCTGACAGGAAAACATGGGCATCGAGGCAAAACTATAGATCGAGACTCTAGCAATAGGCAAAAATAGTAATGGTATCCGGGTTAGGTCATCTTGCCTGGGATTCCTCAAGGAAGAAGAACGGGTCCATGAAGTAGACGGAGCAACACAGACGGGAGAATCCTCACAACTCCGGAACGAAACCGAAGCTAACAAGAGAAGCAACCGGAAAGAAGAAACAACACGGTAAACACACAAGCATAAACATGGCATACGATGCACATCCAAGTATGATGCATGTCCGGTTTAATTATGCATGTCATGGCAAAGTGCACAAACAACACTACCAGTTAAGTGGAGCTCAATATGCAACGAGTTGCATATTGACGAAACACCACATTTAATTATTTAGTTGACTCTCATTTAATTACAAGACAAGATTAATTGTTTTTAACATGGCAAGAGGTGAAGCATAAAGAAACTACACTATTTAGACAATTTAAATGAGGCCGGAAAATAACAACAACATATCCGGAAAAACCCCATGAGCATGTTTAGTAATTATAAGCAAACAACAATTAAACACACATTTATAATGTTGTTAATATGATGCGGATGACATGAACAAGTTATATGCAATTATTAAAAGGTTGACATGAAAAGATATGAAGTATTGTCACCGTGGTGGAATGAAAGGGTGCCACAGCAATGATCCGAAAATGATGCAACGCATCATATCGGTTCCGGTATCTCGGCGAGAGAGTCCGGTGCAAAAGATAGATGGCGTGATCGAGTCACACGAGATGAAAGGTGGGGCGATCCCGTTACCGGGTTCCCACGAGTCGGTGACGAGGCAACCGAGGAACATGACAAAAGAGGCACAACGGGCACGAAGCACAAGGGAACATTTCATACAACACAATAAGCATCACACGGGTCAACGTCTCGGGTTATACCTTCGAAACACTCGTTTCGGGACGGTTCGAGTTCGTAGTGGAAGTAGTGGAACACGGGTCTTCGGCGACGGTAGACGTACACGTTACGTGTCGTGGTACTTGCGACGTCGTGTAGTTGTTCCCGTTCGTAGATGTACTTGTCGTTCACGTGGCGGTAGTCGAACTTGACATATCCGAAGGGGTACTTGGCGGGTCGGTCGTCGTGGTACTTGGGGGTTCTCGATCTCGCGACGGTAGTGGTACTTGATTCCTAGTAGTCGTTCGTTCGTAGTCGTTCATGTCATCGATGTCGGGGTACTTGGTCGTATCGTCGTGTAGCCGTACTCGTCACGGTTCGTAGACGTTCGGGTTTTCCGTAGAGGAACTTGATGCATCCCCGTTTTTCCGGTCTCCACTTGGCCAACGAACGGTTCCTGGACACTTGCAACAGCACACGGCAACACAAAAAAAAACACACAGGAACAGAACAAAAAGGGCAGCACGGGCGCCGGGCAGAGCTTGAGGAGGCGCTGGACGGCGAACTGGTGATGGAGAGGCGCGTCGCGGTGGGAGGCGGAGGCCGACGGGGGCTCGGGCGAAGGGGCACGTCGGGGCGAACGAGGCAGGGGCGGCGCTGTCGCTGCTCCTAGCGATGCGGGCGACGGAAGAGCTGCGGGGGAGAGCGGCCTGGCGACGAAGGCGGAGGACAGATGGGACGCGGCCGCGGAATCCGGCCGGCGGACCTGGAGGCGACGCGGCCTGGCTGCCTCGGGACAGAGGAGCTCGGACTCCTCCTGCTGGGTCTCGGAGCAAGGGACGGGAGGCGAGGCAACCGACGCGGGCCGGCCTTGGCGCAGGGCGCACTGAGGACGGAGGGGAGACGCTGGACTCGCAGCTCCTGGCCCGCCGATGGGCTGGAGGGCCGCAGGGGCTTCGCGAAGAGGGAGACTGGGCGGTCGCTGAGGCGCTCGTGGCCGCAGGAGGAAGGAGGCGAGAGGGGTCGCGGGCTAGGAGGGAGATGTGGACGAGGGGTGCAGGCAGCATCGCGAGGAAGAGGGAAACGGGGAGATCGGGGCACGAGGGGAAAAATCGGGCAGAGGGCGAAAGAAGTGGCGGCGGCTTGCGGGAGAGGGAAGGAACGAGAGGCTGCGGGCAGCTAGGGTTACGGGGGGATGCGGGCTGTAGGAGGAGTTGGGCCAAAAGATGGGCCTTGAGGCCGGCTGGCTAGGGGAAGAGGAGGCCCAAGAGGCTGGTTGGCCTCTTCCTTTTTATTAGATTTTTAGCAGATAAAAACAAAAGAGAGAAAAAGAGAATGAGGAGGACGGTTAGGGAAAAGATAACACATGGAAGTATTTTTCTCGGGCATCATAAAATTAGCAAAGTCCGAGAAAAATAGAAAAGGCAAGATCGGAAGAAACAATTCAAACTTATTTGAATTTAATCAAATGGGTTTGAACTAAGACTTGAATATAGAAGTGTCCAAAAATGTTGAGGATTTTAGGAGGAACCTCGATAAATAGGAAAAGAATTATAGGGAAGGTTTGAAGGTGAAACTTGAATTAAAGAAGCATGGGGAATATTGCAAGTGTGTTACGGTGATCCCAACCAATTGGAATATTTTAAATATAGCTCCCTAAATATTGAGAGGCTTTTATATGTTTTAAAGAGAAGACATTCTTCCCTCGATTTAAATGGACCGAAGGTCCACACGATTTATTTAGTTGCAAAAATTAATGAGATGATGGCATGATGACATGATGCAATGCAAAAAATAAATAACACAAGCAAAATAAAACACACGGGAGATCCCGGAACATCTGGAATCTTCTGGAATCTTCTGGGACGTCGGTCTCGGGCGTCACAACTCTCCCACACTAACAGAGGATCTCGACCCGAGATCCTAGAGATATCACCGGGTAAAAACGGAAGAGGAAAAGGTAAAACAAAGTTGCTTCTTTGACAAACGAGTGAAACCAAGGAACCTTGAGAGGTTAGACAAGTTGAAAAGAAGAATAGAACGGAGATGAACAAAGATGAAACACTCCGTTGGAAAAAGAGGAACAAGGAGCATTATGAGAACCTTGCAGGTTGAAAGACATGAAACACGAGCTTACGAACCAAAAGAATATGAAACTGCAATGGTATAGCCAAGGAATAAGAATGACAGAATTTGGACAGCACTCCGTCTGAAAATGGAAGGAATTAACAAGAACTTGCCAAGTTGGGAAGATACTTGATGAAAACAACAACACAATGCCTCTGAAACAATTGAAAGAATGGCACAAGGGGTAAGAAGGATTCAGACAGCACTCCGGTTGAAAAGATAGGAAAACTAGATAATATGACGGAACTAGAATGTAGGTGACAACATTCCAGTTAAATGAACAAGCGAGGAAAGAACATGATCTTGATAAAAACGAGATGATGGTTTGGAGAGAGCAACATCACAATGCCTCCGGAATGAAAGAATAGAATATAGATCCAAGAAAGAATTGAACGGATAAGAAAAAGACAACTTCTCCCAAAATTGAATTTGAAAGAGCATCCTTACAAGAAGGGTTGAACGGAGTTGTTGGAAAAAATCAACAACGAAAAGAATAAGCTCGATGTGGGCTTATGGAAAACATCTCAAAATTAAGAGGTGACAACCAGCCACAAACAGAAACGAATTGCTTGGATTGAGATGAACAAGTTGATGAAATCTTAACTCACCGGAATGATAAATGCAGAACTTGGGTCATTTATAAGCACCATAATTAGCAACAATCCTTAGGGAAAGCTTTTAGTGAAATAGGACCCAGATAACTCCAAGGAATAAATTGAATGGTTGAAGATATCTCATGAACAAAGAAAATGATGGTTTTAAATATCTCATTCTTGATAACTCGTGAATCATGAAACATGAAAGATTTGTCAAAATGACATAACACCATCTGAAAAGATAAGGTAGAAAGGATTGCACTTGGAAAGCATGATGAAGAATGCTTGAGCTCCAACAAGAATCTTGATGAAAACTTCGAGGATGAATTAAATGATGATGAGCCACCATGAAGAACTCCGGTAATGAAAGCATGAGAAGTGAAAGATGAAAAGAATAAGATTCAATGCCTGTAATGAATTAGATGGAGCTTTGAAATGATATTATTGAAATAACTTGGAGCTCCGGAAAACAAGATGAAGAACTTAGAACCAAGGATATTATATGATGAACAAGCTCCAGACAAAAGAATTAAATCACCTTGAAGGAATAAGAATAAGAATTATGTCATGCATAACCTTCACCAATTTAAATTGATGACAACCGAAGGATTTGGCATACTACTTATTCTCGTTGGAAAGGATTAAAGAGAGATCTAGCACAAGCTTGGGTAAAATATTCAACGAACCACCGGTAGGATTGTGAAAAGAACAATTGAATTGCTATGATAACAACGGAAGAGTAACTTGAAAGAACCACCGTAAGAATATGGAGACGAACGAAGAGGCATCAATGAAGAATATTTGGAGAACGAAATTGAAAACTGAGAACGAAGAATCTTCTGAAATGATGGCCTTCGGAGGATCACAAAGAAAAGAATTCATGAAATGCTTCGGATGGGTGTGAAAATAATTCCTCACAATCGAAACAATAATGAGGATGGCATGAAGCTAGAACCACAACTCAACAAGAGAACGGGTCAAGATTTTAAGAGAAACTCTTCTCCGGTCTCCAAAAGCTGAGAATGAAGACGAGAAAAACCATAAGAATTGTTGAGCACTCCGGAATGAAGAATTAAAAAGGTTGAACCAATGATGAAAAGAATTTGAAAGTAAACTTGGAGAAGGCATATGACTGATGGAAATCATTCTTACGTCACACTTTGAAAAAAATTTGAGTATAACTCCAGAAAAATTAGAAGAGTCAGGTGAGATCCTGGGAATATACCTGTGGGTTAGGGCCCACTCAAGGAAATCACCGTTGGAAAAGATTTCTGAAGAGATATTGCACCGGTTGAATTAAATGACTTGAATAAGATGATAATCCTCAAAAATAGGTTGAACGGATTAAGAATGGAATTATGAATCTTCAGCACTCCGGATATGAATAGCAAGAGGAGAATGATTAATTGAAGCACCGGAATAAGAAAGCTTTGTGAAATGAGGAAAATGATAAGATCAACACCGAAATCTTGAATTACATCCGCTGGCAGAATATTAGAATTAAGAATGATGAACTTGAAGCTCTTGAGCATCTTCACGATAAATCACCGGAATAAGAACATTGAAGGAAAAGAATGAAGAAACATCACATGAATAAAATGGATACTTCATTTTTGAATTTCTGGCTCCAAGAAGAAGGGTGGGAGGGCGGGGAAAAACAAAGACAACTTGGGATGAACAAAATGGACACCGGTTGAAAAAGAATTTAACATGACCATCTTGATGATCAAGAAGAAATAGCACTCCCATATAACTATGAGAACACCGATTAGGAAAAAGGTATGGAATCAACATTTGACATCGAAGCAACTCGAATACCAGAATCAAAACAAAACAAAGGATAGATGTGTTGCAGCATCATCTTCACAATATCATTCGAACAGAGAATTGAACGAATGAATTCTGTAGGTACATCAACTTGTCGAGAAGCCACTTGGAAAACAAAAAGGTAAATAAAAAGGGACAAGGAACAGATAGAACAAATACAAGATAGAAGTTTCGTTCGACATCTTCGTGCTGAAAGCTAATGGAACGTGTTACAAAAGGGTTTTGCAATCCCCGGATCAGCATAGCCAAGGACCCTTTAAGATGCAACTCCCGATCAGAACAAGTCCATAAAACCACTTCACTCAATGTAGAACCCCAAACTTCATATCGTGCATCCGTTGGAAGAATGCCTAGAACTACTAGATGAACCCACCTATAGATTTCCGAAAGTTTCCAGTTATGCAATCAGGTGTTGGGGATACATGGGAAGCACCGCGCAATCAACTCTAAACCTACATCCAGGTGTATCCATCCTTCAACACATAACCAGTCTTTCTCGGAAACTGTGTACCTCGGACCTTCGAAAAGCATCCACTATAACAAGCTATGGCAATACTCGCGAACTACCTCCCCAGTACTGGGTGATGTCGGGGTTATCTTGCCACTGGCCGTATAGGAGAGATTTTCGATGTCGGCCGTCTTAAGTATTTAGTACTGCCGCGATATGCTTGTGACAACAATACCCCGAAGCTCAACTCCTCGGTAACAGGAGGCATCGAGAACAATATCCTTGTCACAAGAACATCGAAACAATCCCAGAATACTCGCGGGATTCCTAAATTTTTTTTTTTGCAATTTTTGAAGATAGGAGAGACAAGAGTAGTCGTCAGGAGTCTTCACCAGAGAGAAAGGGGATGAGAAGCAAAGAAATCCTACTCTCCGATATAATATAGGACTCAAAACATTTTTAAGTGTGTGCCTAGACTCAACCGTCAACGATTCGATCAAATAGTGGGGGCTTCTAGGTCGGAGAAGTTCTGATACCAACTTGTAATGCCCAGGATGGGACTATATCTCCTACGTGTCGAGGCACGACTTAAAGATATAAGCCCATCCTAGAATGATCTCAAGTTTGGTATCTTTGCACGACTCATGTAAAAGAGGGATTAAATTGCAAAAGGAGATAGTTGGCTTACACTCGCCACTTCACACAATACATTACATAAGCAAATCATCATTCAAAACATCACAACCCGACTACGGGTGAAGATCCAAAAGAAAGATACCAAAACAACATAAAGCCACAAGTCCGGATCGAATCCTAGTAGAAACCACTACTGATCGTCGAAGCGTCACAAACAAACAGCCAAACTCTTCATCGAGCTCCCGATGAAGTACTTGAACCAGCTCCTGCATCAAACTCGGCTGAACCTGCATCTGGTGTGGTGAAGCAACTGTGAGCCACAGAGGACTCAGCAATCCCATTCCCGGGTAACAAGATTATTTAAGCCTTGGGTGAGGAACAAGGCTGGAGAAAGAATAAGAGGTGAAGGAACAACAAGAGTCTGCAGCAGCAACTAGCACTAACTTACGTAAAAGAGAGCGAGAAGAGAAGAGCATCGGTCGAAAGATGATCACGAAGTGATCCTAGCTAAAGCCGATCAAACATAACCCCACCGTGTTCAACTCCCGAATCCCTATTCGGAAATTGACAGTCACGGTACACACGCTGGTAGTGTATTAGAAACATTGTGTCAAGTTATCTACAACCGGATATTAACAAGCTCCCATCTGCCACATAACCGCGGGCACGGCTTTCGAAAGTTCAAACCCTGCAGGGGTGTTCCAACTTGACCCATTACAAGCCCACGATCCGCGGAGTCGCAACTCCATAGGTGGGAAGACCCGAGTATTCTCGGAATCCCGTGCTCAAGTTAAACCGAACTAAGGTAAGGCTAATCCAGCAAATCCTCCCGGCGTGTCGACACCCTGATAGGTAGCCGCGCGTATCTAGTCTCAGGACACGACCGGATGGGCGATTCTACAGGTTTTTACCAAACCTTGAGTTTCCTCGAGGTGGCCCCGCAGAACCCCCGTTTCGGACCAACACTCATGTGGAGCACTGGCCCGGGGTTGTTGAATTAAAATAAAAGGGATAGCTAGTCCACATGCAAGTTTTTATTAGTTTGTTATTAGGCAAATAGTACCAAATGTTGGGACTTGCTGGAAAAGACTTAGCACTTAGCGGTTTATCAAGGGGGTCCCATACACCCCAACCGTGTTAGGAACGCATAATCAAGGAACATAACACCGGTTTATACGGTTCCTAACGGCATGAGTGGAACAAAACACCAAGCAAAAGGCTTAGCCTTCCACCCTTGCCAGTATATAGATGATTTCATTTTAAGCATTTATATAGTGTGTTATAACCCAACCAAACTTCAACATGAAGCAAGCATCTTCAATTTTCACCTGCAACTAACAATGCTATAAGAGGGGCTGAGCGAGCCTACGTATAGCCAGTCAATGGTTTGCATGGGTAGGGTGGTTAAACAGGTTCATGGTTACAATAGGAGGCTGACAGGAAAACATGGGCATCGAGGCAAAACTATAGATCGAGACTCTAGCAATAGGAAAAAATAGTAATGGTATCCGGGTTAGGTCATCTTGCCTGGGATTCCTCAAGGAAGAAGAACGGGTCCATGAAGTAGACGGAGCAACACAGACGGGAGAATCCTCACAACTCCGGAACGAAACCGAAGCTAACAAGAGAAGCAACCGGAAAGAAGAAACAACACGGTAAACACACAAGCATAAACATGGCATACGATGCACATCCAAGTATGATGCATGTCCGGTTTAATTATGCATGGCATGGCAAAGTGCGCAAACAACACTACCAGTTAAGTGGAGCTCAATATGCAACGAGTTGCATATTGACGAAACACCACATTTAATTATTTAGTTGACTCTCATTTAATTACAAGACAATATTAATTGTTTTTAACATGGCAAGAGGTGAAGCATAAAGAAACTACACTATTTAGACAATTTAAATGAGGCCGGAAAATAACAACAACATATCCGGAAAAACCCCATGAGCATGTTTAGTAATTATAAGCAAACAACAATTAAACACACATTTATAATGTTGTTAATATGATGCGGATGACATGAACAAGTTATATGCAATTTTTAAAAGGTTGACATGAAAAGATATGAAGTATTGTCACTGTGGTGGAATGAAAGGGTGCCACGGCAACGATCCGAAAATGATGCAACGCATCATATCGGTTCCGGTATCTCGGCGAGAGAGTCCGGTGCAAAAGATAGATGGCGTGATCGAGTCACACGAGATGAAAGGTGGGGCGATCCCGTTACCGGGTTCCCACGAGTCGGTGACGAGGCAACCGAGGAACATGACAAAAGAGGCACAACGGGCACGAAGCACAAGGGAACATTTCATACAACACAACAAGCATCACACGGGTCAACGTCTCGGGTTATACCTTCGAAACACTCGTTTCGGGACGGTTCGAGTTCGTAGTGGAAGTAGTGGAACACGGGTCTTCGGCGACAGTAGACGTACACGTTACGTGTCGTGGTACTTGCGACATCGTGTAGTTGTTCCCGTTCGTAGATGTACTTGTCGTTCACGTGGCGGTAGTCGAACTTGACATATCCGAAGGGGTACTTGGCGGGTCGGTCGTCGTGGTACTTGGGGGTTCTCGATCTCGCGACGGTAGTTGTACTTGATTCCGAGTAGTCGTTCGTTCGTAGTCGTTCATGTCATCGATGTCGGGGTACTTGGTCGTATCGTCGTGTAGCCGTACTCGTCACGGTTCGTAGACGTTCGGGTTTTCCGTAGAGGAACTTGATGCATCCCCGTTTTTCCGGTCTCCACTTGGCCAACGAACGGTTCCTGGACACTTGCAACAGCACACGGCAACACACAAAAAAACACAGGAACAGAACAAAAAGGGCAGCACGGGCGCCGGGCAGAGCTTGAGGAGGCGCTGGACGGCGAACTGGTGATGGAGAGGCGCGTCGCGGTGGGAGACCGAGGCCGACGGGGGCTCGGGCGAAGGGGCACGTCGGGGCGAACGAGGCAGGGGCGGCGCTGTCGCTGCTCCTAGCGATGCTGGCGACGGAAGAGCTGCGGGGGAGAGCGGCCTGGCGACGAAGGCGGAGTACAGATGGGACGCGGCCGCGGAATCCGGCCGGCGGACCTAGAGGCGACGCGGCCTGGCTGCCTCGGGACAGAGGAGCTCGGACTCCTCCTGCTGGGTCTCGGAGCGAGGGACGGGAGGCGAGGCAACCGACGCGGGCCGGCCTTGGCGCAGGGCGCACTGAGGACGGAGGGGAGGCGCTGGACTCGCAGCTCCTGGCCCGCCGACGGGCTGGAGGGCCGCAGGGGCTTCGCGAAGAGGGAGACCGGGCGGTCGCTGAGGCGCTCGTGGCCGCGGGAGGAAGGAGGCGAGAGGGGTCGCGGGCTAGGAGGGAGATGTGGACGAGGGGTGCAGGCAGCATCGCGAGGAAGAGGGAAACGGGGAGATCGGGGCACGAGGGGAAAAATCGGGCAGAGGGCGAAAGAAGTGGCGGCGGCTTGCGGGAGAGGGAAGGAACGAGAGGCTGCGGGCAGCTAGGGTTACGGGGGGATGCGGGCTGTAGGAGGAGTTGGGCCAAAAGATGGGCCTTGAGGCCGGCTGGCTAGGGGAAGAGGAGGCCCAAGAGGCTGGTTGGCCTCTTCCTTTTTATTAGATTTTTAGCAGATAAAAACAAAAGAGAGAAAAAGAGAATGAGGAGGACGGTTAGGGAAAAGATAACACATGGAAGTTTTTTTCTCGGGCATCATAAAATTAGCAAAGTCCGAGAAAAATAGAAAAGGCAAGATCGGAAGAAACAATTCAAACTTATTTGAATTAAATCAAATGGGTTTGAACTAAGACTTGAATATAGAAGTGTCCAAAAATGTTGAGGATTTTAGGATGAACCTCGATAAATAGGAAAAGAATTATAGGGAAGGTTTGAAGGTGAAACTTGAATTAAAGAAGCATGGGGAATATTGCAAGTGTGTTACGGTGATCCCAACCAATTGGAATATTTTAAATATAGCTCCCTAAATATTGAGAGGCTTTTATATGTTTTAAAGAGAAGACATTCTTCCCTCGATTTAAATGGACCGAAGGTCCACGCGATTTATTTAGTTGCAAAAATTAATGAGATGATGGCATGATGACATGATGCAATGCAAAAAATAAATAACACAAGCAAAATAAAACACACGGGAGATCCCGGAACATCTGGAATCTTCTGGAATCTTTTGGGACGTCGGTCTCGGGCGTCACAGAAGACCCATGTGGAGGACTCGGCATACAACACGAACCTAGCTACCAGAGTTGCGGAGGACTCTATCCCCACTAGTGATAAGCCGACTATATATGATTTGTAACCCTAGGCCCCCAGTATGTTATAAAAGCTTGGGGGCTAGTTCGTCGATAGTATACACACACGCATAATGCTTGGTATTCACGTATACTTTGTACACACCCCTATCACTAATATACAGTACTAGAAGTAGGCTTTTTCCTCAACTGCAAGGGTCCGAACTAGGGTAAAACTTTGCCTCGTATTACCATCCAGCCTAACAGACAGGGATATCCTACAAAATGATATGATGGAATCATATCTGCCAACTACTAAGAGAGAGGTGTGTCTCGGGGGGGGGGGGCAATGTATGCGAGAGAGGCCTAAAGATAATGTGCATCCGGGAGACACGTAGGCACATATATGTGCGTATAGAGGGCTAGTAGAGACCGTGCGTGTGTATATATGCATGTGAGAGAAATAGTGTTTTCCAACTGAGATTAGTGAAAAGAGTGGTACATAGTAGTCAGAAGGAGAGAGAGAGAGATACAGAGAGAGCATGTGCGTGAGACTCCCCGACACCCTGAGAGAGATTGTGAGTATGTGTGAAAGAGAACTGCCGATGCATATAAAGTGTGTGCACTTATGCGGTAGATAGAGAGATATATAGCGCGTTTGTGAGAACGGGGCGATGCATAGTGCATCAACGTGTAAAAGGCGATTCTATGCATTAAATTAAAATATAAATGGCATTATTATTTTTGGATGAGATCATGAATTTTGCAAATTGCGTATGGACGAAAATCGGTCTATCAGACACCCATACTCTATTGAATTCTCGCATGTGCATGCGTTTGTTTCATATTATCGATCCATAGAGTGAGAGCGGTTTGAAATACAGGCAATGGATGCTTTTGCAATTCACATATAAACATTAATTAGTGCACTCCATGTTGTTAGTGTGAAGCACTTTATACATTTTTCACTTGCATGGATACATTCCAAATTGCTAGCTACGAAATAGAATACATGTCGAATTCAACATAAAGGGGGTTTTGAAGATTCGAATTCATAGGAAGTGCATTCATCTATTTGAACCCGACATAATGGCATTTGTAAATCAGATGTAAAAGGGGGCATCAATCTTTGTTGTGCGTTTGAACATGCTATATATATTCATACGCATGTCTAACTTTTTTTGTAACCAGGGAGATTATATCTGGAACCATGCATGAACTGAGGTAAGTTGCATATTTTTCAATATATACTCGTGTACAATGTATATTCAAATGTACCACCTCCATTCCAAAATAATCGTAGCTTTAGTATTTTCAAGAGTAAAGATTTGTGAAGTTTAACAAATCCTGAATGTTCAATTGAAGAGAACCGAAAACATTAATGCTTCTGCTCCCAAATATTGAACGAAGCGCCAAATAGGCCTCTGGTCACCCGAAACCTCGCGAGACTAATGTTTGGCGGTAGGAAATTACTGTCCTGACTCTGGCCCGTGTAGCCTACCGGCCCGATGTCCAAAGGTCTAAACCGGGGTAGGTTTGTAACTTCACCAAGAAGCCAGTCTCAACCGCCTCCGAGAAGCATTCATACGCCGTGGGCGCCTAAACACCCACGCGCTCGGCCCAAATCTATCCTACCCACATTTTGGACACCTGAGATTACTGTCCTACCCCCAACCCGCAATATGTCCGAAATTTTAGATGGGGGCAAAGTTTGTAACTTTGCCCAAATTTCAAACAAGCGCATCCCAAACCGAAACATTGTTCCCCCTCAGTTCCCCGCCTCCCTCCATTTCCCCATTCATACTCCTTGGGCGCCAAAACGCCCTCTCCACCAGCCGCGAAACCCCAGCCTCCTCCGTCCTCCACCCCATAGCGCCCAATCCACCGCCACCCAACTCCATCACGCCGGAGCCGGTACCCCGATGTCGTCGTCCAACGCAACCGCAACCGCAACGCCCTCAAGGACTTAGCAGCTGAAGCCGAGGTAGAGCTGCCTCCACAACGCCAACGCTGACGTGCGCCATACCAGAACCACTCCGACCACGCCGTCCTGCGCCTCACTGCTGCCGCTCCACTATCGCAACCGCCCACCGCACCGGAGCTATTCCCGCTATGTCATTGTTCGTCGCCTCGAATCTGCTTCCCCGCCACGGACAGATGGCCACCGCACCACACTCAACAACTTGGCCATGGGTTCGTCCAAGGCTGCACCGTCCTCCACAACTTCTCGTTTCCAGTGAACCACAAGAAGATCATTGGAAAAATAGAAGGAGGACACAACACTGCCAGCAGAAAGAGGTACTCATCTTCCCTTATTCGTGCAAACCTTACGTCTCTGCTCACACCGTATTTATCCCACGAAAGAAACTAGTTGAGCGCTTATTACTGCATCTTCTTCGTGATACTAAATGCACAAGGTTTCCTCTCTTTACTATTTCACCTTTGCTAGAGGTCAATAGCCCGCCTGGATTTCAATTCAGGGTCAGTCGAACTGCAATTAAAAGAAGCAGCACCCGCTTAGGCGCGCGGAGCACCTAGTCCGCATGCTTGCCGGGGAAGCGGCGCATTGGTGTCTATCATAGGGGTGTGGGGCGCAGGAGCTGCTTGCGCCTGATCTGGTGGTCGGCGGGGCTTGAATGGATTGCTGGGGGCGGTGCCAAGAACGGAGGTGCGGTGAGGTCGAGGGGAGGGCGCAGGCAGGGGACTGGGCCGGTGGTCGCTGCTGTGTCGAGGAAGATCGTCAACACTGACTGGCTGGAGGTAGATGAAGGCGATCTGCCCGTTCTTCGTACATCGGACGGTGCAGAAAAAATGGACTGACCTATTTGTTTTCAGTCGGATGTTATTTTCATATAATCCTGTAGTAATTTAGTGTGCCATGCATGTTGTAGAGCTATCATGTGTCTCCCGTCATTTATTTCTCACCGACATGCTATCGGCTACCTTTACACTATACTAATTGTGCACACACTTCACCCATACTCACACTATTGTTTTTTATGCATGGGTATTTCAGACTCTGAAGCAATGTTGATGAATGCTGAAAAGAAAAGACAGAAGTCGCTCCAGTGTAATTTGAAGATAAGCACTAAGCGTCTCAGCGCTCTAAAGGATGTAGTGTCAATAGTTGGAGACAGCAAACGCAGCTCTGCAGTTGATGATCTCAATTGCCACACACAACCATCCCAGGTGTTTGCTTTAACTTCGCGCTGTCAAATGTGGTTGCGTGTTGCATATGGTGTCTAGCTTGTATTGCTTCCAATTTGGTTAAGTTGCATCTGCTTACTTTACACATTATACCTTTGATAATGACATGCCTTCTTGTTTTTGATACATACTACATATGTCTATTAACCATGTTCGTACATCAAACTAATGCTCTTTTGTATCCCTCGTCAATCACTTATGATGAGGCAGACATCCAGGTGGGTTAGTGTGAGATACCATACTCGTTTAAAGAGTGCGATGTCATCCTCCTCACATGATTCTCAAGAAACAGCAAGGCTAAATGAAGATAGTCAACGTAGCTCTCTAGTTGATGACCGCAATTCCCCCACACCACCATCACATGTGCTTGCTCTAACTTCGCAGTGTGATATGTGGTAGCATGTTGCATACTGTGTCTAGCTTGTAATGCTTCTAATTAGGGTAAACTGCATCTGCTTAGTTTACACATTATACCTGTGAATATGACATGCCTTCCTATTTTTGGTACACACTACATCTATGTGTTAACCTTGTTCTTACATGAAACTACCTCTCTTCTGTATCCTGCATCAATCACTTACGATGAGTCACCTTTATTCGTTGCATATTTCATATTATTTCTAGCCCGCTGCCATGTATTGCTTCTAATTTGGTCAAATACATTTGTTAGGGCACCCTTTTAATTTGGTAGAGTGATATTGGTTTCATCTTTTATATGGTTTCTAGCTTGCATTGATTCTAACAAGTTCAAGCACCTTGTGCTTAGTTTACACTTTATACATCATACATGTCAATATGTCACGCTGTCCAGTTTTTCATACATATTCCATCCTCCTATCATGTGGTTGCCTTAAATGAAAGTAGTGTTCGTCAGTATCATGCATCAATGAGTTCTGAAGAGCAAATTTTATTCCTTTTTCTTGTGGGTTTGACTTGAAAAGGCAAAATCAAGAAAGAGGAAGGAAAAGAGTAAGGAAGGCGATGATGGTGGTCCTCTACAGCAACGTAAACGGAGCATCTGTACCGATTCTCCTTGTACTGATAGTGCATTACAAGGTCCAAGTCTCTGCTCCCCTACTCCACCATCCAAGGTGCTTGCTCTAACTTGGCAGTGTGATATTTGGTTGCATGTTGCATATGGTGTCTAGCTTGTATGGCTCCTAATTAGTGTAAACTTCATCTGCTTAGCTTACACATGATACGTATGAATATGACACGCTTTCCTGTTTTTGGTACATACTATATCTGTCTATCACACCATGTTCTTACATGAAACTATTCTTCTTGTGTATCCTGCGCCAGTCACTTATGATGGAACACCTTTAAGTTGGCAGTGTGATATTGGTTTGCATCTTGAATATGATTTCTAGCATGTATTGCTTCTAGTTTGATGAACGCCACCTATGATGAGACAGTTTTAATTTGGCAGAGTGATATTGATTGCACCTTTCATATGGTGTCTAGTTTGTAGTGCTTTTAATTTGTTGAAGTGCCTTCTGCTTAGTTACCACATCGTAGGTGTGAATATGTCAAGCCGTCCATTTTTTCATACATATTCCATCCTCGTATCTTGACTTTGCCTTTCATCGGAGTAGTGTTCGTCAGTATCATGCATGAATGAGCTCTGAAGAGCAAATTATATTCCTTTTTATTGTCGGTTTGACCTCACAATGCAAAATCAATAAAGCTGAAGGGAATTGGCAAGGCATTGGATGATGGTGGTCCTTCCGAGCAACTGAAACGGAGGTTCTCTACAGATTCTACTCCGCCATCCTCCCAACAAGATTCGCAAGACAAAGCAAGGCTAGACAGTCAATGTAAGTGTGTAGATGATGAGCACATCTCCCCTACTCCACCATCATAGGTGCTTGCTCTAACTTGGCACTATTGTATGTGGTTGCATGTTGCGTATGATGTCTAGCTTGTATTGCTTCTAACTTTGCTGAATTGCATCTGCTTACTTTACACATAATGCCTGTGAATATGACACGTGTTCCTGTTTCTAGAACATACGTGTACATGATGAGCACATCTCCCCTACTCCACCATCACAGGTGCCTGCTCTAACTTGGCACTACTATATGTGGTTGCATGTTGCATATGATGTCTAGCTTGTATTGCTTCTAACTTTGTTGAATTGCATATGCTTACTTTACACATAATGCATGTGAATATGACACGTGTTCCTGTTTCTAGAACATACGCTTACATGTTAAGCACATCTCCCCTACTCCGCCATCACAGGTGCTTGCTCTAACTTGGAACTGCTATATGTGGTTGCGTTTTCTGTATGATGTCTAGTTTGTATTGCTTCTGATTATGTTGACTTGCATCTGCGTAGCTTACAACTTATACCTGCAACGATCACTTGCCCATATGACACATTTAACTTGGGATTGTGATGTAGGTTGCATCTTGCATCGTCTTCTAGCTTGTACTGCTTCTAATTTCTTGAAATGGCACTTACGACGAGACACTTTTTACCTGATAGAGTGATATTCGTTGCATGTTCATATGGTGCTTAGCTTTCATTTCTTCTAATTTTGTTGAAATGCCTTCCGCTTACTATGTTTTCATGCATATTCCATCCTCCTATCGTACGTGTGAATATGACACGCTGTCTTTTTTTGTATATATTCCATCCTCCTATCCTGCGCTTGCCTTACATCAAAGTAGTGTTCGTCTGTATCATGCATCAACCAGTTATATGATGACCCACAAGTATAGGGGATCTATCCTAGTCCTTTCGATAAGTAATAGTGTCGAACCCAACGAGGAGTAGAAGGAAATGATAGGCAGTTTTCAGTAAGGTATTTTCTGCAAGCACTGAAATTATAGGTAACAGATAATTTTGTGATAAGGTAATTGGTAGCAAATGACAAAAGGTAAAAGTAAATAAGGTGCAGTAAGGTGGCCCAATCCATTTTGTAGCAAAGGACAAGCCTGGATAAACTCTTATATAAAGGAAAGCGCTCCCAAGGACACATGGGAATTATCGTCAAGCTAGTTTTCATCACGATCGTCTGAATCGCGTTTGGTACTTTGATAATTTGGTATGTGGGTGGACCGGTGCTTGGGTGCTGTCCTTACTTGTACAGGCCTTCCACTTATGATTAACCTCTAATGCAAGCATTCGTAACTACAAAATAACTATTAAGGTAAACCTAACCATAGCCTGAAACATATGGATCCAAATCAGTCCCTTACGAAGCAACGCATAAACTAGGGTTTAAACTTCTGTCACTCTAGCAACCCATCATCTACTTATTACTTCCCAATGCCTTCCTCTAGGCCCAAATAATGGTGAAGTGTCATGTAGTCAACATTCACATGACACCGCTAGAGGAGAGACAACATACATCTCATCGAAATATCAAACGAAGACCAAATTCACATGACCACTAATAGCAAGACTTCTCCCATGTCCTCAGGAACAAAATTAACTACTCACAAGACATAATATTGTTCATGATTAGAGGGGTATTAATATGCATAATGGATCTGAACATATGATCTTCCACCAAATAAACCAACTAGCATCAACTACAAGGAGTAATCAACACTACTAGCAACTCACAGGTACCAATCTGTGGTTTGGGTACAAAGATTGGATACAAGAGATGAAATAGGGTCTGAGAGGAGATGGTGCTGGTGAAGATGTTGATGAATATAGCCCTCCCCAAGATGGGAGAGTTGTTGGTGATGATGGCGGTGACGATTTCCCCCTCCCGGAGGGAAGTATCCCCGGTAGAACAGCTTTGTCGGAGCCCTAGATTGGTTTCCGCCTCGGTTCCGCCTCGAGACGGCGGTGTCTGGTCCCAAAAGCCTCCTTATGAATTTTTCCAAGTCAAAACACCTCATATAGGATAAGATCGGCATCGGGGGGCCCACGAGACAGGGGGCGTGCCCAGAGAGGGGGGGCGCGCCCCCACCCTCGTGGACAGCAGGTGGCCCCCCTCGTGAACTTGTTTCGCCAGATATTTTTTATATTTTCTAAAACGGAGTTCTATGAAGTTTCGGGGCTTTTGGAGTTGTGCAGAATAGGTTTCGAGAGTTTGCTCCTTTTCCAGCCCAGAATTCCAGCTGTCGGCTTTCTCCCTCTTCATGTAAACCTTGTAAAATAAGAGAGAAAAGGCATAAGTATTGTGACAAAACATGTAATAACAACCGATAAGGCAATAAATATCAAAAAATAAGCATGTCGCAAAATGGACGTATCAACTCCCCCAAGCTTAGACCTCGCTTGTCCTCAAGCGAAAGCCGATATCGAAAAATATGTCCACATGTTTAGAGACAAGGGTGTCGATAAAAATAAAATACGGACATGAGGGCATCATGATCATTCTCATAACATCAACATATATATATATTGTCATATGATTCTTAAGCTAAAGTAACAATTCATTCACAATATCAAGCATGAATCATAAACTTCATTGAAAAAAAACAAAGTTTGATCTCGGTCATTGAAGCAATTGCAATTTATCGTAACATCGGAAAGAGTCAATATAAGAGCTTTTCAGCAAGCCTGCATACTCAACTATCATATAGTCTTTCACAATTGCTCACACTCACGCAATACTTATGTTTGTGGAGTTTTAATCAAACACAGAGAAATATAGGGGCTTACGATGTTGCCTCCCAACCTTTTACCTCAAGGGTAATGTCAACAGTAATAGATCATGAAAACTTACATCCAAGTGCGTATATATGTCAGGATTTTCCAACACAGTGTGCTTGCCAAAGGATAAAATGTAAAAAGGAAAGGTGAATTACACCTTGACACTTATAAGGCAAGAATAATTGATAGGCCCTTCGCAGAGGGAAGCAGAGGTTGTCATATGTTTTTATGGTTAGATGCACAAAGTCTTAGCATAGAAGAACGTCACTTTATATTGCCACTTGTGATAAGGACCTTTATTATGCAGTCCGTCGCTTTTATTACTTCCATATCAGAAGATCGTATAAAGCTAATTTCCTCCACACTAATAAATCATACATATTTTAGCGTGTTTGCAACATGACAACTTACTTGGAAGGATCTTCCTCAATCCATAGGTAGGTAATGGTGGACTCTCATGGCGAAACTAGGTTTAAGGATGTATGGAAGCACAAGTAGTATCTCTACTTAGTGCGAGGAGTTTTGTCTAGTATGAGGGGGAAAGTCAAGCTCAACATGTTGGATGATCCATGACAATATACTTTATTTAGGATATAAGAAAACATAACCCATTATGTTGTCTTCCTTGTCCAACATCAACTCTTTAGCATGTCATATTTTAATGAGTGCTCACAATCATAAAATATGTCCAAGATAGTATATTTGTATGTGAAGTCTCTTTTCTTTTATTACTTCCTATTAATTGCAACGATGACCAAAACTATGTTTGTCAACTCCCAGCAACTTTTATTTATCATACTCTTATATGTGAAGTCATTACTTCCCATAAGCTAAATATGATCTCTTTGATACTCTTTATGTTTTCTTTCTTTTTATCATGACCAGAGTGAAGAAATCAAGCCCTTGACTCAACACTAATCTTTATTATATAGCTCATGGACTCGATTACAAAAGGGTAAAGTTCATAAAGCAAAAGCTCACAACTAGATCATGCTAACTTTTATTCTACTAGATTAAGATACTACCAAAAGGAACGAACTAAGAAAAACGGTAAAGATAGGAGTGATGGTGATACAATACCGGGGTCACTCCCCCAAGCTTGGCAGTTTCCAAGGGGAGTGCCCATACCCATATGATTATGTCTCCTTCTTCGGGGGTGGTGATGATTGATGACCCACAAGAAAACGGAGTCCGGGAGGCACACGGGGTGCCCACGAGGCAGGGGGCGCGCCCAGGGCAGGGGAGCGCGCCCTCCACCCTTGTGGACGCCTCGTGTTTCTTTCGGACTGCTACTTATTTTTCTATTTTTCTAAATATTCCAAAACGGAGAAAAATTGCCTTTAGAACTGTTTTGGAGTCGGTTTACTTACCGTATCACATACCTCTTCCTTTTCGGAGGCTGAATCGTTCTGGATAGTGTCCCTTATGTATGCCTCTGGAGTTACGGTTTCAATAACATTGGTTTCAACATTTATGGGATTACCTGAGATATAATGTTTGATTCTTTGACCATTTACCACCTTCGGATTTGTGCCTTCGAAGTTGTTGATTTTTATGGCACCGGAACGATAGACCTCCTCGATAATGTAAGGTCCTTCCCACTTGGAGAGAAGTTTTCCCGCAAAAAATCTTAAACGAGAGTTGAATAGCAAGACATAATCACCTACGTTAACCTCATGCTTTTGTATCCTTTTGTCATGCCATCTTTTAACTTTTTCTTTAAACAGCTTGGCATTCTCGTAAGCCTGGGTTTTCCATTCATCAAGACAGCTAATGTCAAATAACCTCTTTTGATCGGCAAGTTTGAAATCATAATTGAGCTCTTTAATAGCCCAATATGCCTTATGTTCTAGCTCAAGAGGTAAGTGGCAAGCTTTTCCATATACCATCTTATATGGAGACATACCCATAGGATTTTTGTATGCAGTTCTATAGGCCCATAATGCATCATCAAGTTTCTTGGACCAATTCTTCCTAGACCTATTAACTGTCTTTTGCAAAATTAATTTCAACCCCCTATTACTTAGTTCTACTTGACCACTAGTTTGTGGATGATAAGGGGATGCAGTTCTATGATTAACATCATACTTTGCAAGCATCTTACGGAAAGCACCATGAATAAAGTGTCAACCACCATCAGTCATGAGATATCTAGGGACTCCAAACCTCGAGAAAATAACTTCTTTAAGCATCTTAATAGAGGTGTTATGATCAGCACTACTAGTTGGAATAGCTTCTACCGACTTAGTAACGTAATCAACATCAACTAAAATATGTGTGTACCCATTAGAGGCAGGAAACGGTCCCATATAATCAAAGCCCCAAACATCAAATGGTTCGATAACAAGTGAATAATTCATAGGCATTTCTTGGTGTCTACTGATATTACCAATTCTTTGACATTCATCACAAGATAAGACAAACTTACGGGCATCCTTGAAGAGAGTAGGCCAATAAAAACAGGATTGCAATACCTTGTGTGCAGTTCTATCTCCCGCATGGTGTCCTCCATAAGCTTCGGAGTGGCATTTGCGTAGGCTTTGCTCTTGTTCATGCTCAGGCACACAACGTCTAATAATACCATCTACTCCTTCTCTATAAAGATGTGGGTCATCCCAGAGGTAATGTCTCAAGTCATAGAAGAACTTTTTTCTTTTGGGTATGTGAAGCTAGGAGGTATAAACTTAGCAACAATATAATTAGCATAATCAGCATACCATGGAGCAGTACGAGAAGTATTTATGATAGCTAATTGTTCATCAGGAAAGCTATCATCAATAGGTTGTGGGTCATCAAGTATATTCTCTAACCTAGACAAGTTATCTGCAACGGGGTTCTCACCTCCCTTTCTATCAATAATATGCAAGTCAAATTATTGTAGCAAGACAACCCATCTAATAAGTCTAGGCTTAGCACCTTTCTTTTCCATAAGGTATTTGATAGCCGCATGATCAGTGTGAATAGTTACTTTAGAATCAACTATTTAGGGTCTAAACTTATCACAAGCGAATACAACTGCTAAAAATTCTTTCTCATTAGTGGCATAATTTCTTTGGGCACTATCTAGAGTTTTACTAGCATACTGGATAACATTCAATTTCTTATCAACTCCTTGCCCTAGAACAACACCTGCAGCATAATCACTAGCATCGCACATAATCTCAAAGGGTAAATTCCAGTCAGGAGGCTGGACAATAGGTGCAGAGAGCAATGCTTTCTTAAGTATTTCAAATGCTTCTAGGCAATCATCATCAAAGACAAAAGGAATATCTTTTTGTAAGAGATTAGTAAGAGGCCTAGAGATTTTGGAGAAGTCCTTTATGAACCTCCTATAAAACCCGGCATGACCAAGGAAACTTCGTATACCTTTGATGTCCTTAGGGCATGTCATCTTTTCAATAGCATCAACTTTAGCTTTCTCAACTTCAATACCTCTTTCAAAAAAATTATGTCCCAAGACAATGCCTTCATTAACCATAAAGTGGCACTTCTCCCAATTCAACACAAGATTAGTGTCTTCACATCTCTGCAAAACTCGATCAAGGTTGCTTAAGCAATCATCAAAAGAAGTTCCGTAAACAAAGAAATCATCCATGAAAACCTCAACAATCTTTTCACAAAAAGCAAAGAATATAGCCATCATGCATCTTTGAAAGGTAGCAGGTGCATTACATAAACCAAAAGGCATACGTCTATAAGCAAAGGTACCGAAAGGACAAGTAAAAGTGGTCTTTTCTTGATCCCCTTTTGACACAGGTATTTGAGAGAAACCAGAATAACCATCTAGAAAGCAAAAATGAGTATGCTTGGATACTCTTTCTAGCATTTGATCAATAAATGGCAAGGGGTAATGATCTTTCTTAGTAGCTTTATTTAACTTACGGAAATCAACTACCATCCTATAACATCTAACTATTCTTTGCAGGATCAATTCATCTTTATCATTAGGAATGACAGTCATACCTCCCTTCTTAGGGACACAATGGACATGACTTACCCACTGGCTATCAGCAACTGGATAGATAATACCTGCCTCTAGAAGCTTTAGTATTTCCTTCCTTACCACTTCTTTCATCTTAGGATTTAACCGTCGCTGATGATCAATAACCGGTTTAGCATTTTCTGCCAATTTTATCATGTGTTGGCATATAGTAGGACTAATGCCCTTAAGATCATCCAGAGTATATCCAATAGCAGCACGGTGCTTCTTCAGAGTTTTTAATAGTTTTTCTTCTTCCTGATCTGAAAGGTTAGCACTAATAATAACATGATATATCTACTTTTCATCAAGATAAACATACTTAAGATTATGAGGTAAAGGTTTAAGTTCAAACACGGGATCACCCTTGCGTGGAGGAGGATCCCCTAGGATTTCAACAGGCAAGTTTTTTTTCAATACGGGTCCCTGTTTGAAGAATATTTAATCTATTTCCCTTCTCTCATTCATATGCATATCATTTTCATGGTCGAGCAAGTATTGTTCTAAAGGATCATTAGGAGGCACAACAATAGAAGAAGGACCAACAATTTCATCCTTACTAGGTAATTCTTTATCAAGGGGTTTTCTACGAAATTTAGCAAAGTTAAAATCATGAGACATATCCCCTAATCCAACAGTAACAATATCTTTCACGCGGTCTATCTTGGCATTAACAGTATTCAAGAAGGGTCTACAAAATATAATGGGACAAAATTCATCTTGTGTGGAACTAAGAACAAGGAAATCAGCAGGGTATTTAACCTTTCCACACACGACTTCAACATCTCTAACAATCCCAACTGGTGAAATAGTGTCTCTATTAGCAAGCTTAATAGTAACATCAATCCCTTCTAACTCAACAGGTGCAATATCATGCATAATTTCTTGATATAAGGTAAGAGGGATAATACTCGCACTACCACCTACGTCACATAAACCATGATAGCAATGGTCTCCTATCTTAACAGAGATAACGGGCAAGCCTACAATAGGTTTATGTTTATTCCTAGCATTAGGTTTGGCTATTCTAGCAGACTCTTCTTGGAGGTAAATAACATGTCCATCTAAATCTTCTACCAAGATATCTTTAACCATAGCAACACTAGGTTCAACTTTAATTTGCTTAGAGGGTGTAGGTGTTCTAGTATTACTCTTACGAACTACAGTTGAAGCTTGAGCATGATCCTTTATCCTAATAGGGAAAGGTGGTTTCTCAATATAAGCAGCAGGAACAATAGGATCAACATTATAAGTGATAGTCTTTTCTTCAACTTTAACAGGTTCGACTATTTTTACTTCAATAGGGGGATGGTATTTAAACCACTTCTCCTTGGGGAGATCAACATGAGTAGCAAAAGATTCACAGAAAGAATCTACTATCTCAGAGTCAAGTCCATATTTAGTGCTAAACTCACGAAAAACATCAGTATCCATAAAAGCTTTAACACAATCAAACTTAGGGGTCATACCTGACTCCTTACCTTCGTCGAGATCCCAATCTTCAGAGTTGTGTTTAATTCTTTCCAATAAATCCCATTTGAATTCAACAGTTTTCATCATAAAAGACCCACAACAAGAATTATCGAGCATGGTGCGATTATTGAGGGAAAGCCGAGCATAAAAATTTTGAATGATCATTTTTCTTGACAGCTCGTGATTGGGGCATGAATATAACATTAACTTAAGCCTCCCCCAAGCATGAGCGATGCTTTCTCCTTCGCGAGGCCCGAAATTATAAATATAATTACGATCACGATGAACCTGGTGCATAGGGTAGAACTTCTGATGAAATTCCAACTTCAGACGATTATAGTTCCATGATCCAATATCATCACATAGCCTAAACCATGTCAATGCATCTCCCTTCAAAGATAAAAGGAAGACCTTCTTCTTGATAACATCCTCGGGCATACCTGCAAGCTTAAATAATCCACAAACTTCATCCACATAGATTAGATGTAAATCGGGATGCAGTGTTCCGTCTCCTGTAAAAGGATTTTCAAGCAGTTTCTCTATCATACCCGAAGGAATTTCAAAGCAAACATTTTCAGTAGGTGCAGTAGGTTGAGGAGCAACTCTTTGTTCTTCTGATCGGGGTGAACATACCCCAAACAAGCCCCTCAAAGGATTTTGAGCCATAGTAAAAAGTGACAATAAACTTCAGCACACTATATAAATTTTTCCTTACCAAATTCCACTTACCAAAGGCGCTTCACTCCCCGGCAACGGTGACAGAAAAGAGTCATGGTGACCCACAAGTGTAGGGGATCTATCGTAGTCCTTTCGATAAGTATGAGTGTCAAACCCAACGAGGAGCAGAAGGAAATGATAGGGAGTTTTCAGTAAGGTATTTTCTGCAAGCACTGAAATTATAGGTAATAGATAGTTTTGTGATAAGGTAATTGGTAGCAAGTGACAAAAAGTAAAAGTAAATAAGGTGCAGAAAGGTGGCCCAATCCTTTTTGTAGCAAAGGACAAGCCTGGACAAACTCTTATATAAAGGAAAGCGCTCCCAAGGACACATGGGAATTATCGTCAAGCTAGTTTTCATCACGATCGTCTGATTCGCGTTCGGTACTTTGATAATTTGGTACGCGGGTGGACCGGTGCTTGGGTGCTGTCCTTACTTGGACAATCCTCCCACTTATGATTAACCTCTAATGCAAACATCCGCAACTACAAAAGAAGTATTAAGGTAAACCTAACCATAGCCTAAAATATATGGATCCAAATCAGCCCCTTACGAAGCAACGCATAAAGTAGGGTTTAAGCTTCTGTCACTCTAGCAACCCATCATCTACCTATTACTTCCCAATGCCTTCCTCTAGGCCCAAATAATGGTGAAGTGTCATGTAGTCGACGATCACATGACACCACTAGAGGAGAGACAACATACATCTCATCAAAATATCAAACGAAAATCAAATTCACGCGACTACTAATAGCAAGACTTCTCCCATGTCCTCAGGAACAAAAGTAAATACTCACAAGACATAATATTGTTCATGATCATAGGGGTATTAATATGCATAATGGATCTGAACATATGATCTTCCACCAAATAAACCAACTACCATCAACTACAAGGAGTAACCAACACTACTAGCAACCCACAGGTACCAATCTGAGGTTTGGGTACAAAGATTGGATACAAGAGATGAACTAGGGTTTGAGAGGAGATGGTGCTGGTGAATATGTTGATGAAGATAGCCCTCCCCAAGATGGGAGAGTTATTGGTGATGATGGCGGTGACGATTTCCCCCTCCCGGAGGGAAGTATCCCCGGCAGAACGGCTCTGTCGAAGCCCTAGATTGGTTTCAGCCTCGGTTCCGCCTCAAGGCGTCGGCGTCTGGTCCCGAAAGCCTCCTTATGTTTTTTTCCAGGTCAAAATACCTCATATAGGAGAAGATGGGCATCGGGGGGCCGGGGGACCCACGAGACAGGGGGCGCACCCAGAGAGGGGGGTGCCCCCCACTCTCGTGGACAACAGGTGGCCCCCCTCGTGAACTTCTTTCGCCAGATATTTTTTATATTTTCTGAAACGGAGTTCTGTGAAGTTTTGGGGCTTTTGGAGTTGTGCAGAATAGGTTTCGAGAGTTTGCTCCTTTTCCAGCCCAGAATTCCAGCTGCCGGCTTTCTCCCTCTTCATGTAAACCTTGTAAAATAAGAGAGAAAAGGCATAAGTATTGTGACAAAACATGTAATAACAGCCCATAAGGCAATAAATATCAACATATAAGCATGATGCAAAATGGACGTATCATTATGCAGAGCTAATTTTATTCATCTTCTTGTGGTTTTGATTTCATAAGGCAATTTCAGAAAATAGGAAGGAAAAGAGTAAGTTAGGGGATGTTGGTGGTCCTCTGCACCGACGCAAACAGAGACTCTCTAGATTTGCCACTTCTACTGCTAATGAAGTTGAAGTCCCAAGTCTACATGATGAGTTCATCTCCCGTACTCCAACATCGCAGGTGCTTGCTCTAAGTTGACAGTGTGATAATTGGTTTCATGTTGCATATGTTGTCTAGCCTGTATTTCTTCTATTTTGATTAAATTGCACCTCATGAGTTCATACGTTATACATGTGCGTATGGCATGGCGTTCTGTGTCTAGAATACATTGCATCTATCCATCATACCATGTTCTTACATCAAAGTACTGCTGTTGTGTATCCCGCATCAGTCACTCATGATTGGGCACTTTTAACATGGCAGTTTGATAGTGGTTGCATCTTGCATTGATTTCTACGTTGTACTGCTTCTAATTTTTCGAATTGCCACTTATGACAAGACACTTTTAACTTGGCAGAGTAATATTGCTTGCATCTTCCATATGGTGTCTAGCTTGCATTACCTCTATTTTCTTGAAAATCCTTCTGCTTAGTTTACACATCGTAGCTGTGAATATGTCATGCCGTCCTGTTTTTCTTACATATTCCATCCTCATACAGTTGTCTTACATCAAAGTATTGCTTGTCTGTATCATGCACCAATGAGTTCTGAGTTGCGGTTTTATTCTTTTGTGTTGTGGGTACGGCTTGACATGGAAAAGTGAAAAAAGAGCAAGGAAAATAATATAGTAGGGAGTGGTGTTACTTGTCGGGTGAAACGTAGAAGGGTCTGCCCTCCAGATTTTGCTGGTACTTATAATGCAGTAGAAGGTCCAAGTCCATCGGCTAAATCTACAAACACAGTATCACTTGTTCCACCAGCTGCAGCATCCGCTTCAACTGTACCAGGATCTCAATGAGTTACTCGTTCGTTTGCTCCAAAACTGGCCAGTTCTCAAGCTGCCTTCACACCTAACACTACTTCCGAAGCACTGCTGACACAACAGGACTTGGCAAGATCAGATGAACCTCATGAGCATCAACACCAAGACGGTACCTGACCGAGTCAAGTTGCAGTTGCATGCTCCTTTATATGTACTCTCATAGTTTGATGTACACTAACACTTTCCATATTCATTGTTAAACTAGCACCACGACGCAAGCGGAAACAGACATCAGGGATAATGCTTGACAGATTAACAAAATCTAAAGGAGGAAGAATGGAGATCCATTTTGAGGCAGGTTTAAAAAAGCCACGTGATGCTATAGAGTCAGCCAAGTTAGTATCAGAGGCAGCCGTTGCCATTAGGTGTCATGCACGTATCCTCCTGTGATGGCCTGACTTATTAGGGATGATAGACTACTCATATCAATAAGGAATTCCTTCTTTTCCGGGAGCCCATTCGAATAGAACTCCAAAGTTAAGCGTGCTCAGCTTGGAGTAGTTTCAGGATGGGTGACCGACCGGGAAGTTGCTCCCGAGTGCGCACGAGTGAGGACAAAGTGCGCAGAAAAGACTAGTATTGATATGTGAGGCCAGTCTAGATCCCGCTAGGAGTAACGACCACCGGCGGGTGTGTCCGGGGCGTTACACCTCCCAACGTGGATCCAGTACAGGAATGAGAAAGACAATACCCAGTTTAACACCTTCCTTGACCATTTATCCGTAAGTAATGTAAATCATCGCAATTAGTAATATTGTCTTGCTCTGTCCCGTACTTTCTAGCTTCCTCCTAATAAGACTCACATTCTTTTTCAACAAATGAGGTTCAAGTTGGATCTGAAAGATGATGCAACTAAACAAGCATGCACTCATGTTTTTAAGTCTGCTCTGCGACAGTATTCGTACCACCTTAGAAAGTCTCACTTTGAAGACAAGGCTAACAATGAAATCGCCCAAACATCTCCAATGGAATATATTACAGATGAAGACTGGACATCCCTCGTTAAACACTAGTCTGATACAAAGTATCAGGTAGGCTATATGTATTTGGTAAGACAACATATTTAACTTGTATTTATGTATGTGCCATACAAGTGTATCTTCTAGGCTAACTGTTTGAAGAACAAGACCAACCGTTCTAAAGTGAAATTCCAACAGACAACAGGTTCTCGTAGCTATATTGCACACTGCCATGCTCTTGTAAATAGCTGCTACTTCCTTCTTTTTTTGTGCCATATTATCGTATCGATATTGACTTGTTCCAAATACAGAGGAAAGCCTCTGCGGACCAAAAAGAACCCAAACCGAACGCAGTGCAAATCTTCAAGGATTGCCACACCAGCAAGTTGAAGGGCATGAGCACACCAGTTCAAGCCGTTGTTGTCAGTCCTTACTCGTCCTGCCTTTGAACTGATTGGTACTGTGATGTGTTCATTTAACTACTTGGTTTGCAGCCAATGTCAGTTACTCTGCTCACTTTTATACACAATTGTCTTAACGTATCATTTCATCTTACATGGTTTAAAAGAGATGAAGGATATTCTTTTGGTCTTGATCTGTATTCTAGTTGTTATGTTCACGTGCACACACAATGATAAAATAGCATGTTTGTTTTATATCTGTTTGCCCATGATATGAATGATTTCATACTATGTCCATCCTACTTTAAACCATGTCTCTTTATCCTTAGATGTCAACGAATGTGAGGAAATAGACAATACAGTAGGCATGCTACATGGACATATGTTCCGAAAGTGATTTTATTATGTAGTCGACACTACAATACATGCTAATGTATTACTGTAGTTCACCAAAATAAGTTGTATAAACATGTAACCTACTTTGTTTGTTTTTGTCTCATTAGTAACTTATCTGGTACACTAATCTACAAGTTCAAACTTCAGGAAGCTATGGAAAAAATGATTGAACAGCCACAACCACCTGAAGGTGACGAGGCTACCACAGGCACAATGTCACCTCTTGCTGCAGTTCGTCAGTATCTCTCCACTAACAGTGCGAAAAGCACCTTCCTGCGTAATTCTGGGTTGGTTGTCAAAGTAACCTCGTCCAAATCGCCTAATGAACAAAATCTTCCTGCTAGACAGAGTGATATATCTGTGCACCAGACACAAGTCCAATCCCTAATGGACGTCATTTTGGAAAAAAGAATAGAACTTGACAAATGTCTTCAAGATATGAATGGTTTTGAAACGAGACTATCAGACATTTGCTTCGTTGTTCAAGAGCAATGGCGGAAAAAGGTGAAGATCGTGCTGCTCCATCAGATTCTACAGCCTGAAACATTAGCACTAAGGTCAAATGATTTGTGCTTTTATACATCTAATGGTGCTTTTATCTGCAAGGACTGTAAACTTTATGCGAACAGGCCTTTTGTTGTGATACACCATTTATGATGCTGCCAAAGGCTGCAATAATTACGACGCTATTTTTGTATAGTATAGGTTTATCTTAGTAATGTATTCGGCCGAAAGCTTCGTAGGAGCCCAACATGCCAACATTCGTCGGGCCCATTCCAATTGGGCTAAAAACGATTATGGGCCAAAATTTGCATGTAGCCCACTAAAAATATCTGGGCCAAAATCAGCATAAGATTTCATATTTTCTGGTAGGCCTGTGCCCATAGTGGCCTTTAACAGGCCTAAACATAATTTGGGCCCTCAGTAACAATAGGCCGTTTACAGATGTAAATATCTCGAGCCCATAAAAAACATGGGCCTTTAAAAGACCGAAAGTGAGATTGGGCCTATTTACGATGCAGATCTTTCACAGGCCGAAATTCGGACGGGCCGTAAATGCGCCGACCTAATACACGGGCCTTTAACAGGCCGGAAGTTTGGTCGGGCTAGATTATCATCATTTTTATATGGGCCGTTAATGGGCCCGATGTGACGTTGGGCCACATATGGCCCTTGGATTTCGTCCGACGTTAATAGGCCGAAAATCACAACAGGCCGAAAGTGGCCCAAATCTGTAGTGGGCCTCTAACAGGCCGAATGTCAGACATGGCCGAATATTATCCAAATCCTTCACGGTCGTTTATGGGCCGAAAGTTTCAATGGCCTGTAAATGGGCCCAAATGACGCAGGACCTTTAACAGGCCGGAAATACACCGGGCCATAATTCAGCCCTTATACTTAGTGGACTGTTAACGGGCCAGAAGTGACCATGGGCCGCGATGATGACAAGTTTAGGACAGGCCGTTGACGGGCCGATTTGACACTAGCCGTACAGGCCTTAACTGAGAATGTTGGGCCTTTAGCTGGGCCGGCCCATTATGGTCCGCAAAATCTCGCGGGCCTTTAGCTGGGCCGCCCCATTATTGCCCGCAAAATCTCGTGGGCCTTTAGCTGGGTCGGCCCATTATGATACGCAAAATCTCGTGGGCCTTCTGCTAGGCCGGCCCATTACGGACCGCAAAATCTCGTGAGCCTTTAGCTGGGCCGGCCCATTATGATACGCAAAATCTTGAGGGCCTTTTGCTGGGCCGGCCCATTATGGACCGCAAAATCTCGTGGGACTTTTGCTGGGCTAGCCCATTATGGACCGCAAAATCTTGTGGGCCTTTAGTTGGGCCGGCCCATTTAAACTTTATGGGCCGGTCCACGTGTCAACATATCATAGGCGCATCTCGCCCATTGGATGAGTGACACCTGTGCCAACGCGGAGCTAACATGTGTTTCTGTCAGCCAATCAGAATTTTACACGTGGAAAATCCCCATTGGTCAGGGCTGTTAATGGGTTATCGGATCCAAAACCGGACCCGATAGCTTAACGGCATTCCGTTAAAGTGGATGCCATGTGTGGGTCACCCTTGACAAAAGTACTTCTATGGCGCATGATTTATCGTCATGGAAGTGGACACATCCGTGAGGATAATTTCCGTAATGTCATGGAACACTTCTACGACCGCACAGGTATGACTATCTTCATTCTGTCATAAATTTGTCATGGATGTACATGCATGACAGAAAACGTGACCTACTGTGACAAACACGTATCATCACGGAAGTGTTTTTTTGTAGTGTTCAGAGTTTTCAATAATTTCTCTTCTTCTTGCTCTGAAAGGTTAGCACTAATAATAACATGATATAGCTTCTTTTCATCAAGATAAGCATACTTAAGAGTATCGGGCAATGGTTTGAGCTCAAACACGGGATCACCCTTGGGTGGAGGAGGATCCCCTAGAATTTCAACAGGCAAGTTGTGTTTCAGTAAAGGTCCCTGTTTAAAGAATATTTCATTTATTTCCCTTCTCTCATTCATATACATATCATTTTCATGGTCTAGCAGATATTGTTCTAAATGATCGTTAGGAGGCGCAACAATAGAAGCAAGACCAATAAGTTCATCCTTACTAGGAAATTCTTTATCATGGGGTTGTCTACGAAATTTAGCAAAGTTAAAATCATGAGGCATATCCCCTAAACCAATAGTAACAACAACCTTTTTGCAGTCTATCTTAGCGTTAACTTTATTCTAGAAGGGTCTACCAAATATAATGGGGCAAAAATCATCTTGTGGGGAACCTAAAATAAGAAAATCAGTAGGGTATTTAACTTTCCCACACAAGACTTCAACATCTCTAACAATCCCAACTTGTGAAATAGTGCCTCTATTGGCAAGCTTAATAGTAACATCAATACCTTCTAGCTCAGCAGGTGCAATATCGTGCATAATTTCTTCGTATTAGGAATGAGATATTGCACTAGCACTAGCACCCATGTCACATAAGCCATGATAGCAATGATCTCCTATTTTAACAGACATAACATGCATGTCTACAACATGTCTATGTTTATTCTTAGTATCGGGTCTAGCAATTCTAGCAACTTCATCACAGAGGTAAATAACATCCCCATCAATATCATCGACCAAGAGATCCTTAACCATAGCAACACTAGGTTCAACTTTAATTTGCTTAGAGGGTGTAGGTGTTCTAGTATTACTCTTACGAACCACAGTTGAAGCTTTAGCATGAACCTTTATTCTCGCAGGGAAGGGTGGTTTCTCAATGTAAGCAGTAGGAACAATATGATCAACATTATAAGTGATAGTCTTTTCTTCAACTTTAACGGGTTCAACTACTTTTACTTCAATGGGAGGATGAAATTTAAACCACTTTTCCTTAGGGAGATCAACATGAGTAGCAAATGATTCATAGAAAGAAGCTACTATCTCAGAGTCAAGTCCATATTTAGTGCTAAATTCACGGAAAACATCGGTATCCATAAAAGATTTAACACAATCAAACTTAGGTGTTATACCTGACTCCTTACCTTTGTCGAGATCCCAATCTTCAGAGTTGCATTTAATTCTTTCCAATAAATCCCATTTGAATTCAATAATCTTCATCACAAAAGAACTAGTGCAAGAAGTATCGAGCACGGAGCGATTATTGAGAAAAAGCCGAGCATAGTTTTTTTGAATAATCATTTCTCTTGAGAGCTCATGATTGGGGCATGAATATAACATTGACTTAAGCCTCCCCCAAGCTTGAGCGATACTTTCTCCTTCGCGAGGCCAAAAATTATATATATAATTAGGATCACGATGAACATGGTGCATTGGATAGAACTTTTGATGAAATTCCAATTTCAACTGGATGTAGTTCCATGATCCAATATCATCGCATAGCCTAAACCATGTCAATGCCTCTCCCTTCAAATATAAAGGTAAGACCTTCTTCTTGATCACATCCTCGGGCATACCTGCAAGCTTAAATAATCCACAAACTTCATCCACATAGATTAGGTGCAAATCATGATGTAATGTTCCATCTCCTGTAAAGGGATTAGCTAGCGGTTTCTCTATCATACCCAAAGGGATTTCAAAGTAAACATTTTCAGTAGGTTCAGTAGGTTGAGGAGCAACTCTTTTCTCTATTGGTCGGGGTGAAGATACCCCGAACAAGCCCGTGAAAGGATTATGTTCCATAGTAACAAGTGACAGTAAATTTTAGCACACTATATAAATTTTTCCTTACCAAATTCCACTTACCAGAGGCGCTTCACTCCCCGGCAACGGTGCCAGAAAAGAGTCTTGATGACCCACAAGTGTAGGGGATCTATCGTAGTCCTTTTGATAAGTAAGAGTGTCGAACCCAACGAGGAGCAGAAGGAAATGATAGGCGGTTTTCAGTAAGGTATTCTCTGCATGCACTGAAATTATCGGCAACAGATAGTTTTGTCATAAGGTAGTTGGTAACAAGTAACATGGTAAAAGTAAATAAGGTGCATCAATATGGCCCAATTCTTTTTGTAGCAAAGGACAAGCCTGGATAAAATTTTATATAAAGGAAAGCGCTCCCGAGGACACATGAGAATTATCGTCAAGCTAGTTTTCATCACGTTCATATGATTCACATTCATTACTTTGGTAATTTGGTATGTGTGTGGACCGGTGCTTGGGTACTGCCCTCACTTGGACAAGCATCCCACTTATGATTAACCTCTATTGCAAGCATCCGCAACTACAAAATAAGTATTAAGGTAAACCTAACCATAGCATGAACCATATGGATCCAAATCAGCCCCTTACGAAGCAACGCATAAACTAGGGTTTGAGCTTCTATCACTCTAGCAGCCCATCATCTACTTATTACTTCCAGCCTTACTCTAGGACCAAACAATGGTGAAGTGTCATGTAGTCGATGTTCACATAACACCACTAGTGGAAAGACAACATACATCTCATCAAAATATCAAACGAATACCAAATTCACATGACTACTTATAGCAAGACTTCTCCCATGTCCTCAGGAACAAACGTAACTACTCACAAATCATATTCATGTTCATAATCAAAGGAGTATTAGTATGCATAATGGATCCGCACATATGATCTTCCACCGGATAAACCAACTAGCATCAACTACAAGGAGTAATCAACACCAGTAGCAACCCACAGGTACCAATCTGAGGTTTTGATACAAAGATTGGATACAAGAGATCAACTAGGGTTTGAGAGGAGATGGTGCTAGTGAAGATGTTGATGGAGATAACCCTCCCCAAGATGGGAGAGTTGTTGGTGATGACGATGGTGACGATTTCCCCCTCTCAGAGGGAAGTTTCCCCGACAAAACAGCTCCGCCGGAGCCCTAGATTGGTTCCGCCGAGGTTCTGCCTCGAGACGGCGGCGCTTTGTCCCGAAAGCCTCCGTATGATTTTTTTTCCAGGTCAAAACACTTGATATATCAGAAGATGGGAATCGGGGGGCTTCCAGGTAGCCCACAAGGCAGGGGGCACGCGCAGGGGTAGGGCGCGCCCCCCACCCTCGTGGACGTTGGCTGCCCCCCTCCTGTACTTCTTTCGCTAGATATTTTTTATATTTTCCAAAACTGACTTTTGTGGAGTTTCAAGGCTTTCTGAGTTGTGCAGAATATGTCTCCAATATTTGCTCCTTTTCCAGCCCAGAATTCCAGCTGCCGGCATTCTCCCTCTTCATGTAAACCTTGTAAAATAAGAGAGAAAAGGCATAAGTATTGTGACATAATGTGTAATAACAGCCCATAATGCAATAAATATCAACGTAAAAGCATGATGCAAAATGGACGTATCAACCTTCGCCAGAGATTCCATCTCACCGTACCAGATCGCTTGATGACGCGTGCGGTATGTTCAATCTCACCGTAAATTGGTTGGCATGTCCTACTTTCCTGAACATATTCTAAATATTGCTACATTTGGATAAAAGGTGCCACATGCACCATATACGTCAAAGGGGATTTTCCCCCTCTTCTTTCTATATTAGGAAAATTATTGATGTATTGTTCTTTCGATTCCTCTCATATTTCCATGACATCATGTTTACCCTATCTGTTTAATTATATATTTTTGTCCTTCTATTTCAACTGTTGTACAGTTCTGTCAATTTGGGCCCATATTTGCATGTTACCATATTTTCTTTAACAATCCTACCATTTTCTGCAGCCCATCCCTTGCTATGCAACATATTATGTAGTGCACAATCTTTCCCTTTACATAGATCAAGACTGCACGGATGTCATACTGCACACAAACCATGGATTTACAATCGTTGCTACTGTAAGACTTGATGAACGTGGTGACTCCTATTTTGGCACTAGCTTTTGGAAAGAAATTTCTAAGTTTTATGTACTGAAAGCTGGCACTAAAATTGCACTGCACATAAAAGGGTTTGGTCATGAGATATATGCTAACTTCCCCGACAAAATCATCCGTCTAGACTTTGTTCGAAGTAAGTTTTGTTTTCAACTATCTGCATGTTGACTTACCCAGCAATGTCAAATAAATTGTGTAGTATTTAAGCAACCAATTGTTATTCCCTTTTCTTACTATATTCCTACCTAATAACTTCTAGTTACCAATACACTTTTCTATTACCCTATTTTAACTAAATATTCCCTGTACTCCCATTTCTACCAGAAAGCGCCACTGACAAGGAGACTCCAGAGGTGGAGAACGAGGCTGCCAACAAGCGGAGGCGGGGCGAGCTAGAACCGCAAGCGACTCCAGCAGGCCTAGACTTCATCAGCAGCCTCCCCGATGATATGTTGACATTCATCATCTTCCTCCTCCCAATCAAATATGGGGCACGGACAACCGTCCTTTCTCGGCGCCGGCGACCCCTATGGAACTCCAGCCCTCTCGACCTCATCAACACCCACGAGCTCTGCCATGGCTATCGCAAAAGCTTGGATGCGTTCTCCAAGATCCTCGGCAGTCACCTTGTCCCAACGAGAGTCCTTAGAATGGGCAAGTTCCGTTCCATCAGCAAGGACCGAGCCAAGATTGACGACTGGTTCCGATCCCCCACCCTATATCAGCTCGAGGAGCTCACTTTTGACGATGGGCATATGCGGTCGCTGCCAACGTCCGCACTCCACCTCGCGCCCACGTTGCGTGTCACCAAGTTCAGGAACTGCCATCCCCCTTAATGAGGCGCCCGCTCTTATTCTACCACGACTGAAGCACCTCAAGCTCGTCGCCGTCTGCCTCTCAAATGGTGACACGGAGCGCCTACTCCATGGCTATACTGCACTCGAGTACCTTCATCTTCAGGCGATCAATGGGTTGAGTACCTTCCACATCACCTCCATGACTCTCCGGACTATTTATGTGTGTTGCTGGTGCGGTAGGAAGACATCACAAGATGTGTACCACGGTATGGTCATTGAGGACACACCTGCACTTGAGAGATTACTTTTAATTGTGTAGCGACCACGATCCGAATGGACCGAAGTCCCTGTGTTCTGTGTCATCCCTGGATCGGTAATGCTGACACACACAATACTTGAAGGATTTATAACAGAGTGGCAATCACACACTTATTACATCGAATGTCTCAAAAGATAACTTATTACAAAAGTATATGGCATAAGGCCATCTAACACGATAACAGCGAAAGGCTTGGAAGATAAGTGAGTCCATTAACTCCAACGGCATAGCTGAGTGCATGAAAAATGACTTAGCACACCTTACTCTTCTTCTGAAAAGTCTGCAACGTAACATGTTGCAGCCCGAAACGGGTCAGCACATGGAATATGCTGGCAAGATAACACAGTAGAACAAGTAACAGAATAAGGCTACACTATATGCATGTTTGGCTGGTGGAGGCTCTAAGGTTAAGATTTTTGCATAAAGCCATTTTTTTCCTACAACAAAGGAATAAGTTTTACTTTAACTATCATGGTAGTTGAAACATCATTGAGAAGGTACCTCCAACTCAATCCCAATTAAAGTAGTCATCTTTAACCCAACAAATTAATTTTAGAGTGACAACCAATAATCCAAGTACCAGATACTCAAGATGTCCATAACCGGGGACACGGCTAATCATGATTAGTTTGTACACTCTGCAGAGGTTTGCGCACTTTTCCCCACAAGACTCGATCTCCTCCGCTGGATTTCTCGCACTTCATGGTGTTTGAGAAACGGATGACCGAGACACAGTCTTTCAGAAGCATTAACTCTTTACCTCGGGTGGACCCGTACACCTACTTTCCCCTACATCTGCTAGTCCACCACTGAAGGAGCTCACACAACTTACTCATACTATTCCAGAGCCCATAATGGCATTGTGGCTGCACACGGAAGTTTCTAGCATGAATAGTCTTATGATCCCTTTGAGCCTGGGTGGCATTCCATAGGAAAGTCACACGGTTCCTCCGGGATTTCCTAGGAAAACACTAGATTCTCCAGGTGCCCTGCAACCAATCCACCCAGATGTGTATTCAAGTAGCCACCTTAAGTTCAACCATTAATTAACATCTCATATCTGTCATGGATACACTCAAATCCAATCCACGTATACGAGCATAGCATGGCAACCTAAGCATAACGTAGAAGTAACTCCCAGGGGTTTGAAAATAATGCAGGTAATAGGTTCTACCTCAATCTACTTCCCAGACCCACAAGTGAATAGATCCTACTCATGCAATGTGTGAAGGTTTGATCTAATGCACAAAAAACTGGGCAATAAAGGGTATGATCAAAGTGTTACTTGCCTTGCTGATGATTCGCAAAACCTAGGAACTCGTAGTAGCACGCTTTGCACTCCGGGAGTTCTATCGCAATCAAACAATAGCATACATAAGCAATAAAGAAAAGATGCACAGATAAAACTCCAAATAAAAAGATCTAACTAGAAAGTTCAACTTAAGAACTCCGGTTTGCAAAAAGAATCAAATCAAATGGAGCAACGAAACTCAAACTGCGAAAGAAACAAGATCCATTTACTAGACTGAACTAAAGTCAAAGTTTACAGTAGCAAAACCTTGTTCAAGTTGGTTAAAAGGAAAGAGGGCTTCGAGGCAAAGATCTGGGCACTTGAATCGCCTGATTCCGACTTACGAGCGAAAAGAAAAACTAAAAAGAAGATCAGGGCAGAAATCGCGATCGAAAATAATTGCGGAAAAACCCTGAAAAAGAAAAACGGACGAACATGCTAACGAACAAACGTTCGTTGTCTGTGACTAACCAGCGAACAATGTTCGTTAAAAAGAACGTACGGACGAGCGTCCGCTATTTAACTAAACCGAAAAAAATCGAACCGATCTATTAAAAAACAGATATAGGGTTTTCTGAAAAAAATGAACGGTTATAAAATAAAACCGGCGGCTACCTCGGAACGGGATGGCGGCGGTGGCGCACTCCAGCGGGGCGGCGGTGCTCCGCCGACGGCGGCGGCGAGGCGGCGGGACGGCGCAGTGGTGCGACGGCTCGGCGGCAGCAGGGCGGCAGCGAGGCGGCGTCAGCAGCGCGTGCGGCGGCTCGGCGGCAGGAGCTTGCGGCGGCGGCGGGGCGGATCGGGCTAGGGTTTGGGGCGCCACGAGGGGGGCTGCGGGGCTGGCGGCTCTGAGGCTTTAAAGGCCGGCCGGGCAGAGTCCTCACCGGACACTGCCCGGTAGGTCGGTGCACTTTTTTTTAAAACAGTCCTAACGTAGTAAAACATGCGAAAACAATACTAAATGGACTCGAAAAATTCCAAAATAAATTTCCACCATCCTCTAATAATATTTAGGACAAAGTGAACATTTTTGCCGGACCTAAATGCAATTTTGAAAAACGAGCATTTTTCCTATGCAAATAAAATCACAAATAAATCCGAATAAAATAGCAAAAATGATTTTAATATTTTTCCTCCAATATTTCTTTTAATTTGGAGAAGTCATATTATCTCCGCTCATATATTTTACTAAGAAATATTTTTAGGAGAGAAAAATAATTAAAACCAAAGTGATCCCCCTACCGGTATTTGAGAAAACTCAAATACGAAAACGGTAAAATCCCCAACTCTCTTCGTGGGTCCTTGAGTTGCTTAGAATTTTCGAGGATCGCAACACACAAATGCAATAAAATATGATATGCAATATGATCTATGTATAACATTCCAAATTGAAAATTTGGGATGTTACAAACCTACCCCCCTTAGAATGAATCTCGCCCTCGAGATTCGGGTTGGCTAGAGAATAGGTGTGGGTTGTCCTTGCGTAGATAATCCTCTCGTTCCTAGGTGGCTTCATCTTCGGTATGGTGACTCCACTGAACTTTGCAGAATTTGATAACCTTTCTGCGGGTAACTCTGCTCGCAAACTCGAGGATCTTGACGGGTTTCTCCTCGTAAGTGAGATCACTATCCAACTGTATTGCTTCCAGGGCACTGTGTCTCTTAAAGGAATATCGGCCATCTCCGCACGGCACTTCTTAAGTTGGGAAACGTGAAACACGTCGTGAACTCCTGACAATCCTTCGGGTAACTCACGTTTGTAGGCAACCTCTCCCATACGTTCCAAAACACGATACGGTCCCACAAATCTTGGGGCTACCTTTCCCTTAACTCCGAAACGTTTAACTCCTCGCAGAGCTGACACTCTTAGGTACTCTATGTCTCCGATTTCATAGACTACTTCCTTGCGCTTCGAGTCTGCATAACTCTTTTGCCTGGACTGAGCTACCTTCAGTCTATCTCGAATCAGCTTAACCTTCTCTTCTGACTCTTTGATCAGATCTGGTCTGAATAACTGACGGTCTCCGACTTCATCCCACATCTACAGCGTTCGACATCTCCTCCCATACAATGCTTCGAACGGTGCCATTTTCAAACTGGCCTGGTAACTGTTGTTGTACGAGAACTCCGCATAAGGTAAGTTGTCATCTCAACTAGATCCATAATCTAGCGCACAAGTTCTCAACATGTCCTCAAGAATCTGATTGACTCTATCGGTCTATCCATCGGTCTGTGGGTGAAAAGTTGTACTGAATTCCAGCCTAGTTCCCAAAGTCTGGTGTAGCTCGTGCCAAAACTTTGAGGTGAACTGTATTCCTCTATCTGATACGATGGTCCTCGGAACTCCGTGTAGACATACGATCCTGGTCATGTATATCTTGGCCAACATTGCACTGGTATGCGTTATTTTCATGGGGATAAAGTGGGCTACTTTGGTCAAGCGATCCACTACTACCCAGATTGAGTCATATCCTGATCTGGTCCTGGGTAATCCAGTGACAAAGTCCATGCCAAGCTTGTCCCACTTCCATTCGGGTATCGGCATAGGCTGTAGTAATCCTGCTGGCTTCTGATGTTCTGCCTTCACTCTCTCGCATACATCACATACTGCTACATACTCGGCAATATTCTTCTTCATTCCCGTCCACCAGAAACGTTCCTTCAAATCCAAATACATCTTTGTGTTTCCGGGGTGTATCGAGTATGGCGAATCATGTGCTCCCTGTAATATCAACTTCCTGATCTCGGCGTCATTGGGCACACAGATTCGGTCTTCAAACCATAAGGTGTCGTGTTCGTCCTCACGAAAACCCTTGGCTTTTCCTTCACTCATCTTCTCCTTTATCTTGGAAATCTCTTTGTCATCCTTCTGGGCTTCTCGTATCTTTCCCAACAATGTTGACTGAACCTCCAATGTTGCAACAAAACCTCTAGGAACTATCTCCAAACGAAGCTCCCTGAGATCTTCTGCTAACTCCTTTGGCAATCCTCCCTTTACTAGGGTATTGGCATAACTCTTCTGGCTCAAAGCGTCTGCAACGACATTGGCCTTGCATGGATGATAGTGCAGCTTCATATCATAATCCTTTATGAGCTCCAACCATCTCCTCTGTCTGAGGTTAAGCTCCTTCTGAGTGAAAATGTACTCCAAACTCTTGTGATCCGTGTACACATCACAATGATTTCCAATGAGGAAATGTCTCTAGGTTTTGAGCGCATGTACTACTGCTGCTAGCTCCAAATCATGCGTATCATAATTCAACTTGTGTGATTGAAGTTGACGGGATGCATAAGAAACAACTCTTCCGTCCTGCATGAGTACTCCTCCAAGTCCTAAGCGTGAAGTGTCGCAATACACTTGGAAATCCTTGCGTATATCTGGCAAGATCAGCACTGGGGCTGTCGTCAAACGTTTCTTCAACTCCTGGAAACTTTCTTCGCATTCTTCAGTCCAATAAAACTTGGTGTCCTTCTTTAGCAATGCTGTCATAGGCTTTGCAATATTGGAGAAATTCTCTATGAATCTCCGTTAATATCCCGCGAGTCCAAGAAAACTGTGAATATCTCCAACTGAAGTGGGTGCCAACCACTCAGTGACTGCCTGTACCTTGACAGGGTCCACTGCTATACTTTCTCCTGATATAACATGTCCTAAGAATCCAACTTCCTTCAACCAAAACTCACATATGCTAAACTTGTCATATAACTGATGTTCTCTGAGCTTAACAAGAACCAAACACAAATGCTCCTCGTGTTCCTCTTCGTTCTTCGAGTACACCAAAATATCATCAATGAATACCATGACAAACTTATCCAAGAACTCCATGAACACCTTATTCATCATACTTATGAAATAGGCATGGGTGTTAGTCAATCCAAATGACATAACCGTATACTCATATAGCCCATACCTTGTGGTGAAGGCTGTCTTGGGTATATCCTTCTCTCGAATCTTCAACTGGTGGTATCCTGATCGTAGATCAATCTTGGAGAATACTTTAGCTCCTAAGTTGGTCAAACAAATCATTGATCATCGACAGCGGGTACTTATTCTTAATCGTCACTTCATTCAGTGCCCGATAATCAACGACCATTCATAAAGATACATCCTTCTTCTCGACCAAAAGCACTGGGGCTCCCGAAGGTGATGAACTTCATCGAATAAATTTTTTCTCCAATAACTCCTTAATCTGCTTCTTGCTCTCCTCCAGATCATTTGCTGGCATCCGGTATGGTCTCTTCGATATTGGTCTGGTGCCAGGCAATAACTCTATCAAAAACTCAATATCCCTATCCGGCGGCATGCCCGGTAGCTCCTCTGGAAATACATTCGGATAATCCCTTACTACGGGCACTTCCACCAGAACAACTCCCGAGAGAGAATGTACTGGTGTCCTTCTAGGTGAGTGCCTAGATACATACTTGATTCTTTTTCCCTCCGGGGTGGTAAGTAAAATAGACTTACTAGCACAATCGATGTTCCCTCCATACATCGATAGCCAATCCATACCTAGCATCACATCCAATCCTTATGACTCCAAAACTATCAGGTCTGAGGGAAAAACATGGCGGCCAATGGTCAATGGCATCTGAAAACATGCTTGATTTGCCATATATTCTGCTTCGGGTGAACTTACTAACATGGGGGTCATAAGGACTTTGGTGGGCAACTTATGTCTATTCATGAATCCCCTTGAAATGTATGAATGCAATGCACCAGTATCGAAAAGAATTACTGCGGTAAATGACTTAACCAAAAACTTACCGACAACTACATCGGGTTGCTCTTCAACTTCCTCCACGGTCACGTGGTTCACTTGTCCTTTGTTGAAATGGTTGGGCTTCTTCCCAGCGCTTCCATTGCCATTTCCATTCTTCGCTTCAGGGCACTCCGTGGCATAGTGTCCATTCTTCCCACACTTGAAACAGGTAATGTGTCCTAAATCCCTCTTGGCGGGTGTGGATGGAGTGGAGCGGTTCTGTTTATTGCTTGCTCCATTCCCATTCCCATTCTTGGAGCCATTGTGGTTGTGAGAACTCCCTCCACTATGGGGGTGGCTTCCATGGTTATGCGTATATCCTCCCGAGTTCGGGGTGAAACGGGGCTTCTACTAAGCTCCAGAATTATTCCTTCCTTTTCCATACTTCCTCTTGCGGCTCTCAATCTGTTGTTTCTTCCCTTCAATCATAAGATCCTTGTCTACCAACTCATGGTAGTTGTTGAAGATTGCCACCATCAACTGTATGCTCATCTCATCATTCAACCCTTCCATGAACTTATCCTGCTTCACGGCATCTATGGCCACATCATCCGGGGCATAACGAGATAGAGTACTAAACTCATCTACGTACTGAGCCACAATATGATTTCCTTGGTGCAAGTTGCGAAACTCTTGCTTCTTCATGTTCATGGCTCCAGTTGAGACATGGGCAGTGCGAAAAGCTTGCTGAAACTGACCCCAAGTGACATTGGCTACAGGGAAGGTGGCTGTGTAGTTCTCCCACCATGCTGATGCTGGTCCAGCCAACTGATGTGTGGCAAAACGCACCTGCTCAGCATCCATGCAATTTGCGGTGGTCAACTCCCTTCCAATCTTGCGCAGCCAGTCATCAGCAACTATTGGTTCAATGATACTAGAGAACACCGGTTGTTGCAACCTTAGGAAACATGTCAGGTTGTCCACGGGTGGTGGTGGTGGAGGGTTGTTGTTGTTGTTCTGATTGTTCTGATTGTTCTGGACAACAAATTGCATCAAGGTGTTCTGCTGCTGGATCAACTGAGTGAGCTCTGGGGGAAACTGAAATCTGGGCTCAGCTCTCGGAGGCATCTGATGGGTGTAGAGGGAAGAGATTAGAATAGAAAAGAGGTCTAAGGGAAAATTTCACTACCCATATGCACATGAGACAAACACAATCATATCACACCAATCAATTTCAAGCAAGGGCATACAAAAGATCTAACTAACGTTACAAAAGTGCTCTAAATTCTACTTTATGGGGGAACACTACTAGTCATAGGGTGGTCATCTAGAAATTTTGATCGGCGGAAGATTCCATGATATCTGCTCCAGCTTCATCTTCATAGTCATCATCACTATCATCGGGGTCTGAGTCGGTGTCGTCGATGATGATGTAGTCCTCAGAACGAATCTCCTTAGGTTCTTCTTCTTCTTCTCCTCCTGGTGCTGGATCTCTCATGAATACTCCTAGGTTCCTTATCAAGTCATCATTCTTCTCCACAAGTATTGTCATCTCCTCGTATCTGTCACGTGTAGACTTGAGTTCCTCTTCTAGCTCCAAGTTCCTGGTTAGCGCCTTCTTCAAATCTATCATGCATGCGCACATTTGGTGCTCCTGTCGACGAATGTGCCGGTTTAAATCCTGGATGAACGCTGCAATGGACCTGTCCTTCCGGGTACTAATCATGTCCCATTGCTCGTCTCGGCGTCTACATATCTGGTAGATAGTGTCCTTCAGCTCCTGCTTGTAGACTTCACTAATACGTCCCATGGTAATGTGGGCTGCCATACTCTTGCCTAGGCTTCAGGTTGGTGCATCAAAAGAAAACTCTATGGGCTCAGTGGATGGTGCGAATGTCCTCCCGGAAATTTGAACTTGAATATTCCAGTGCTCCTCTTCTGGTCGAGTGGCGGTTTAGGTCCCGGTGAAACTTGGTATTCCGATGTTCAGGTACCTAGTGACTTCCTTCAAGTGTCATCCAAAAGGTGTGTCTTCATATGGTTGAGTGAACTTGTTCCTTGGGTCCACCATCCTAAGGAGTAGAAAATGGAGAGGAGTCACAAATGAGTAGAGAAGAGTGACCTAGGGTTTATCTTAGTGGTCGTATCCTACATTCAGCGTGTGCTCTGATACCATCTTGTAGCGACCACGATCCGAATGGACCGAAGTCTCTGTGTTCTGTGTCATCCCTGGATCGGTAATGCTGACACACATAGTACTTCAAGGATTTATAATAGAGTGGCAATCACACACTTATTACATTGAATGTCTCAAAAGAGAACTTATTACAAAAGTATATGGCATAAGGCCATCTAACACGATAACAGCGGAAGGCTTGGAAGATAAGTGAGTCCATCAACTCCAACAGCATAGCTGAGTGCATGACAAACGACCTAGCGCACCTTAATCTTCTTCTAAAAAGTCTGCAACGTAACATGTTGCAGCCCGAAACAGGTCAGCACATGGAATATGCTGGCAAGATAACACAGTAGAACAAGTAACAGAATAAGGCTACACTATGTACATGTTTGGCCGGTAGAGGCTCTAAGGTTAAGATTTTTCCATAAAGCCATTTTTTCCCTACAACAATGGAATAAGTTTTATTTTAAGTATCATGGTAGTTGAAACATCATTGAGAAGGTACCTCCAACTCAATCCCAATTAAAGTAGTCATCATTAACCCAACAAATTAATTTTAGAGTGATGAGATCAACCAATAATTCAAGTACCAAATACTCAAGATGTCCATAACCGGGGACACGGCTAATCATGACTAGTTTGTACACTCTGCAGAGGTTTGCGCACTTTTCCCCACAAGACTCGATCTCCTCCGCTGGATTTCTCGCACTACATTGTGTTTGAGAAACGGATGACCGAGACACAGTCTTTCAGAAGCATTAATTCTTTACCTCGGGTGGACCCGTACACCTACTTTCCCCTACATCTGCTAGTCCACCACTGAAGGAGCTCACACAACTTACTCATACTATTCCAGAGCCCATAATGGCATTTGCACATGGAAGTTTCTAGCATGAATAGTCTTATGATCCCTTTGAGCCTGTGTGGCATTCCATAGGAAAATCACACGGTTCCTCCAGGATTTCCTAGGACAACACTGGATTCTCCAGGTGCCCTGCAACCAATCCACCCAGATGTGTATTCAAGTAGCCACCTTAAGTTGAACCATTAATTAACATGTCACATCTTTCATGGATACACTCAAATCCAATCCACGTCTACGAGCATAGCATGGCAACCTAAGCATAACGTAGAAGTATCTCCCAGGGGTTTGAAAATAATGCAGGTAATAGGTTCTACCTCAATCTACTTCCCATACTCACAAGTGAAGAGATCCTACTCATGCAATGTGTGAGGGTTTGATCTAATGCACAAAAAACTGGGTAATAAAGGGTATGATCAAAGTGTTACTTGCCTTGCTGATGATTCGCAAAACCTAGGGACTCGTAGTAGCACGCTTCGCACTCCGGGAATTCTATCGCAATCAAACAATAGCATACATAAGCAATCAAGAAAAGACGCATAGATAAAACTCCAAATAAAAAGATCTAACCAGATAGTTCAACTTAAGAACTCCGGTTTGCATAAAGAATCAAATCAAACGAAGCAACGAAACTCAAACTGTGAAAGAAACAAGATCCGTCCACTAGACTGAATTAAAGTCGAATTTTACATTAGCAAAACCTTGTTCAAGTTGGTTAAAAGGAAAGAGGGCTTCGAGACAAAGATCTAGGCACTTGAATCGCCTGATTCCGACTTACGAGCGAAAAGAAAAACTAAAAAGAAGATGAGGGCAGAAATTGCGATCGAAAAAAATCGCGGAAAAACCCTGACAAAGAAAAACGGATGAACATGCTAACGAACGAACATTCGTTGTCTGTGACTAACGGGCGAACAATGTTTGTTAAAACGAATGTACAGACGAACGTCCACTATTTAACTAAACTGAAAAAATGGAACCGATCTATTAAAAAACAGATCTAGGGTTTTCTGAAAAAACGAATGGTTTTAAAATAAAACCGGCGGCTACCTCGGAACGGGACAGTGGCGGCGGCGCACTCCGGCGATGGCGGCGGCGAGACGGCGGGACAGCGCGGTGGTGCGACGGCTCATCGGCTGCAGGGCGGGGACGAGGAGGCGTCAGCAGCGCGGGCGGCGGCGGCGGGAGCTTGCGGCGGCGGCGAGGCGGATCGGGCTAGGGTTTGGGGTGGCACGAGGTAGGCTGCGGGGCTGGCGGCTCTCGGGCTTTAAAGGCCGGCCGGGCAGAGTCTTAACCGGACACGGCCCGGTAGGTCGGTGCACCTTTTTTTTAAACAGTCTTGACGCACTAAAACAAGCGAAAAAAATACTAAACGGACTCGAAAATTTCCGAAATAAATTTTCACCATCCTCTAATAATATTTAGGACAAAGTGAACATTTTTCCCGGACCTAAATACAATTTTGAAAAACACGCATTTTTCCTATGCAAATAAAATCACAAATATACCCGAATAAAATACCAAAAATGATTTTAATATTGTTCCTCCAATATTTCTTTTATTTTGGAGAAGTAATATTATCTCCGCTCATATATTTTACTAAGAAATATTTTTAGGAGAGAAAAAGAATTAAAACCAAAGTGACCCCCGTACTGGTATTTGAGAAAACTCAAATACGAAAACGGTAAAATCCCCAACTCCCTACGTGGGTCCTTGAGTTGCTTAGAATTTTCGAGGATCGCAAGACACAAATGCAATAAAATATGATATGCAATATGACCTATGTATAACATTCCAAATTGAAAATTTGGGATGTTACAAGTTGATCAAGAAGGCCCAACAAGAATCAATGTCATTTCTGCGCCGAAATTGACACTGGTGGGCTACTCGTCCGACAAATACTCCGAACTTGTTATTGGATCCACACCCGTTCAGGTACAACAGCTGCCTTCTACCCTCCTTCTACAAATTAACATTATTTGTAATTTTGAAGATGTCTGTTCGTCTGTCATTCAAAAAATGATTCCAACAAGCTTGACCCCAAAACTGCGCACAGTGAAGGTCTTGGCACTAGAACCTATCGGCCCGAACCTGGAGCAAGTTTTCAGTTTCCTGAGATGCTTTCCGTGCCTGGAGAAGCTATATATCGAGGTGTTGTTCCTTTCCTGTTAAATGTTAACCATAAGGGAGCTCAATTTGTGACACCTTTTTCCAAGTTTACAATGACAATGTACTACGATCTCTGAAGGATTCTTTTTGAGGATTTCAGTACATACATGTTCCACCCCCCATATCGGTTGCTTGATCCATATGATTACAGTCATAAGCATTTCTCCTTTGGATTCATCTGCCCATGTTAATCGTGTTAGATCGAAGATGGCATGTTAGTGCATTTTACAAATCCTGCAAACCAAATAGGCACTAACACGTTTTCTTCTTTTGCAAATAAGATTAGGCCTAGTGGTGGATAATGTGATAGAATATAACAATCACGTCGAATGCCTAGATCTGCATCTCTCAGAAATTACTTTGGACTTCTACCGAGGGAACTTCCGGAGATTATATTCGCCAGTTTCTTTGTTCTCAGAGCAAGGGTGCTGAAGGAAATGAGGTTTTCCCTACATTTATTTCGCAAAAATGAATGGTTTGTTGATCAGCGTCGGCACTCGTGGTTGAATGGAATAGGCTCCAAAAATGCTGAATTTCATTTTGGAACTTCAAATGACAGAGTAATCAGAACTCATTGTGTCAACCCCATACATGACTTCTCAGTGGCTGACCCCTTTGAAAAAATTGTGAGGTTTTGAAACCAGACTAAGAAGTGGTAATATTAGTTTGAACCTCTTTGATATCCATGTTCAGCGGATCAGCGCGACCGTTTGCAGATGATGAGCTGAATTACATTTCTAATATCAGTTTGAACCTTGTAATCTTCGAATTTGATCCATATAACTCTGGAATTTGAACCTTGTAACATTTCGAGCTTTTGTGGTACAATCGTTGAAATGGCATCGTATGAGACTCGTATATTGGTAGCACTATTTTGACCTTAATATGCAATGGTCTTAGATTTTATTAACCATTCTCGAATCTTTTTACCTTGTCGATCTCACAGCACATGATCTGTATAGCTAACTCGACTGCGATCTTCAACATTATTGCACACTGTTGGTATCTTCCACTTCTAGTCGACGTGTGGCCCAACTAGCCGGGCGGGAACCTTGTGCGGAAAACTGTGTGTTAGCGTGGGAACAAGCTCATCGACGATACATTTCGCGCCTCTTCGAGACCAAACATGCGGTGCGGTGTTGTCTAACATGCACTGGAATCCTCCGCTATGAACGCCGTGACAAGACGTGAAGATTAGAGGTCGGCCGACCCACATTTATTACAGTGGCCAACCTTTTGATCGCGGCCCACCATTGCAAGAAGCACAGCCACCACAAGAAAATCTTAAAGGGTATGCTGCGCGGCTCTAATGGTGCTCCGAGCGGCGACGAGTAGCAGTTCACCATGCGTGCCGTGGTGGACACCCACAGAAGGTTCATGGACCTCTCGGTGGTGTACACCAATGACCTGGTCTGGGTGGAGCACTCCATCCACATCATGGATTTGTTGCTTGTGGAGGAGAAGTACAAGGTGGTTGGGTTCGACCTTGAATACACCCGCGCTCCTGCCGGGTCTCGTCCCAAGGTCGCCATCGCCAGATGTGTGTGCGCCACCACGTCCTCGTCTACCACTACCGCCTGGCCACAAGGCCTTGCGAGGGTTTTGCCAGGTTTGTCAACAGCCCCCACTACATGTTCGCTACGGTGGCCATCACGATGTAAAGGCGCTCAAGAATTCGCGCATCACCTGCCAGAATCTTGTTGAAATCCAGGGCCAATACAAGATCTGGGGCAACAAGGAGCATGAGAAGGACTCACTGGTTCACCTCGCCGAGGCCATCATCGACCCCTACTATAGAGACATGAAGGATTCGTGCAACAAGGACAAGCATGCCTGGCACTCGGCCTGGATGGAGAAACTCGACGAAGCTCACGTCGTGTACACGGCCAAGGAGGCGTACACGAGCTACGACATGTACAAGCGGATCGTTGAGATGAGGAAGTGCCTCCTTCCCCAAAACAGCCAGGGATCCAGATGGAAGCAGAGCAATGACGAGCGTCATTCGCAACAGTAAGTAGATGATTAGATCCTCATTTCTCCTACTTTAGTATGCATGTAATTGCTTACTTTGGTGTGTGGAAATGTTATGTGTGTAGTCACTCGTGTAATTGTATGCTTAATTTGGTTATGCAATGCTGTCTTTTGAAGTATATATGTTGATGCTCTGTAGACAGAGCGTAGATGTTGTGCGGACAAAGAAAAACACATCGCACACGGACTAAATAATGGAACCCGTCGGTGATGTTTTCATCAATCACTCACAATTGTATACTAGCAATCGTTTGCTCGCAACACACACGGCTTGTTAGCAGTGATCGTCTATGTTGTTATAGGTCTTTGCACACGTTTGATTTCAGACCTGTTTGCCGTGTATCACACACATCTTGTTAAGTTGAACCGTTTCTGTTCTCATCTCTCAACGCAAACAGTTCATCCAAGTGAATCGCATGCCATACAATGTTGAGGATATCGCTTATCGTTATCGTCTCGGTCAGCTCTGCATTAGAGATTAATCGGAAATCGGCCGATTAATCGATTTTATCGGTCGACTATTAATCAGTCATTTATTCGCAAATTCGAGGTTCCCAACACTAACATATGCTATATTCAACTCCAAAACAATATTGGACATAAGTGTTACCTTGATTCCTAGCCTTTGAATCCTTGTATAATGATGAACAAAGTAGTACAAGAGTACATATTGCATAACAAGTTCCAGAAAACGCAAATAAACATAGTTTTTGCAAACATAGTGCTATGAATAGGACCGATTTATTGGTAGATTCCCAATAAATCGCTTTTCATAGCGATAAATCATCCCAAATGATAAATGGTGAAGAAAAGGCATAATCTTATCGGTCACCCCAAGAGTAGCGATAAATCGAACAATAAATCGCTGAATCAGAAGACTTTTTGAACAGCGATGCCATATATCGCACACACCTTGATCTGGCTGACCGTTTATTTTGTGTTGCTTAATCACAAACAGTTCATCCGACTGAATCGTATGTTGTACATCACACACGCCTTCATCTGGCAGCCCGATTATTTGGTTCCTCCTCATCGCAAACAGTCAATTGAATTGAACCGTATGCCCATCAGCGCACACGCAACTAAAATCTGAACCGGGTTTGATGTATCCTCCATTGCAAACATTTTGCACCTTTTTTGATGGTTTTTTTACACCCCCGTTTGCGATTATGGCATATAACACAGTTTCGTCGAAGGGTCTCTAATAGTAGTGTCACATTAGCAACATCCTGCAGTAGTGATAGGGATTGCTCCCCCTTGGCTGACGACGACCGAGGTGTTGGCTTCAGGCGCCTTCTCGTCCGCCGCGCTCCCACCTGCTCGTGTAGGGGACGCCCGTAGGGAGGACACTTCGGTATCCCGTCGGATGGGTGATTGAGCCCGCTGTGGCATGTCACTCTCCGCCATTTCGGCTGACAGAGAGCTCCCTGACGATAGTGAAGCGCCAGGGAGCATGTGGGGAGGACTGCAAAATAAATGAATAAGGTTTTTTAGGTAATGATAGCTGATTAAACCAAACACAACAGCGAAAAGTCTCAATACTTACGATTCGGCCAGGGGCTTGATCCTTGGCTGTACTCGGAAACTATGCGCGGATGTTGAATTCGAGCTGTCCGGGATGTTCAATTTATTCCTAGGCACTCCCTTGCCCGCATCTATGGGGGAAGCCCTCTTCTTCTCCCTTTCCTTGATGGGGGAGTCGCTCTCTTCCACCTCTTCCTCCTCCTCTTCTTCTTCGTCGTGGGAGGAGTGGTCGTCGGTTCCCTTGGACACTGTGTCAGCAGGACCCTTAGGGCGGGGGTCGCTCTTGACCTCCTTGCCCTTCTTCTTGGCCTTCTTTTCTGGCGCCTTGTACGGTGCCGGAACCAGCATCGCCATGAGCTGAGGTGTTGTTGGGTTTTCGGGCAGCGGAGCCAGACAGTTGATCCGCTCCGCTTTGTTTGTCCAGGCCTGAATAGAACGCAGAAGTTTTAACTCCTGTTATAATTGAAATATGGATAGGGTACGTATTCGGCAAAATTTAGATTACCTCAGAGGCCGAAGACAAGTTGTTGAAGCCTTTGTCTTTTGTCTCCTCGGGCCACTCCTTCTGGGCCTTGAAGAGCCACTTCCAAATATCTTCGTGTGTTGTGCCAAAGAAGCGCTTCAGGGTCCGTGGCTCTTCCGGATTGAACTCCCATAGACAGGAGGCCCGGAGTTGGCAGGGAAGAGTGCCGTGGAAGAGCATCATATGTATCACGTCAGTGAGGTGGGTGCCCTTCACCATCTCGCTGGAGATGCGGTTTTGGAGTGTCTTCACCTCCGTCTGAGACCCCCATTCAAGGCCCTTGGTGGTCCATGAGGTGAGCCTCTCCGGGGGTCCGGATCTGAATTCGGGCGCTGCCGCCCACTTGGCATCGCGGGGTTCGGTGATATAGAACCATTCCTGCTGCCATATCTTGTTGGTCTCCACAAAGCCCCCCTTGGGCCAGGTGGAGCTCGGGAGCTTGCTCACCATAGCTCCCCCGTAATCTGCATGTTGCCCGCGACCACCTCCGGCTTCAGATTAAAGGTCTTGAGCCATAAGATGAAGTGCGGACGGACATAGAGGAAAGCCTTGCATACAACTATAAAACCCTATATGTGGAGGATAGAGTTAGGGGCCAGATCATGGAAATCCAGCCCGTAAAAGAATAGCAGACCACAGACAAAGGGGTGAACTGGAAACCCCAGCCCCCGAATAAAGTGAGGGATGAATACCACCCTCTCACCCGGCTCAGGGACGGGGACCGCGTGATTCTTATCGGGAATCTAGTGCGTTATGTCGTCGGCAAGGTAGCCCGCACTATGGAGATTCTTCACAATCTTCTCCGTGATCGTGAAAGCCTCCCACTTGCCCTTTGAACCAGATCCAACCATTGCTGGAGAAGGAGGCGGTGGCGGAGAAGTTGAGAGTTGTGCGCGTTGGAGCTGTGGTTGCTGGGGCTAAGGAGATTGGAAAGCAAGGGCTCGAGGAGAGCGTGAGGTGAAAGGGGAAGGATCTGTGTCCTTTTATAGACGGTAAATACCAAACGTCCCCCCACTCCAGCCGTAAAACTTGTCAGTTCCCAACATAGTCGTGCGTAAGGTGTGGTTGGGTTACCCATGTCATATTGATAAGGATCCCATAATAAGCGGGCACGATCTCTGCTTCACCAAGACGTTCCAATAGGGGCTATGCCTCGAAACGCGAAACCAGAGCCCAGAAAACGGTTCAAAATATTGAAGGGTCAAACATGACCTTTCGCTAAAAAGTTGTCAGTAAAGACACAATGTCCGTTTCGACACATTGCCCTAACGGCTAAGGGTTGTAATAATCATGTAGAGCTGGACATAGTTCCTTTGTGCAGGGAATAACACTTCATATGTTCAGAAGGAGGAACCCGTCTTGCAATGCCGAAGATAGTATGTGTGTCGGACTCAGGTCATCGAAGACTGGTTCAGGGGCTACTAAGGGAGTCCTGGATTAAGGGGTCCTCGGGTGGCCATATTACTCGCTATGGGCCGGACTGGTGGGCCATGAAGATCGTCGTTAAAGATTATTCCCCATATCTGGATAGGACTCCTATGTGTGTAGATTGGCATGTTTAAATTCGGCTGTAATGTTTCCTTCCTCTAAAAGATGGTCGTGTACAACCCTAGGTCCCTCCGGTGCATATATAAACCGGAGGGTTAGGTCCGTAGGGACAGAATCACAACATCATTGGCTAGACTTCTAGGGTTTATCCATTACGATCTCGAGGTAGATCAACTCTTGTAACCCCATATTCATCAAGATCAATCAAGCAGGAAGTAGGGTATTACCTCGATAGAGAGGGCCTGAACCTAGGTAAAACATTGTGTCCCCAGTCCCCTATTACCATCGATCCTTAGACACACAGTTTGGGACCCCCTACCAGAGATCCGCCGGTTTTGATACCGACAGAAACTCCTTCCGGTGACCCGATAAGTACCCGGTACCCCACGGAACACTTCCGGTGTCAGAATACCATCGTCCTATATATCAATCTTTACCTCTCAGCCATTTCGAGACTCCTCGTTATGTCCGTGATCTCATCAGAGACTCCGAACAACATTCGGTCACCAAATCACACAACTCATATAATATAATATTGTCATCGAACGTTAAGCGTGCGGACCCTACGGGTTCAAGAACTATGTAGACATGACCGAGAAACCTCTCCGATCAATAACCAATAGCGCAACCTGGATGCTCATATTGGCTCCAACATATTCTAAGAAGATCTATATCAGTTGAACCGTTATGACAACATACGTTATTCCCTTTGGCTCTCGGTATGTTACTTGCCCGAGACTCGATCGTCGATATCTTCATACCTAGTTCAATCTCGTTACTGGCAAGTTTCTTTACTCGTTCTGTCATACATCATCATGTAACTAACTCATTAGTCATTTTGCTTGCAAGGCTTCTTATGATGTGTATTACCGAGAGGGCCCAGAGATACCTCTCCGATACTCTGAGTGAAAAATCCTAATCTCGATCTATGCCAACTCAACAAACACCTTCGGAGATACATGTAGAGCATCTGTATAATCACCCAGTTATGTTGTGATGTTTGATAGCACACAAGGTATTCCTCCGATATCCGGGAGTTCCATAGTCTCATAGTCGAAGGAATATGTATTTGACATGAAGAAAGCAATAGCAATAAAACTGAACAATCAATATGCTATGTGAACGGATGGGTCTTGTCCATCACATCACTCTCCTAATGATGTGATCCCGTTCATCAAATGACAACACATGTCAATGGTTAGGAAACTTAACCATCTTTGATTAACGAGCTCGTCTAGTAGAGGCTTACTAGGGACACGGTGTTTTGTCTAGGTATCCACACATGTATCAAGTTTCTGGTTAATACAATTCTAGTATGAATAATAAATATTTTATCATGATATAATGAAACATAAAATAACACCTTTATTATTGCCTCTAGGGCCTATTTCCTTCACTTAGATGCTTGGTTGTCCTTGAATATTACCTTGGGGTGCCTTGGCCATCCCCAAGCTTAGGATCCTGCCACTCCTTATTCTGTAGTCCATCAAATCTTTACCCAAAACTTGAAAAACTTCACAACACAAAACTCAACAAAAAACTCGTGCGATACGTTAGTAAAACAAATACAATCCTTACTTGTAGGTACTGTTGTGAACTCATTATTAGTTTATACTTTTGTTATATCTATTGTATTCCAACTTTTCCATGGTTCATACCCCCCGATACTAGCCATAGATGCATCGAAATAAGCAAACAAGACGATGAAAATAGAATCTATGAAAAACAAAACAATCTGTAAAGATGCGAATTAAAGTGAAACCTATGAATCTCTAAAAAATCTGAAAAATTTAGTAAAACGTGGTAAATTTGTAGATCAGGGAGATGTAAAAAATTAGAATTTTGTCATGTTCCAGTAATCAGAAAAGAATACAAAACATCATATATAAGACATCCGACTAAGGATGAAAACATGAAAAGCACAACGACATCCATCAGCTATCCCAGGCTGCCGACCAGGAACCTATCCCTAGACTGAGGAAGAAGAAGAAAGAACTCCAGCACAAGTAAACATCGCTCTCACGTCAATTCATCCGAAACCTGCACCTGCAACTGGTGTTGTAGTATCTTTGAGCCACGAGGACTCAACAATCCCATAACCATGGGTATCAAGACTAGCAAAGCTTAATGGGTATGGAGAGGTTAAGTGGTGAGGTTGCAGCAGCGGCTAAGCATGCGTATGGTGGCTAACTTACGAGTACAAGATAAGATGAGCATCTACGCAAACGATCGCAAACTAGTAATGATCGCTAAAGATCCTGAACTACCTACGAGTCAAACATAACCCCACCGTGTTCTCTTCTCAAAGTGAAAAGAGACGGTCACGGTTACTCACGCGGTTCGTGTATTTTATTTTGGATCCTCTGTCAAGTTTTCTACAACCGGACATTAACAAATTCCAATCCGCCACATAACCGTGGGCATGGCTTTCGAAAGATCATAACCCTGTAGGGGTGTCCCAACTTAGCCCATCACAAGCTCTCACGATCAGCAGAGGTAAAAGTATTACCCCTTATCTTAGGGACAATCCGATCAGACTCGGAATCCCGGTGCACAAGACATTTCGAAAAAGGTAAAACAAGTCCAGCAAGACCTCCTGCCATGCCGACACCCTGATAGTAGCTGCACGTATCTCGTCTTAGGCCATGACCGGATGAGCACAGTGTACAGCGACCAAATACACCAGGTTGCCAAGGGGCGGCGCCCCAAACGACTCTAGTTGGGACCAACACCATAGGCACTAGCCCCTCCCTGTAATGTAGAATTAAGAACCCGGGGACGCGACCCCCTATGCAATTTTAATTAATTAATTAAGTTTTATTATGAGGCAAATTAAAACCAATGTTGGGCCTTGCTGGAGGAGTTTTATTCAAAGACGAACTATCAAGGGGTCCCCATATACTCAACCGCGTTAGGAACGCAAAATCAAGGAACATAAAACCGGTTTATCGGTTCTTAAGGCGGCATAAGTGGAACAAATCACCGAGCAAAAGGCCGAGCCTTCCACCCATTGCCAAGTATATAGGTGTGTTAATTATTGTAATAGATATTGTGATATTCCAAAACATCCAGGTTCCAACATGGAGCAATCTTTATCTTCACCTGCAACTAACAATGCTATAATAGGGGCTGAGCGAGCGGTAACATAGCCAAACAACGGTTTGCTAGGAAGGTGTCAAAGGTTAGAGGTTTCATGGCAACAAGGAGAGGCTGACAAATAGATAGTTAGCGCGACATATAGCGATAGCATCGAGACAACTAGCATGGCAATGATAGTAATGAGATCCAAGGTGACAGTCATCTTGCCTGAGATCCCGCTAGGAAGAATACCAAGGCCATGAAGTAGACGAAGAAGAATCCACGAAGACGAACCAAGTGTAGTCGAATGAATCCTCACGATCGCAACGAAATATGAACTAGCGAGAAGAAGCACACAACATGGTTAACACACCACTCAAGAACATGACATAATGCTCAACCAAGTATGATGCAAGACAAGTCTATATGATGCAAAACATGGCAAGGGATGATGCATACAAGACCAACACAACCAAACAAGTTCAAATGAGGCCGGAAATAACTTATAACAATTCCGATAAGTCCTCATAGGAAAATTTCGAAATTGGTCCAGATCTGAACAAACCTTAATTTCAAGTTCTTAAACAGCAAGTTAACATGTACTATGATGATCTACTCAAAATTCTAGTCAAGTTACATATAAGGTTCATTTAATTCGGAGCTACGTCCTAGAAGATATGAGCAAAACAAGTTAAGCATGGAAAAGATGCAAGATGCATTCAAACATCAACCAAACACACTCAAAACAGGTATCCAACAAGTTATTATGCATCTACATGCAAAAACACACAAGTTTCATATAGGACACACTCAAAACGGAGCTACGGTTCATCACATACGCACGAAGCAAGTAGGCATATAGTTCATATAAAAAAACATGATACAATAACATTTCATAGCATCAAAGGACATGGCAAGCATGTACATGTCAAGCATTACAAGCATGATCACTCAGCTACTACCAATCAGCACTAGAACATGCTCAAAACATCATGGCAAGATTGCAAAAGATAACAGATTCACAGACTTAGTGAAATAAACTAAACATAGCATCAACAACGACAAGTAGGCATGTTTGTAAGCTTGTGCAACTCATTTAAAGGCATAGCATGGCATGTGAATATAACCAACAGCAATAAGATATGTTTTTGAAGCTACGCATGGCAAGAACATGGTCAAAGGATGCATAGAACACTAGCTATTCACATGGCAAAACTGAACTTACTGTTAACAGGCTGACAGAAACATTTTATAGCAACTTGAGAGCATGAAAACAACAAGATACATCAGGTCATACTTGCAAACAAGGGCATGGATGGATAGCACATAACATAGACTTAAAGACATGGTCATTGGACATCCCAGAACATACATGGATTTGAGTGGGGCATCAAGCAAACATGGCATCAGGATATAACAGTTTCAGACTTAGCAGTTTTCAACAAGTGTAAGAAATCAGCCAACGGCGAGTAGGTCACTTTGCAAGCTTGTTGCATTCACCACAGGGCATATCATGAAAATTGGATTGCACCACAGCAAACATGGCATGATTGTCCTCCTAACACATATTGACATGTAGCTCAAACAAAAATCACACATAAAGATATGAAAAAGACAAATCAGCATCTCACAACAGTTTCAGCACTTAATAGCCACATGCACTTTTGCAACAATGATAAACATGGCAATATGGCACCTAACATGAATGCAACAACCACCATCATGTAGAGCATCACAAGATGAACAATTTGACATATCATACACTCCATTTGGACCAACATGCACAAAGATACAACCTCACAAACATGCTAACATTGTAATGCCCAGGATGGGACTATACCTCCTACGTGTCGAGGCACGACTTAAAGGTATAAGCACATTCTGGAATGATCGCAAGTTTGGTATCTTTGCACGACTCATGTAAAAATAGGGATGAAATTGCAAAAGGAGATAGTTGGCTTACACTCGCCACGTCACACAATTCATAACATAGTCAAACATCATTCAAGTAACATCACAACCCGACTACGGGTGAAGATCCAAATGAAATATACCAAATACATAAAGCCACGGGTTCGGATCGCCCCTAGTAGAAACCACTACTGATCATCAGGATAGTGCACATAGTAACGACTACGTTCCTCATTGTACTCCCAGTATAGCTCGGTGCCGTCACCTGAGTAGTTCGTCATGGTACCTGCATCTGGTGTGGTGTAGAATCTGTGAGCCACGGAGGACTCAGCAATCTCGTTCCCGGGTAACATAACTATCTAAGCCTTGGGTGTGGAACAAGGCTGAAGAAAGAATAAAAGGCTGCAGCTGCACTAGCACTAGCTTACGTATTAAGAGCGAGAAGAGAAGTGCCACGAGTGACAAGGTGATCACGAAGTGATCCTATCTAAGCACGTTAATCATAACCCCACCGTGTTCACTTCTCGAACCCTTTTTCGGGAAATGACCGTCACGGTACTCACGCTGGTAGTGTGTTCTGAACATGGTGTCACGTTTTCTACAACCGGATATTAACAAATTCCCATCTGCCACATAACCACGGGCACGGCTTTCGAAAGTTCAAAACCTTGCAGGGGTGTTCCAACTTGGCCCATTACAAGCCCACGATCCGTAGAGTCGCAACTCCAAGGTGGGAAGGCCCGAGTATTCTCGGAATCCAGTGCTCAAGATACTCCAACTAAGGTAAGACTAATCCAGCAAATCCTCCCGGCGTGCCGACACCCTGACAATAGCCGTACGTATCTAGTCTCAGGCCACGACCGGATGAGACATCCTATGGGTAATACAAGATACCTCGGGTTTCCCCGAGGCGGCCCCGTAGTCCGCTCAGTTCGGACCAACACTCATGTGGAGCACTGGCCTAGGGGGTTGATAAATAAAAGGGGATAGCTAGTCCCTATGCAAGTTTTAGTTATTAGGCAAATAGTACTAATGTTGGGACTTGCTGGAAAAGACTTAGCGCTAAGCGGTTTATCGAGGGGGTCCCATAACCCCAACCGTGTGAGGAACGCAAAATCAAGGAACATAACACCGGTTTAAACGGTTCCTAGGGCGGCATGAGTGGAACAAATCACCAAGCAAGAGGCTTAGCCTTCCACCCGTTACCAATATATAGATGATTTCATTTAATAGATATATAGTGTGATATCCCAACAAGCTTCAACATGAAGCAAGAATCTTCAAATCTTCTCCTGCATCTAGCAATGCTATAAGAGGGGCTGAGCGAAGCCTACGTAGCCAATCAAAGGTTTGCATAGGTTGGGTGGTTAAACAGATTCATGGTTACAATAGGAGGCTGACAAACAAACATGGGCATCGAGGCAATAAGCTAAAGAGCGAGACTTCTAGCAATAGGCAAAGATAGTAATGATATCTGGGCCAGGTCATCTTGCCTGTCGAGTCGTTGATGGGATCGTAAGAGGGCTCCTCGTTCTCAACCTCGGTAGTAACCTGGTTCTCATACTCGGTCTTGGCTTCCGGCTCTACTCAACACAAGAACACACGAGACACGAAAGCAAACAAGGTGCAATGCACAATCTACAGGATGCATGTATGATGCACTTAGGATGCACAGCAGATGCTCTTAGGATGCATTACATGACAACATAGGAAGCACAAAGAAACAGCACAAGAAACATGACAATTTACTCAAGCTAGTAGGATGCAAGACAAGTCTATTTAGGATGCAAAACATGACATGGTAGGAAGCACAGAGAAACAACACAAGAAACAGCAGGTTTAAATGAGGCCGGAAACTACTCAAGTCAAATCCGGTATGTCCTCATATGCAAAGTTTGAAATTAGTCCACATCTGAAAAAACCTTAAGTTAAATCTGTTAAACTGCAAGTTAACATGCACCATGATCATCTACATGAAATTATAGTCAAGTTTCATATAAAGTTTGTTTAAAACGGAGCTACGGTCTAGAAGATATGATCAAAACAAGATAAGCATGACAACGGTGCAAGATGAACCCAGACATCAAGAAAACATACTCCAAACATGTTAACAAGATGATATTATTATTCTACATGCAAAATCACAAAAGTTTCATATAGGACACGCTCAAAACGGAGAAACGGGCTAAAAGATACACCTGAAACAAGAAACAATGCAAAGCTGAAATTAACAGCCACATAGCAACTTTGGAGCAAGAAATATATACTCTACAGCACTCAAACATGGTTACAAGAAGCATGGACATGAAGTAGACATATCCTACAGCAAACAACTGAATTGGAGCAACTCCATAGGAGGCATGGATCAATAGCAACAAGCTACAACATTTTGATCATGACAATAAAAACCTGACAGCAATATTTTATAGCAACTTGGGAGCAAGAATTAAATAGGCTACAGCAACCCAAATGAGCATGTGAGGGCATGGATGGTTAGACAACAACATATATAACATGTAATGATCAATGGCCACCCCAAAACTATCATGGATTTGCCTAGGACAACAAGCAAACATAGCATCAGGATATTACAGATTCCAGACTTAGTGAAATTTCACTAAGTGTTAAAACAGTAACATTATCATGGCATGTTTGTGATCATGTTTAAGTCATCTCAAAGCATAACATGGCAAAAGGTTTGCACCACAGCAAAGATCACATGATGGGGAATCTAAAACAAATGAGCATGCGACATGGGGGCAAACACAACAATAGCAACGAGCTCCTCAACTAGGCATCTCGTAACAAGTTACAAAACCTAACAGCCATATGCACTTTTGCAACAGAGATAAACATGGCAATATGAACTCTAACATGCATGCTATATCAACCAACATGTAGAGCATCTCATGATGAACATTTGGACATATCGTTTGCTTCATTTGGATAAACATGCACCAAGTTATCACATCTCAATCATGGCATCAAAACAACTAATAGCAGCAGTTTATATCATGTAGCACTCTTGTCATGAAGATTAAGACATCTAGATGGACTCAAAAAAGCATGACACAAGGGAACAAAACGTAGTACATGTCACCACGATCATTTTGACATATCATACGCATAAAATGGATAAGCACAGTAAAAGTTATTGCCATCACAATAATGCATCAGACAATAAAATGCAAAAGGACTTGGCAAAAAACAAGGGTCAACCTGCAACTGGATCGGGTCAACGGGTTGCGGTTCAACGCGGATCCGCGGGCGCGCCCGTTAGGGTTTCCAGCCTCAGATCGGATCGGCGGCTCGATCCCGTCAGGGCGAGGGGCGGCGCCCTCGATCCCGGCCGACGGGATGCCCTGCGGTGGCCGGCGCGGGTTGCGGCACCGGCCGGCGGCGGATCTCGCCGGAGAAGGGCCGCGGGGCGGCGCGGGGTTTGATCGGCGGCGGCGGCCTCTTCAGGCGATGCGGAGGCGGAGGCGTACGGCGAGGCCGGCGGCGCAGCGTCCCTCGCGGTGGCCGGCGGCGAGGAGCCTGCCGGAGGCGAAGGGGGGCGTCGGCGCGAGCGGGCATGGAGGCGCGGAGGGCGACGGTATCTGGCCCGAACGGAGGCGGCGGCGGGCCGGGAATGGGCATGTGGGCCCGCGCAGCGGCGGAGGTTGAGCTGTGCGGTGGCGGAGGTGTCCGGTGGCGGGCGGACACGTCTGCCTGGCACAGTTTTCGAGGCGAGGCTGGTGGAGGAAGGAGACTAGGGTTTTTTGGATGAAAAATGGCAAGGGGGACGTTTTTATGGGCACAAGGAGCTAGGAGACTCCAAATGGGGAGCGGTTTTCAGCCACACGATCACAATTCAACGACCAAGATGATGGGAAGGGTTGTGCTGGGTTGGTGGGCTGTTATGGAGGGGGTCTTGGGCCTCAAAGAGGAGATACTTTTAGCCCACTAGGTTGCCCGTTGGAGTACCAAACGAACTCCAAACGCGACGAAACTTGACAGGCGGCCTACACGTACCAAAACAACATCGCACGACAAGTCTCACGTCATTCCGGAAATGTTACACGGTCACAAACAAAAGAAGCACTCGGGGATGCTACGGGCACGTGTGAGAGCGTCGGAACTCGAAACGGACAACGGGAAGAGACGAGTGGGACCGGATGCAAATGACAAACAAATGCAATGCAATGCACATGACAACATGACATGGATGAAATGCATACACGCACACGACAAAACGACGAAAACCCGAAAATACGAAGAACCCGGAATGGAACTGATGAAGCCAAAGTTTACATATTGCCAAATTGGGAAAGTGTTACATCCGGGGCATTACAAACTCTCCTCTACTATGAAAAGATCTCGTCCCGAGATCTAGGACTGGAAGAAGGAAGGATACTCGGAACGAAGGTGATCTTCTCGTTCCCATGTAGCTTCTCGGTCGGCATGGTGTGACCACTTAACTTTCAAGAACTTGATTGTCGTGTTGCGGGTCTTGCGCTCGGTTTCTTCGAGAATAGCAACGGGGTGCTCTCGATAAGACAAGTCTTGTTGAAAATCAATCTCCTCAAACAGAATGGTGCGTTCAGGTGTCTTGAAGCACCTGCGGAGTTGAGACACGTGAAACACATCATGAACATTAGCGAAGTTTGAAGGGAGCTCAAGTTGATATGCTAGATCGCCTCTTTTGCCAAGGATCTTGAAAGGGCCCACGTATCTAGGAGCAAGCTTGCCTTTGATACCAAATCTTTGGGTGCCTTTCATAGGAGAAACACGGAGATAGACATGATCACCAATGTTGAAGGCCAAATCACGATGCTTGCCGTCATAGTAGCTCTTCTGACACGACTGAGCGGCCTTGAGATTCTCACATATGACTTTGCACATTTCTTCGGCTTCTGAGATCTAGTCATTGCCAAGAAGTTGACGTTCACCAGTCTCGGACCAGTTGAGAGGAGTACGGCACTTTCTGCCATAGAGGATTTCAAATGGAGCTTTGCCATCACTTGCTTGGAAGCTGTTGTTGTAAGAGAACTCGGCAAACGGAAGACAATCTTCCCACTTCATGCCAAAAGAGATGACACAAGCTCTAAGCATGTCTTCTAGAATCTGGTTCACTCTCTCGATTTGACCACTAGTCTGAGGGTGAAATGCAGTGCTAAAACGAATCTTAGTGCCCATGGCAGACTCAAAGGAGTCCCAGAACTTGGATGTGAACAAACTTCCACGGTCCGAGGAGATAACTTGAGGAATGCCATGTAAGGACACAATTCCGGAAGTGTACAACTCTGCCAGTTGAGCTGCATTGATGGATTCTTTGACTGGAAGGAAGTGAGCTACTTTGGTAAGCTTGTCGATGACAACAAAGATAGAATCATTCCCCTTCTTGGAATTGGGAAACCCAGTGACGAAATACATTTCAATGTGTTCGAACTTCCACTCGGGAATAGGAAGAGGTTGGAGGAGACCGGCTGGACGTTGATGCTCTGCCTTCACTCTTCTGCAGACATCACATTCATTCACGAATTGGGCAATCTCCCTTTTCATGCGTGTCCACCAGTAAGATTGCTTGAGGTCTTGGTACATCTTGGAACTTCCAGGATGAATCGAGAGGAGGGAGTCATGTGCTTCGTTCATTATGAGCTTCCTGAGATCACCCTTGGGAACCACAAGTCTGTCCTCAAAGAACAAGGTGCCTTTCTCATCAATGCGATACCACCTGTATTTGGGAGTACCCTTTGCAATACCATGTTTCACTTTCTGCACCATAGCATCACTGAGTTGGGCCTCACGGATCTGATCTTCCAAGGTAGGAGCAACTTGAAGATTTGCAAGAAAGCCTTGCGGAACAACTTGGAGGTGGAGCTTCCTGAATGCTTCACAAAGCTCAGGCTGAAATGGCTTGATAAGGAGACTGTTGCAATATGCCTTTCTGCTCAAGGCATCTGCAATCACATTGGCCTTGCCAGGTGTGTATTCGATGCTTGGATCATACTCTTGGATCATCTCAAGCCAATGAGTCTGGCAAAGGTTCAGGTTCGGCTGTGTGAAGATGTACTTCAAGCTCTTGTGATCGGTGAAGATGTCCACTTTTCTGCCCAACAGAAGGTGTCTCCACGTGATCAAGGCATGTACCACAGCTGCTAGCTCGAGATCATGTGTGGGGTAGTTCTTCTCACTTGGCTTCAATTGACGAGAAGTGTATGCCACAATTTTCTTGTCCTGCATTAGCACACCACCAAGTCCTTAAAGAGAAGCATCACAGAAAACTTCGTAGGGCTTGGACTGATCTGGAGGAGTAAGAACTGGAGCAGAGATGAGCTTTTCTTTGAGAGTTTTGAATGCCACATCACAATCCTGAGACCAGTTGTACTTGACATTCTTCTGCAGCAAGTTGGAGAGAGGCTTGGCAATCTTGGAGAAGTTCTCAACGAACCTTCTGCAATAGATAGCAAGACCAAGAAAGCTTCGGAGTTGCTTGACGTTCTGAGGAGGTTCCCAGTTGACAATCGCTTCCACTTTCTCGGGGTTGACCGCAATACCGTCAGCGGAGATGATATGGCCCGGATATAAGACCTTATCGAGCCAGAATTCGCACTTGGAGAACTTGGCATAGAACTTATGTTCACAGAGTCTGTCGAGAACCAAACGGAGGTGCTTTTCGTGATCTTCTTCATTCTTGGAGAATACCAAGATGTCATCCAGATACACAAGCACAAATTCGTTGGTGTAGGGGTTGAAAATGTAGTGCGTCATTCTCGAGAAGGTGGGAGGAGCATTTGCGAGGCCAAAAGACATGACTGTATATTCATAGGAGCCGTAGCTCGTTCTGAAGGCAGTCTTGTGGATTTCTACTTCACGAATGCGAATCTGGCGATAACCCATCCTGAGATCGAGCTTAGAGAACACTTTTGCTCCTTTTAGCTGCTCGAACAATTCATTGATGTTGGGGAGCGGATACTTGTTCTTTATTGTCTTCTTGTTCAATGGTCGGTAATCAACGCAAATGCACTCCGTGCCATCCTTCTTCTTGACAAATAAGACACCACAGCCCCAAGGAGAAGGGCTAGGCCTGATCAGACCCAAACGCTCTTGCTCATCGAGCTGTTTCTTCAACTCCTTCAACTCTTCAGGGGAGAGCTTGTACGGACGCCGGCATGCTGGCTCAGTACCAGGCTCGAGTTCAATGACAAATTGAACTTGACGATGCGAAGGCATGCCTGGAAGATCTTCAGGGAAAACATCTTCGTATTCATTGACCACCGGAATTTGAGAGATGGCATTAATCTCGCCCTTGTCATTGAGAGAGAATAGCCTGATTGTGTTATCCCGAGAGGCGAACATAATCACGTCTTCATTGGAATGAGTAAGCTTGACTTCCTTGTTTGCACAATCAATGTGAGCATCATGCTGAGAAAGCCAATCCATCCCGAGAATAAGATCAATGTCGAAATTGCGGAGAATAACCGGAGAAGCCAGAAAGCGGTAATCACCCATGCGAATAGATACATCCGGAGCATACAATCTAGAAGTCATGCATTTGCCCAGAGAAATAATTTGTAACTCCTTTGGCAAGGCCATTGTGCCCACATTATGCTTGGATGCAAATGACAACACAAATGCAATGCAATGCACATGACAACATGACATGGATGAAATGCACACACGCACACGACAAAACGACGAAAACCCGAAAAGACGAAGAACCCAGAATGGAACTGATGAAGCCAAAGTTTATATATTGCCAAATTGGGAAAGTGTTACATCCGGTGTGATGCACCAGAATCAAACAACACTTTAGCAGGTTTGAGGTTGACTGGAAGATTACCAAGTATCACATCTGAAGAATTCTCTGCTTGAGCTGCATTCATCAGATTCACTCTTGCTGCCTTCGGATCATGCTTCACAATAGCAGTGCTGACAGGTGGAGGAGGCGGAAGGCGCCTTTGAGTACACTTGTTAGCATAGTGACCCTTCTTGCCACACTTGTTGCAAACCACTTCTGAGAGAGGACGGAAATGAGGAGCACTTGACTTCGAAGCTTGAAAATGATTCTTTGACTGATTGCTTGGGTTGGGTGGGTGGGAGAAAGCACGACCACCAGAATTCTTATTGTTGTTGTTGAGAGCCCGGATCACTGGAGAAGGTGGAAGGCAAAACTTCTGTTGTTTTGCGACCACTTGAGAAGAAAAGGAGGAGTGAACATCGTCTCTGATCCTCTTTTTGGAAGCTTCCATCTTGAGCCGGGTTGCCTCTTGCTTAACTGCCATGTTATAGAATTGATCAAACTCATCAGGCTCGAACAGGGTGAGAGCTAGTTGGAGTTCATCCTTCAGACCACCGCGAAACTGATAGATCTTGATCTTGGCATCTGGGATGTCTTGCTTGGCATAGTGGGCAAGGTTCTGGAACTTGACATTATATTGGTAGACAGACATTGAGCCTTGCTTCAGGTTGCGGAATTTCTCACGCATACCCTCGATGACACTTGTTGGAATGTGGTGAGAGCGAAATTCCTTGTAGAAGTCATCCCAGGAGATTACACGCCCTGCTCTGGAGTCTTTGTACTGCTGCCACCAATCAGCGGCTTGGTCCTTGAGTTGGAAGGCTGCAAACTTCACATAGTCCTCGGGCCTGATGTTACTGCACTCGAAATGCTTCTTGATATCTGTTATCCAGTCTTCAGCATCTAGAGGGTCCACGCAGTAACTGAATGCCTTTGGTTGATTTGCCAGGAACTGGTTGAGCATAGCAAAATGAGGTTGGTTGAACAAATTGCCTTGGTTCCCATGAGCACCCTGATTTGCTTGATTTGCTTGAATGTTCTGCATCATTTGCATAAGCATCTGGGTGTTCTGGTTCGTAGCTTGCATAATTTCTCTCCAGGCCACAAACGGAGGAGGAGGGGAAGGAGGACGATCAGGAACCTCTTCACCCTCTGGGTTAGCGTTGGGAATACTTTTAGGAGCCATCCTGAATGAGATGACAACTATTAGCCATTGATTGAAAGAATTTATAAGCTGAATCAACGGCTAGAATTGCAACATAAGTCTTCACAATAACATTCGACAAGATGAACGAATGTAATTCTCAGTTTAATAGTAACAACAATCTTCACGAGAAGCCACTTGGGAGAACAAAAGGTAAATAAAACAATAAGGTGCAGATAGAACAAATAAAAGATAGAAGCTTCGTTCGACATATTCGTGCTGAAAGCTTATGGAACGTGTTACAAAAGGGTTTTGCAATCCCCGGATCAGCATAGCCAAGGACCCTTTAAAATGCAACTCCCGATCGGAACAACGGCCATAAACTACTTCACTCAATGTAGAACCCCGAACTCCATATCATGCATTCGTTGGAAGAATGCCTACGAACTACAAGATGAACCCACCTATTAATTTCCGAAAGTTTCCAGTTATGAAATCAGGTGTTGGGGATACAGGGGAAGCGTCGCGCACTCAACTCTAATCCTACATCCAGCTGTATCTATACTTCAACACATAACCAGTTATTTACGGAAACCGTCTACCTCGGACCTTCGAAACACATCTACTATACAAGCTATGGCAATACTCCCGAACTACCTCCCCAGTACAGGGTGACGTCGGGGTTATCTTGCCACTAACCGCATAGGAGACTTTTCGATGTCGGTCGTCTTAAGTGTTCCAGAACTGATGCGATATATTTGTGATGACAACACCTCGGAGCTCAACTCCCCGGGACACTGCCACAACCCCTAATGACAGGAGGCATCGAGAACAATGTTCTCGTCACAATGACATCAGAACAATCCAAACAATACTCGCGAGATTCCTAAAAAAAAATTGGTGAATTTTGTGAGTAGAAGAGGCAAGAGTAATCGTCAGGAGTCCTCACCAGAGTGAAAAGAGATGAGGAGCAAAAGAAATCCCACTCTCTGATATATATATATATATATAGGACTCAAAACAGTTTAAGTGTGTGCCTAGACTCAACCGTCAACGATTCGATCAATCAGTGGGGGCTTCTAGGTCGGAGAAGGCTCTGAATACCAACTTGTAATGCCCAGGATGGGACTATACCTCCTACGTGTCGAGGCACGACTTAAAGGTATAAGCCCATTCTGGAATGATCGCAAGTTCGGTATCTTTGCACGACTCATGTAAAAATAGGGATGAAATTGCAAAAGGAGATAGTTGGCTTACACTCGCCACGTCACACAATTCATTACATAGTCAAACATCATTCAAATAACATCACAACCCGACTACGGGTGAAGATCCAAATGAAAGATACCAAATACATAAAGCCATAGGTTCGGATCGCCCCTAGTAGAAACCACTACTGATCATCGGGATAGTGCACATAGTAACGGCTAGGTTCCTCATCGTACTCCCAGTATAGCTCGGTGTCTTCACCTGAGTAGTTCGTCATGGTACCTGCATCTGGTGTGGTGTAGAATCTGTGAGCCACGGAGGACTCAGCAATCCCGTTCCCGGGTAACAGAACTATCTAAGCCTTGGGTGTGGAACAAGGCTGAAGAAAGAATAAAAGGCTGCAGCTGCACTAGCACTAGCTTACGTATTAAGAGCGAGAAGAGAAGTGCCACGAGCGACAAGGTGATCACGAAGTGATCCTATCTAAGCACGTCAATCATAACCCCACCGTATTCACTTCCCGAACCGTTTTTCGGGAAATGACCGTCAAGGTACTCACGCTGGTAGTGTGTTCTGAACATGGTGCCAAGTTTTCTACAACCGGATATTAACAAATTCCCATCTGCCACATAACCGCGGGCACGGCTTTTGAAAGTTCAAAACCCTGCAGGGGTGTTCCAACTTGGCCCATTACAAGCCCACGATCCGCGGAGTCGCAACTCCAAGGTGGGAAGGCCCGAGTATTCTCGTAATCCCGTGCTCAAGATACTCCGACTAAGGTAAGACTAATCCAGCAAATCCTCCTGGCGTGCCGACACCCTAACAATAGCCGTGTGTATCTAGTCTCAGGCCACGACCGGATGAGACATCCTACGGGTAATACCAGATACCTCGGGTTTCCCCGAGGCGGCCCCGCAGTCCGCTCAGTTCGGACCAACACTCATGTGGAGCACTGGCCCGGGGGGGTTGATTAATAAAAGGGGATAGCTAGTCCCTATGCAAGTTTTAGTTATTAGGCAAATAGTACTAATGTTGGGACTTGCTGGAAAAGACTTAGCGCTAAGCGGTTTATCGAGGGGGTCCCATAACCCCAACCGTGTGAGGAACGCAAAATCAAGGAACATAACACCGGTTTAAACGGTTCCTAGGGCAGCATGAGTGGAACAAATCACCAAGCAAGAGGCTTAGCCTTCCACCCATTACCAATATATAGATGATTTCATTTAATAGATATATAGTGTGATATCCCAACTAGCTTCAACATGAAGCAAGAATCTTCAAATCTTCTCCTGCAACTAGCAATGCTATAAGAGGGGCTGAGCGAAGCCTACGTAGCCAATCAAAGGTTTGCATAGGTTGGGTGGTTAAACAGATTCATGGTTACAATAGGAGGCTGACAAACAAACATGGGCATCGAGGCAATAAGCTAAAGAGCGAGACTTCTAGCAATAGGCAAAGATAGTAATGATATATGGGTCAGGTCATCTTGCCTGTCGAGTCGTCGATGGGATCGTAAGAGGGCTCCTCATTCTCAACCTCGGTAGTAACCTCGTTCTCGTACTCGGTCTCGGCTTCCGGCTCTACTCAACAAAAGAACACACGAGGCACGAAATTAAACAAGGTGCAATGCACAATCTACAGGATGCATGTATGATGCACTTAGGATGCACAACAGATGCTCTTAGAATGCATTACATGACAACATAGGAAGCACAGAGAAACAGCACAAGAAACATGACAATTTACTCAAGCTAGTAGGATGCAAGACAAGTCTATTTAGGATGCAAAACATGGCAAGGTAGGAAGCACAGAGAAACAACACAAGAAACAACAGGTTTAAATGAGGCCGGAAACTACTCAAGTCAAATCCGGTATGTCCTCATATGCAAAGTTTCAAATTAGTCCAGATCTGTGCAAAGTCATACGTGAGAATCTCAAGGCCGCTCAGTCGCGTCAGAAGAGCTACTATGACGGCAAGCATCATGATTTGGCCTTCAACATTGGTGATCATGTCTATCTCCGTGTTTCTCCTATGAAAGCCACCCAAAGATTTGGTATCAAAGGCAAGCTTGCTCCTAGATACGTGGGCCCTTTCAAGATCCTTGGAAAAAGAGGCGATCTAGCCTATCAACTTGAGCTCCCTTCAAACTTTGCTAATGTTCATGATGTGTTTCACGTGTCTCAACTCTGCAAGTGCTTCAAGACACCTGAACGCACCATTCCGTTTGAGGAGATTGATCTTCAACAAGACTTGTCTTACCGAGAGCACCCCGTTGCTATTCTCGAAGAAACCGAGCGCAAGACCCGCAACAAGTCAATCAAGTTCTTGAAAGTTAAGTGGTCACACCATGCCGAACAAGAAGCTACGTGGGAACGAGAAGATCACCTTCGTTCCGAGTATCCTTCCTTCTTCTAGTCCTAGATCTCGGGACGAGATCTTTTCGTAGTAGAGGAGAGTTTGTAATGCCCCGGATGTAACACTTTCCCAATTTGGCCATATATAACCTTTGGCTTCATCAGTTCCATTCCGGGTTCTTCGTCATTTCAGGTTTTCGTTGTATTATCGTGTGCGTGTGTGCATTTCATCCATGTCATGTTGTCATGTGCATTGCATTGCATTTGTGTTGTCATTTGCATCCGGTCCCACTCGTCTCTTCCCGTTGTCCATTTCGAGTTCCGACGCTCTCACACGTGCCCATGGCATCCCCGAGTGCTTCTTTTGTTTGTGACCGTGTAACGTTTCCGGAATGACGTGAGACTTGTCGTGCGATGTTGTTTTGGTACGTGTAGGCCGCCTGTCAAGTTTCGTCGCGTTTGGAGTTCGTTTGGTACTCCAACGGGCAACCTAGTGGGCTAAAAGTACCTCCTATTTGAGGCCCAAGACGCCCTCCATAACAGCCCACCAACCCAGCACAACCCTTCCCATCATCTCGGTCGTTGCATTGTGATCGCGTGGCCGAAAACCGCTCCCCATTTGGAGTCTCGTAGCTCCTTGTGCCTATAAAAACGCCCCCTTGCCATTTTTCATCCAAAAAACCCTAGTCTCCTTCCTCCACCAGCCTGGCCTCGGAAACCGTGCCAGGCGGACGTGTCCGCCCGCCACCGGACACCTTCGCCACCGCACAGCTCAGCCTCCGCCGCCGCGCGGGCCTGTAGGCCCGTTCCCGGCTCGCCGCCGCCGCCGTTCGGGCCAGATCCCGTCGCCCTCCGCGCCTCCATGCCCGCTCGCGCCGCCACCCCCCTTCGCCTCCGGCAGGCTCCTCGCCGCCGGCCGCCGCGAGGGACGCCGCGCCGCCGGCATGGAGGCTAAAAGATACACCCGAAACAATAAACAATGCAAAGCTGAAATTAACAGCCACATAGCAACTTTGGAGGAAGAAATATATACTCTACAGCACTCAAACATGGTGACAAGAAGCATGGACATGAAGTAGACATATCCTACAACAAAGAAATCAATTGGAGCAACTCCATAGGAGGCATGGATCAATAGCAACAAGCTACAACATTTTGATCATGACAATAAAAACCTGACAGCAATATTTTATAGCAACTTGGGAGCAAGAATTAAATAGGCTACAGCAACCCAAATGAGCATGTGAGGGCATGGATGGATATACAACAACATATACAACATGGAATGATCAATGGCCACCCCAAAACTATCATGGATTTGCCTAGGACAACAAGCAAACATAGCATCAGGATATTACAGATTCCAGAATTAGTGAAATTTCACTAAGTGTTAAAACAGTAACATTATCATGGCATGTTTGTGATCATGTTTAAGTCACCTCAAAGCATAACATGGCAAAAGGTTTGCACCACAGCAAAGATCACAAGATGGGGAATCTAAAACATATGAGCATGCGACATGGGGGCAAACACAACAATAGCAACGAGCTCCTCAACTAGGCATCTCGTAACAAGTTACAAAACCTAACAGCCATATGCACTTTTGCAACAGATATAAACATGGAAATATGAACTCTAACATGCATGCTATAGCAACCAACATGTAGAGCATCTCATGATGAACATTTGGACATATCATTTGCTTCATTTGGATAAACATGCACCAAGTTATCACATCTCAAACATGGCATCAAAACAACTAATAGCAGCAGTTTATATCATGTAGCACTCTTGTCATGAAGATTAAGACATCTAGATGGACTCAAACAAGCATGACACAATGGAACAAAACGTAGTACATGTCACCACGATCATTTTGACATATCATACGCACAAAACGGATAAGCATAGTAAAAGTTATTGCCATCACAATAATGCATCAGCCAACAAAATGCAAAAGGACTTGGCAAAAAACAAGGGTCAACCTGCAAATGGATCGGGTCAACGGGTTGCGGGTCAACGCGGATCCGCGGGCGCGCCCGTTAGGGTTTCCAGCCTCAGATCGGATCGGAGGCTCGATCCCGTCGGGGCGAGGGGCGGCGCCCTCGATCCCGGCCGGCGGGATGCCCTGCGGTGGCCGCCGCGGGGTGCGGCACCGGCCGGCGGCGGATCTCGCCGGAGAAGGGCCGCGGGGCGGCGCGGGGTTTGACCGGCGGCGGAGCGAGCTCTTGAGCTCGGGGCGGCGGGCTCTTCACGCGATGCGGAGGCGGCGGCGTACGGCGAGGCCGGTGGCGCGGCGTCCCTCGCGGCGGCCGGCGGCGAGGAGCCTGCCGGAGGCGAAGGGGGGTGGCGGTGCAAGCGGGCGTGGAGGCACGGAGGGCGACGGGATCTGGCCCGAACGGTGGCGGCGGCGGGCCGAGAACGGGCCTGCCGGCCCGCGCGGCGGCGGAGGCTGAGCTGTGCGGTGGCGGAGGTGTCCGGTGGCGGGCGGACACGTCCGCCCGGCACAGTTTTCGAGGCGAGGCTGGTGGAGGAAGGAGACTAGGGTTTTTTGGACGAAAAATGGCAAGGGGGACGTTTTTATAGGCACAAGGAGCTAGGAGATTCCAAATGGGGAGCGGTTTTTGGCCACGCGATCACAATTCAACGACCGAGATGATGGGAAGGGTTGTGCTGGGTTGGTGGGCTGTTGTGGAGGGGGTCTTGGGCCTCAAAGAGGAGGTACTTTTAGCCCAATAGGTTGCCCGTTGGAGTACCAAACGAACTCCAAACGCGACGAAACTTGACAGACGGCCTACACGTACCAAAACAACATCGCACGACAAGTCTCACGTCATTCCGGAAACGTTACACGGTCACAAACAAAAGAAGCACTCGGGGATGCCACGGGCACGTGTGAGAGCGTCGGAACTCAAAACGGGCAATGGGAAGAGACGAGTGGGACCGGATGCAAATGACAACCAAAATGCAATGCAATGCACATGACAACATGACATGGATGAAATGCACACACGCACACGACAAAACGACGAAAACCCGAAAAGACGAAGAACCGGAATGAAACTGATGAAGCCAAAGTTTATATATTGCCAAATTGGGAAAGTGTTACATCCGGGGCATTACAAACATATTGTTGACAGAAAACAAGGACTTGACAGTAACATCACATAGCAGTTTTGCAACGAAGATTAAGGGAACAAGATGAACAGTAACATGCAGGGAAATGCAACTAGCATGTAGAGCACTTCGAGACGAACATTTATACATATCATAAGCTCATCTTAGACAATCATGCACATAGATGTGAATTAAATCATTTTAACATGTCATTAAGGAAAATTAAAGCAAACAACTATTTAAAGATTTTTAAACATGGTGAAAGTGGCATATTATTAAACTACATGAAACTCTAAGCATTTTTCATATTTTAAACATTTTAAACCGATGCACCGTTGTGGAATTATTAATGCATGAAACTTAAGAGGGTTTTTCTGCAAAACTGCCAACTCTGGGATAATAGCTAAATTCGCAAAAGGAAAAAATGTCTACTGGGCCAAAACTAATAGCGAGCTGGGTTGCTCACCTTGGGCCGAATTGGCCGTCGGTGTTGGCGCTTGGGCCGGCGCTGGAAGATTGTGGCCCGCGGGGCAGGGGTCGACGAGTGCGGGCGCTGTGCCCGTCACCCACCCGCGGTGGAGAAGGCCGGCGGCAGCAGCTTTTCCGACGAGGTGGCGGAGCCGAGGTGAGGCAGGGTGGGTAGCGGACGGATCCGGGCGGATCTGGAGGAGCCGGATCCATTCCCGGTGACGGCAGGGCTTCAGGCGGCGGCGCGGACGAAGTCCGGCGACGGGGCGGCGACCCGTGGGGAGGACTTAGCGGCGGGGAAGGAGGAGCTCGGGCGCGGGGATCGGGGCGAGGTCGGAGAAGGTGGCGAGGACCCGGGTACCGGCGGCGGGTGCATCCGGCGGGGTGCAGGGGAAGCACGGTCCTCCGGTGGCCAGCGGTGAGGAGACATGGCGGCGGCGGGGCTCTTCTGGCTCGGGAGCAGAGCAGCTCGAGGAGCCATGGCGCGGAGGCAGGTGGCGGATCTGAGCGGGCTCGGGGCGTGGGCGGGCCATGCGCGGGCCAGGTGGGTCGCGGCGAAGGGGGGCGCTGGGGAGGCGATGTGGATGGTTGTGGTTGGCTGGAGGGGCGCTGACTAGCGGCGAGGGCCAACCAGAGGGCGCCAGCCACCATGTGGTGGTGGTGAGGTGGCTTCAGGAGCTGGAGGCGACAAGTGCTAGCGAGAAGCGGGCCATGCATGGAAATTGAGGCCAGAGGTGGAAGAATGCCATTTTTGGATGTGGCGGTGTCCATATATAGCAGTTTTGGCTAGGGTTTGGGTCTAGGGGTGATTTTGGACCCTCCGATCGAATCGGACGGCTCCGGTTGCGAGAGGGATCAGGCATGCCTAGTGGGCTGTGTTAGAGGAGGTGGGCTGTGGGGAGAGAAGAGAGAGAGAGAGGCCCGCAGGGTTTTTGGAGACCAAAAACATCTGACGTTTGTCCAGCAATGGTGCCGCTCTAAGTTTAACGGTTGGGCTATCAAACGAGCTCCGAATGCGACGAAATTTGACACGCAGTCTACCTACACTATAATAAGACCACACGTCGACTTTCATCCCATTCCGAGGAAATTTTCCAGCCACTTGTAAAAATAAATATTCGGAGGTGCCGCGGGCGCGTGCGAGTGTGTCTGGGCTGAGAACGGACAACGGAAAGGACGGGCGGGCTCAGACAGATGGAAGTTTTTAAAACATGCTGATGCAATGCACACGATGACATGGCAAAGTGCGACACGCAAACGAATGACATGGAAACGCAACGAATAAGAGAATGACACCTGGCGCATCGGACTCGGGGCATCACAACACTCCCCTACTAACAAGAGATCTCGTCCCGAGATATTAGGAACGAGATGGCAGAGAAAAAAGGAAGAAGATGAAACCAAAGAACATTGAGAGGTTGAGCCACTTGAAGGGAATAATACAACGGAGATGAACAAAATTGAGAAGCTCCGGTAAAATGCGGAAACAAGGCATACGACGAGAATCCAGAGCTTAAATGACAAGAGAGACATTGAAACCACTCCAGTTAAAGAGAAAGAAAAAGGAATAAGAACAAGAAGAATTTAGACAACACTTCGGTTGACTATGGAAAGAATAGAACATCAAGTTGAGAAGATGGAACGATATAAGACGAGATGAACAACACAATGCCCCCGATAGAATTGAAAAAGTTGGATGAGAAGAACGGAGAACATGATGACAACATCAACCATGAATGAATTTGAAAGAGAATCTTGAAGAGAAAGGCTTGAACGGAGTTGTTGAGATAATCAATAACAAAAGAATAAGCTTGTTGTGGACTTATGAAAACATCTCAAAACTTGAGGTGAATTATGCCGCAACCAAAATATTGAATAGATGAGATGAAGAACTAAATGCAAAACTCTACTTCAAAAGAATACGAAGGATTATTTGCACTTCAAGATGCAAGAAGAAGACTACTTGAGCTGCTCCAGAAGGATTTTGCAGAACACTTGAAGAATGAATTATCTCATGAAGAACCACCATGAGGAACTCCGGTAACAAAAGGAGGATGACATAGAAAAGAAGGATGCAAGAATAAGATTAAAGCCTTGCGATAATTCAGATGGGGGGTTCCGACGAGATGGCCGAGAATACTTTGAACTCTGGAAAGAAAAGGATGGAAACACTTGGGATTATTATTTATTCATCATGAACAAACTCTGGAGGAAGGGATTAATCAACTTGATGAACAAGAATAAGAATTATGGTATGCTTATCCTTCATCAATTGAATTGATGAGAAGCAATGGATTTGCATACCACTTATTCACGTTGAAATTGATTAAAGAGGGATATAGCGCAAAACTAGAGAAGTCTTCATGAACCACTGGTAAGATTGAAAAGAGCGAATGAATTGATATGATAACCCGGGAAAAAGAACTCTTGAGCGAACCACCGTAACGAATTGAAACCGAGTGAAGAAAAGGAATGAACCACCGGGAAGAATTAAATTGAGTGATGAAAGAGAACAAACCACCGTAAGGAATTGAAATTAAACGAACACAGAGAATGAATTGCCAGAACAAATTAGAATACGAATGAATAACAAGAATGAAGAGACGGCGAACAGATTAAAGAATGCTTGAACGAAGCACCGGAAGAGTACTGAGACGAACGAAGAGGCATCAATGAAGAATATTTGGAGGACGAAGTTGAAAACTAAGAAAGAGAAATCTTCTGCAATGATGGCCTTCGGAGGATCACAATGGAAAAGAATTCATGAAAAGCTCCGGATGGGTAAGGAAAAGAATTTATGACCTTCGAGAGGATAACATGAAGCTAGAACCACGAATCTTCATGAGAATGGTCAAGATTTATAGTAAAACTCTTCTTCGGTCTTCAAGTGTTGAGAATGGCGACGAGAAACAATACCAAAATTGTTGAGATACTCCGGAAGACTGAATAGAGGAGATGTTGAATGAACGATAAGCATAAATTGAAAGCGATTTTGGAGAAGGCTTATGACTGATGGAATCCATACTTACGTCACACTTTGAAAAGAATTTGGGAATCACTCCGAAAAATCTGAAGAGTCAGGTAAGATCCTGGGAAAGACCTGTGGGTTATGAGCCTACCGAAGAGAAAACACCGTTGAAAAGGACTGAAAAGGAGATGATGCACCGGAATGATTGAATGACTCGAATGAGGTGACAACCTCGAATTAATTGGAACATAGACGAATCTCTTGAGATGTCCTCGGAACTCCGTAATAATTAAATGGTGAGAGGCGAACGAGCAAGAGGAAACATATGAGCCGAGGAAAAAGAATATAAAGAACACCATAAACTAATTGAATTGGGTCCACCGTAAAAGAAATGATGAACTAGACGAGAATTCACCAGTTGAAATAATTGAGGAAAGAATGCAAAGGATTCGCATGACTAGGATGGATACTCGATTAAGGACTCCGGCTCCAACAGGAAAAGGGTGGGCGGGTGGGAAAAAGAAGGACCACTTCGGATGGGGAAAACAACGCTGGTTGGAAAGAACTGAGGATTGAACTAGCAAAAGACAAGGAGGGTCGAATCAACTTGACGAGAAATGCACCGGATGAAAAGACCTGACATGGCAACGATCGAAAAACTAACTGCGTGATCCTAAAAAAATTTGAAGGGGAAGAGGAGTAATTCAAAACACCTACGTCAAGATTCCTCACCATAGCGACGAAGGGGCTGAGGAGTAAAAAGAATTCCTACTCTTCGATATAACTAGACTCCAAAATAGTTTTCTTCTAGACTCGACAACGGCCAAACTACGATCAATCAAGGGGGCTCCTATGGTCGGTCGAGGCTCTGATACCAACTTGTCACGCCCAAGATGCGATTATGTCCCGATCACGTGATACACCCATGATTGGGGCACAACCGAATTTCGGGCACTTAGCAAGATGGATATCATTGCATCGTACCATTACATACATACATGGGGGATACATACAAGTCATACAAGTCACACATGAATACAACACATCATATACAAGACATCCGACTACGGATGAAAACATGAAAAGCACAACCACATCCATCAGCTATCCCAGGCTGCTGACCAGGAACTTATCATTAGACTGAGGAAGAAGAAGAAAGAACTCCAGCACAAGTAAACATCGCTCTCACGTCAAGTCATCCGAAACCTGCACCTGCAACTGGTGTTGTAGTATCTGTGAGCCACGAGGACTCAGCAATCCCATAACCATGGGTATCAAGACTAGCAAAGCTTAATGGGTATGGAGAGGTTAAGTGGTGAGGTTGCAGCAGCGGCTAAGCATGTGTATGGTGGCTAACTTACGAGTACAAGAATAAGATGAGTATCTACGCAAACGGTCGCAAACTAGTAATTATCGCTAAAGATCCTGAACTACCTACAAATCAAACATAACCCCATCGTGTTCTCTTCTCAAAGTGAAAAGAGACGGTCACGGTTACTCACGCGGTTCGTGTATTTTATTTCGGATCCTCTGTCAAGTTTTCTACAACCGGACATTAACAAATTCCAATCTGGCACATAACCGTGGGCATGGCTTTCGAAAGATCATAACCCTGCAGGGGTGTCCCAACTTATCCCATCACAAGCTCTCACGATCAACAAAGGTAAAAGTATTACCCTTTATCTTAGGGACAACCCGATCAGACTCGGAATCCCGGTGCACAAGACATTTTGATAATGGTAAAACAAGTCCAACAAGACCTCCCGACATGCCGACACCCTGATAGTAGCCGCGCGTATCTCGTCTCAGGCCACGACCGGATGAGCACAACGTACAACGACCAAATACCCCAAGTTGCCAAGGGGCGGCACCGCAAACGACTCTACTTGGGACCAACACCATCGGCACTAGCCCCTCCCTGTAATGTAGAATTAAGTACCCGGGGACGCGACCCCCTATGCAATTTTAATTAATTAATTAAGTTTTATTATGAGGCAAATTAAAACCAATGTTGGGCCTTGCTGGAGGAGTTTTATTCAAAGACGAACTGTCAAGGGGTCCCCATATACTCAACCGCGTTAGGAAAGCAAAATCAAGGAACATAACATCGGTTTATCGGTTCTTAAGGCGGCATGAGTGGAACAAAACACCAAGTAAAAGGCCGAGCCTTCCACCCATTGCCAAGTATATAGGTGTGTTAATTATTATAATAGATATTGTGATATTCCAAAACATCCAAGTTCAAACATGGAGCAATCTTCATCTTCACCTGCAACTAACAACGCTATAAGAGGGGCTGAGCAAGCGGTAACATAGCTAAACAACGGTTTGCTAGGAAGGTGTCAAAGGTTAGAGGTTTCATGGCAACAAGGAGACGCTGACAAATAGATAGGTAGCACGACATATAGCGATAGCATCGAGACAACTAGCATGGCAATGATAGTAATGAGATCCAAGGTGACGGTCATCTTGCCTAAGATCCCGCTAGGAAGAAGACCGAGTCCACGAAGTAGACGAAGAAGAAGCCACGAAGACGAACCAAGTGTAGTCGAACGAATCCTCGCGATCGCAACGGAATATGAACTAACGAGAAGAAGCACACAACATGGTAAACACACCACTCAAGAACATGACATAATTCTCAACCAAGTATGATGCAAGACAAGTCTATATGATGCAAAACATGGCAAGGGATGATGCATACAAGACCAACACAACCAAACAAGTTTAAATGAGGCCGGAAATAACTTATAACAATTTCAGTAAGTCCTCATAGGCAAATTTAGAAATTGGTCCAGATCTGAACAAACCTTAAGTTCAAGTTGTTAAACAGCAAGTTAACATGCACCATGATGATATACTCGAAATTCTAGTCAAGTTACATATAAGGTTCATTTAATTCGGAGCTACGGCCTAGAAGATATGAGCAAAACAAGTTAAGCATGGCAAAGATGCAAGATGCATTCAAACATCAAGCAAACACACTCCAAACAGGTATTCAACATGTTATTATGCATCTACATGCAAAAACACACAAGTTTTATATAGTACACGCTCAAAACGGAGCAACGGTTCATCAAATACGCACGAAGCAAGTAGGCATATAGTTGATATCAAAACAACATGATACAATAACATTTCATGGCATCAAAGGGCATGGCAAGCATGTACATGTCAAGCACTACAAGCATGATCACTGAGCTACTACCAAGCACCACTAGAACATGCTCAAAACATCATGGCAAGATTGCAAAAGATAACAGATTCACAGACTTACTAAAATAAACTAAACATGGCAGCAACAACGACAAGTAGGCATGTTTGCAAGCTTGTGCAACTCATTTCAAAGCATATCATGGCATGTGAATATAACCAATAGCAAGAAGACATGTTTATGAAGCTACACATGGCAAGAACATGGTCAAAGGATGCATAGAACACTAGCTATTCACATGGCAAAACTGAACTTACTATTAACAGGCTGACAAAAACATTTTATAGCAACTTGGGAGCATGAAAACAACAAGCTACAGCAGGCCATACTTGCAAACAAGGGCATGGATGGATAGAGCATAACATATACTTAAATACATGATCATTGGACATCCCAGAACATACATGGATTTGAGTGGGGCATCAAGCAAACATGGCATCAGGATATAACAGTTTCTGGCTTAGCAGTTTTCAACAAGTGTAAGAAATCAGCCAATAGCGAACAGGTCACTTTGCAAGCTTGTTGCATTCACCACAAGGCATATCATGAAAATTGGATTGCACCACAGCAAAGATGGCATGATTGTGCTCCTAACACATATTGACATGTAGCTCAAACAGAAATCACACATAAAGATATGAAAAAGACAAATCAGCATCTCATAACAGTTTCAGCACTTAACAACCACATGCACTTTTTCAACAGAGATAAACAGGGCAATATGGCACCTAACATGAATGCAACAGCAACCATCATGTAGAGCATCACTAGATGAACAATTTGACATATCATACACTCCATTTGGACCAACATGCACAAAGATATGACCTCACAAACATGACATATTGTTGACAGAAAACAAGGACTTGACAGTAACATCACATAGCAGTTTTGCAACGAAGATTAAGGCAGCAAGATGAACAGTAACATGCATGCAAATGCAACTAGCATGTGGAGCACTTCGAGACGAACATTTATACATATCATAAGCTCATCTTGGACAATCATGCACATAGATATGAATTAAATCATTTTAACATGTCATTAAGGCAAATTAAAGCAAACAACAATTTAAACATTTTTAAACAGGGTGAAAGTGGTATATTATTAAACTACATGAAATTCTAAGCATTTTTCATATTTAAAACATTTTAAACCGATGCACCATTAAAGGAGCTCGGGCGCTGGCATCGGGGCGAGGTCGGAGAAGGCGGCGAGGACCCGGGTACCGGCAGCAGGTGCGTTCCGGCGGGGTGCAGGGGAAGCAAGGCCCTCCGGTGGCCGGCGACAGGGCTTGTCTGGCTCGGGAGCAGAGCAGCTCGAGGAGCGAGGGCGCGGAGGCAGGCGGCGGATCTGAGCGGGCTTGGGGCCCAGATCGGGGCCCGGGTGGGCCTTACGCGGGCCAGGTGGGCCGCGGCGAAGTGGGGTGCTGGGGAGGCGATGTGGAGGGCTGTGGTTGGCTGGAGGGGCACTGACTGGCGACGAGGGCCAACTAGAGGGCGCCATGTGGCGGCGGCGAGGTGGCTTCAGGAGCTGGAGGCAACAAGTGGCGGCGGGAGGCTGGCCAGGCACGGAAATTGAGGCGAGAGGTGGAAGAAGGCCATTTTTGCACGTGGGGGTGTCCATATATAGCAGTTTTGGCTAGGGTTTGGGTCTAGGGGTGATTTTGGACCCTCCGGTCGAATCGGACGGCTCCGATTGCGAGGGGGTTAGGCAGGCCTAGTGGGCTGTGTTAGAGGAGGTGGGTTGTGGAGAGAGAACAGAGAGAGGCCCGCGGGGTTTTCGGAGACTGAAAACATCCGACGTTTGTCCGGCAACGGTGCCACTCTAAGTTTAATGGCTGGGCTATCAAACGAGCTTCGAATGCAACGAAATTTGACAGGCGGTCTACCTACACTATAATAAGACCACACGTCAACTTTCATCCCATTCCGAGACCATTTTCCGGCCACTTGTAAAAATAAATATTCGGAGGTGTCGCGGGCGCGTGCGAGTGTGTCTGGGCTTAGAATGGACAACGGAAAGGATGGGTGGGCTCGGACGGATGCAAGTTTTGAAAACATGCTGATGCAATGCACACGATGACATGGCAAAGTGCGACACGTAAACAAATGACATGGCAACGGCGACGAATAAGAGGATGACACCTGGCGCATCGGACTCGGGGCGTGACACACATAATTCCTATTTGCAACCACAAGAACATCATTAATCCTTCCCATAGGTTTTTTAATAGTGGAATCCGCTAGATGCAAATTTAAAGAACAATCATCAAGTTTATGGAAACTTAGCACATCACATAGAGTTTTTGGAATTGTTGAAACGCCATCACCCAAATCACACAAAGCATTGCACTCATAATCTTTGATCTTGATTTTAATAGTAGGTTCCCAATCATCAAAAATCTTTCTAGGGATTGAAACTTCCAACTCAAGTTTTTCTTCAAAAGATTTCATCATAGCATCAACAATATGTTTTGTAAAAGCCTTATTTTGATTATAAGCATGAGGATAATTTAACTTGCATTGCAATAAGGAAATACAATCTATCAAAGAGCAACTACCATAATTAAAATCCTTGAAATCCAAAATAGTTGGTTTAATGCTAGCTACAATTTTGACCTCTATAATCCCACTTTTATCACTTTATTCGCTAAGATCTTTATTCTCCAAATTATCGGAACACCTTTTATTTAAAGTTGACTCGTCTCTAGTCCCTTATCCTTCAAGATGTATATTAGCAAACAAAGATTCAATAGGAGTCAAACCAAGCATCTTAACAAACTCATCATTAATATAAGTTTCATGTTTAGCAGCCATGTTGTTTACTAAAGTAGTTTGATTGTCAGAATTTGTCCTAATAGAATTTCAACATTGAGCAAGTTGAGATTTAAGATCGGATATTTCCTTAGTAACATCATCAAGATCCTTACTGATATATTATATCAAGGCTTTTTGTTCTTTAAGCTCGTCCCGGAAGAAACTATTATGCTCAAATTGCAAAGACACAAAACTTCCCATATTATTTTTGATTTATCCCAACTTCCTAAGATAAAGATCAATATTTTCAGGTTGAGACATGATAGCAGAGTAATCCGGCGAACAAGCAACCAAAAAGACGGACCGAAAAAGGGCGAATAAAAAGGCAAATATGTTATGTTTTTCGAAAATGTTTTAGAAGTGGGGGAGATGAAAACGAGAGGCAAATGCCAAATAATGTAAGTGCAAGAGATGAGAGTTTATGACAAGTACTTGGTAGGCTTGATGTAGAACCTCCCCGGCAACGGCGCCAGAAATTTTTCCTGCTACTTCGTGAGCTTGCGTTGATTTTTCCCTTGAAGAGGAAAGGGTGATGCAGCAAAGTAGAGATAAGTATTTCCCTCAGTTGAGAACCAAGGTATCAATCCAGTAGGAGGCACAAGCAAGTCTCCAATCTATGCACCTGCACAAACTAACAAATACTTGCACACAATGCTGAAAAGAGGTTGTTAATCCCTTCACGGCCACAAACAAGAGTGAGATCTGATAGAGAAAGATTTAAATTAAAACTAAAAATCAAAATAAAGTAAACACAAAATAATCACAGCAAGATATTTTTTGGTTTTTTGTTTTATATATCTGAAAATATATGATGGAAAATAGACCCGGGGCCATAGTTTTCACTAGAGGCTTCTCTCTTGAAGAAAGCATACAGTGGGTAATTTTTTTACTGTCGAGTGCTACTTCTCGAGCTTGCGTTGTATTCCATCGAAGAGGAAAGGGTGATGCAGCACAGTAGCGCACGTATTTCCCTCAGTTTTTGAGAACCAAGGTATCAATCCAGTAGGAGACCACGCGCGAGTCCCTCGCACCTGCACAAACAAATAAGAACTTTGCAGCCAACGCGATAAGGGGTTGTCAATCCCTTTACGGTCACTTACGAAAGTGAGATCTGATAGATATGATAGTTTGATATTTTTGGTATTTTTGGATATAAGAACAGAAAGTAAAAACAGAAAAGTAAGTAGATTGTAGATTGATATGTTGGGGGCCATAGGTTTCTCTAGTGGCTTCTCTCATGATAGCAGAATTCTACGGTGGGTGAACGAATTACTGTCGAGCAATTGATAGATATGAGACTATCTAGGCATGATCATTATATATAGGCATCACGTCCGAAACAAGTAGATCGTAACGATTCTGCATCTACTACTATTACTCCACACATCGACCGCTATCCAGCAGCATCTAGAGTATTAAGTTCATAAGAATAGAGTAACGCCTTAAGCAAGATGACATGATGTAGAGGGATAAACTCAAATAACATGATATAAACCCTATCTTTGTATCCTCGATGGCAACAATACAATACGTGCCTTGCTGCCCCTACTATCACTGGGAAAGGACACCGCAAGATTGAACCCAAAGCCAAGCACTTCTCCCATTGCAAGCACTATAGATCTAGTAGGCCAAACGAAACCAATAATTCGAAGAGACTTGCAACGATATTATAATCATACATAAAAGAGTTCAGAAAAGAACCAAATATTTCTCATAGATAATCTTGATCATAAACCCACAATTCATCGGATCTCGACAAACACAGCGCAAAAAGAGATTACATCGAATAATCTACTCGAAGACCGAGGAGAACTTGGTATTGAGATCCAAAGATAGAGAGAAGAAGCCATCTAGATACTAACTATGGACCCGAAGGTCTATGGTAAACTACTCACAACTCATGGTGAGGCGATGAAGATGATGTAGAAGCACTCCGTGGTTGATCCCCCTTCCGTCGGAGCTCTAGAACAGGCCCCAAGATGGGATCTCACGGGAACAGAAGGTTGCGGCAGTGGAACTAGGGTTTTCTCCTTTTCTGATGTTTTTGGGTACGCAGGTATATATAGGAGGAAGGAGGGCACCGGGGGCCAGACGTGGGGCCCACGAGGCAGGGGGCGCGCCCCCCACCCTCGTGGATGCCACGTCAGCCCTATTCCGTGGTTCTCAACTCTCCCGTGCATATTTTGCTCCAAAAATATCTCTCCCGAAGTTTCATTCCGTTTGGACTCTGTTTGATATTCCTTTTCTGTAAAACCCTGAAATAGGCAAAAAAACAGCAATCTGGAGTGGGCCTTTGGGTTAATAGGTAAGTCCCAAAAATAATATAAAAGTGTATAACAAAGCCCATTAAACATCCAAAACATCATAAATAATAGCATGGAACAATCAAAAATTATAGATACGTTGGAATGTGGAATGCAAACCAACAAAAATTTCAATGTAGTTCTCTTTATTGTGGCATGAATGTTCAGATCTGAAAGATTCAAGACAAAAGTATATAGTGACATAAGAGATAATAATACTTCAAGCATACTAACGAAGCAATCATGTCTTCTCAAAATACTTTGGCTAAAGAAAGTTATCCCTACAAAATCATATAGTCTGGCTATGCTCCCTCTTCATCACACAAAATATTCATATCATGCACAACCCCGGTTTCAGCCAAGCACTTGTTTTCATACTCTATTCTTCCAAACCTTTCAACTTTCACGCAATACATGAGCGTGAGCCATGTATATAGCACTATGGGTGGAATAGAATGGTGGTTGTGGAGAAGACAAAAAGGAGGAAGATAGTCTCACATCGACTAGGCGTATCAACGGGCTATGGAGATGCCCATCAATAGATATCAATGTGAGTGAGTAGGGATTGCCATGCAACGGATGCACTAGAGCTAAATATGTATGAAAGCTCAACAAAAGAAACTAAGTGGGTGTGCATCCAACTTGCTTGCTCACGAAGACCAAGGGCATTTGAGGAAGCCCATCGTTGGAATATACAAGCCAAGTTCTATAATGAAAATTCCCACTAGTATATGAAAGTGACTAAACATGAGACTCTCTATCATGAAGAACATGGTGCTACTTTGAAGCACAAGTGTGAAAAAAGATAGTAGCAATTGTCCCTTTTTTGGAAGGGCTTTTTCTTTTGTTTGGCCTTTCCTCACATGGGACAATACTCTAATAATGATGATCATCACACTTATATTGATTTACAACTCGATACTAGAACAAAGTATGACTCTATATGAATGCCTCCAGCGGTGTACCGGGATGTGCAATGAATCAAGAGCGACATGTATGAAAAATTATGCATGGTGGCTTTGCCACAAATACGATGTCAACTACATGATCATGCATGGGAATATGACAATATGAAGCGTGTCATATGAACGTAACGGTGGAAAGTTGCATGGCAATATATCTCGGAATGGCTATGGAAATGCCATGATAGGTAGGTATGGTGGCTGTTTTGAGGAAGATATATGGTGGCTGTTTTGAGGAAGGTATATAGTGGGTGTATGGTACCGACGATAGTTGTGCAGTACAAGAGGGGCTAGCAATGGTGGAAGGGTGAGAGTGTGTATAATCCATGGACTCAACATTAGTCATGAGAACTCATATACTTATTGCAAAAACTTACGAGTCATCAAAACAAAGCAATCAACGCATGCTCCTAGGGGGGAGGTTGGTAGGAGTTAACCATCGCGCGCCCCCAACCTCCACACAAAGGATGACACTCTACAAATACCTCATGCTCTAACTTCGTCACATAGCGGTTCACCATACGTGCATGCTATGGGAATCACAAACTTTAACAAAAGTATTTCTCAATTTCATAATAACTCCACTAGCATGACTCTAATATCACTATCCACATATCTCAAAACAATTATCAAGCATCCAACTTCTCATCATATTCAGTGCACTTGGTATGAAAGTTTTTACTACATTCATCTAGGATGCCTATCATGTGAAGACTAGTTTTATAGCCAAAGCACATTACCATGCTGTTATAATAGACTCTCAAAAAGGATATAAGTGAAGCATGAGAGATCAACAATTTCTACAAAATAAAATTACCACCGTGCTCTAAAAGATATAAGTGAAGCACTAGAGCAAACTATTTAACTCAAAAGATATAAGTGAAGCACATAGAGTGTTCTAACAATTCCTAGGCCATATTTATCTCTCTCAAAAAGGTGTGTACAGCAAGGATGATTGTGGCAAACTAACAAGCAAAGACTCAAATAATACATGACGCTCCAAGTAAAACACATATCATGTGGTGAATAAAAATATAGTCCCGAGTATAGTTAACGATAGATGAAGACGAAAGAGGGGATGCCTTCCCGTGGCATCCCCAAGCTTAGGCTTTTGGTTGTCCTTGAATTTTACCTTGGGGTGCCTTGGGCATCCCCAAGCTTAGGCTCTTTCCACTATTTGTTCTATAGTCCATCAAAGCAATACTCAAAACTTGAAAACTTCACAACACAAAACTTATACAAAAATCTCGTGAGCTCCGTTAGTATAAGAAAACAAACCACCACTCAAAGGTATTGCAATGAACTCATTCTTTGTTTATATTGGTGTTAAACCTACTGTATTCCAACTTCTCTATGATTCATACTCCCCAATACTTAGATTCATCAAAATAAGCAAACAACACACGGAAAACAGAATCTGTCAAAAACAGAACAGTTTGTAGTAATCTGTAACTTTCGAATACTTCTGTAACTCCAAAAAAAACTGAAATAAATTGGTAAACGTGAGGAATTTGTCTATTAATCATCTGCAAAAAGAATCAACTAAATAGCACACTCCAGTAAAATCTGGTGACTATTCTAGTGAGCGCTAACGATTATGTTTTTCACAGCAAGATCATATAAACTTAACACAAGTCTTCCCAAAGGTTCTACTTGGCACAAACACTAATTAAAACACAAAACCACATCTAAGCAGAAGCTAGATGCAATATTTATTCCTAAATAGAAGTAAAAACAAAAAAATATAAAATTGGGTTGCCTCCCAACAAGCGCTATCATTTAACGCCCCTAGCTAGGCACGATACATGGATAGATCTAGGTAACGCCATCTTTGGAAGGCAATCCATAAGTGCTCTCATAATATATTCATATGGTAATTTAATCTTATTTCTAGGAAAGTGTTCCATGCCTTTCCTTAACAGAAATTGGAATCTAATATTTCCTTCCTTCATATCAATAATTGCACCAATCGTTCTAAGGAAAGGTCTAACAAGAATAATAGGACATGAAGGATTGCAATCTATATCAAGAACAATGAAATCTACGGTCACATAATTCCTATTGGCAACAATAAGAACATCATTAATCCTTCCCATAGGTTTCTTAATGGTAGAATCCGCAAGATGCAAATTTAAAGAACAATAATCAAGCTCATGGAAACCTAGCAAATCACACAAAGTTTTTGGGATAGTGGAAACACTTGCACCAAAATTACACAAAGAAAAGCATTCATGATCTTTAATCTTAATTTTAAGAGTAGGTTCCCACTCATCATAAAGCTTTCTAAGGATAGAAACTTCTAATTCAAGTTTTTCTTCATAAGATTGCATCAAAGCATCAACTATGTGTTTGGTGAAAGCTTTATTTTTTACTATAAGCATGCGGAGAGTTTAGTAAGGATTGCAACAAGGAAATACAATCAATCAAAGAGCAATTATCATAATTGAATCCCTTAAAATCCAAAGTAGTGGGTTCATCACTATGCAAAGTTTTAATCTCTTCAATCCCACTTTTAACAATTTTAACATCAAGATCTAAAAACTCCGGATCATTTGGGCACCTTTCAATTAAAGTAGACTCATCTCCAATCCCATCTTTATAAAGATTCATACTAGAAAACAAGGATCTAATAGGAGACACATCAATAACTTTCAGATCTTCATCTTTATTTTCATGATAACTAGAAGAACACGCTTTTATATAACTCTCTTTTTTAGCACGCATCCTAGCAGTTCTTTCTTTGCATTCATCAATGGAAATTCTCATGGCTTTGAGAGACTCATTAATATCATGCTTAGGTGGAATAGATCTAAGTTTCAAAGAATCAACATCAAGAGTAATTCTATCCACACTTCTCGCCAGTTCATCAATCTAAAGCAATTTTTCTTCAAGCAAAGCATTGAAATTCTTTTGCAAATTCATAAATTCCTTAACAGTAGTTTCAAATTCAGAAGGCATTTTTCCATAAGATTTATTTTAGGAATTACCATAATTATTAGAGGAATTACTAGGAAAAGGCCTAGGATTAAAGTTTCCTCTATAAGCATTGTTACCAAAATTATTCCTACCAACAAAATTCACATCCAAAGATTCATTATTATTTTCAATCAACGTGGATAAAGGCATATCATTACGATCGGGAGAAGCACTCTTAGCAGCAAATAATTTCATAAGTTCATCCATCTTTCCACTCAAAACACTAATCTCTTCAATAGCATGCACTTTTTTACTAGTAGATCTTTCGGTGTGCCATTGAGAATAATTAACCATAATATTATCTAGGAGTTTGGTAGCTTCTCCTAAGGTAGTTTCCATGAAAGTGTCTCCTGCGGCCGAATCTAAAAGATTTCTAAAAGCAAAATTCAAGCCAGCATAAAAGTTTTGAATAATCATCCATAAGTTCAAACCATGTGTAGGGCAATTACGTATCATTAATTT
>LR738714.1:148527488-148551579 GCA_902687465.1 Secale cereale | reverse complement strand
AACAACAACAACAACAGGAACAACAACAACAACAGTAACAGCAACAGCAACAGCAACAGCAACAACAACAATAGGAACAACAACAACAACAGCAACAGCAACAGCAACAGCTGCAACAACAACAGCAACAACAACAACAACAACAACAACAACATCAACAACAACAGCAACAGCAACAGCAATAGCAACAGCAGCAACAACAACAGCAACAGCAACAACAAGAAGCAGCTGCTGAAGAGGAGGACGATTACACGGGAGATTATGAGGATGAGGTTGATCAAAATCAGAACTACGTGCAACAACCAGCACCACAACCACCAGGTCGTCCACATGCAAATAATCGCAATGGTAGGGTTGCACCACACCCTCAGGTACGAGATCATGACCATCTCCCTAAATTAGAATTGAATATTCCACCATTTGAGGGTAGATATGTTCCTGATATATATCTTACTTGGGAGTTAGAAAATGAACAACATTTTACATGTTTAAAATATCCCCAGGAGAGACGTGCTGCTGCTGCTCTTTGTGCTTTCACTAGTTTTGCTTGTGTGTGGTGGTCTGAATATTGTAGATTATATCCGGATAATATTCCAACTATTTGGGCTGCTTTGAAAACTGCTATGCGTACTCGTTGGGTTCCACCATATTATCAACATGAATTACTTCAGAAATTGCAGCGTTTAAGACAAGGAAAAAATTATGTAGAGGAATATTATCAGGAATTACAAACTGGCCAGATTAGATGTGGTATTGGTGAGGATAATGAGCCTATGCTTGCATGTTTTATGGGTGGCTTAAATAGAGAGATTCAGACAATTCTGGAGTATAAGGAGTATAATAATATCACTTGTTTATTCCATCTTGCTTGCAAAGCTGAACGTGAAGTGCAGGATCAACATGCCTTGGCGCGAACTATTTTTTCTGCAGGTCGACCTTCATCATGGACACCGTGTGCATCCTCTACTTCGACACGTCCGGCTACACCACCGCCTACTTCATCTGTCACTTCTAACTGTGATAAAGGCAAACAGGCACCACCACCATCAACCAGGAGTACACCTTCCGGTCCTGCGCAGAGCTCTTCTTCATCCATGGCATCCACAGGGCCAACACATGATGTTATATGTGATCGTTGCACTGGTCGTGGTCACTATGCAAGCAAATGCCCATCTCAGCATGTCATGATTGCTACTGAGGAAGGTGGTTATGAGTCCACTAGTGACTATGATGAGGAGACTTTGGCTCTTATTACATGTGAAGAACACGCTGGAGATGATTCTGACAATGAGACGCAATACATGGCTCCTAAAGACGCTGACATGTATGAATGTTTAGTTGCTCAACGTGTTTTGAGTGTGCAGTCACACAAGCGGAGCAAAATCAGAGGCATAATTTGTTCCATACAAAGGGAGTTGTGAAGGAACGTTCTGTTCGCGTCATCATAGATGGAGGGAGCTGCAACAACTTGGCTAGCATGGAGATGGTGGAGAAGCTATCTCTCACCACAAGACCACATCCACATCCTTACTACATCTAATGGTTCAACAACAGCGACAAGGTTAAGGTAACACATACTATTCGTGTGCATTTTAGTATCTCTACATATGCTGATTATGTTGATTGTGATGTGGTACCCATGCACGCTTGTTCCTTATGACTTGGTAGACCATGGCAATTTGAAAGAAAAAATTGTACATCATGGTAAAAACAATCAGTATACTCTTGTTCATAAGGATAAACGTATTACTTTGCTTCATATGTCTCCTGATTCCATTTTGAAAGATGATATTATAGAGCTAATAAAGCAAAACAGGAGCAAAATAAGAGTGAAAATCAGATTGTGGCAAAAGAATTTGAGCAACAGATGAAGCCTAATAACACGCCATCATCTCATGTTGCCTCTAAAATTAAATTAAAAAGTGGATGTTTACTTGTCACCAAATCTGATATTGATGATCTAGATTTCAGCAAATCTGTTTGCTATGCTTTTGTGTGCAAAGAGGCATTATTTCCATTCGAGGACGTGCATTCCTCTTTGCCTCCTGCTATCACTAACATTTTGCAGGAGTTCGCGGACGTCTTCCCATAAGACGTGCCACCGGGATTACCACCTATTCAAGGGATTGAGCATCAGATTGACCTAATTCTTGGTGCATCGCTACCCAACCGTGCACCATACCATACCAATCCAGAGGAGACGAAGGAGATTATGTGTCAATTACAGGAGCTACTCGACAAAGGTTATATACGTGAATCCCTTAGTCCGTGTGTTATTCCTATTATTCTAGTGCCAAAAAAGGATGGTACATCGCGTATTTGTGTTGATTGTAGAGGCATTGATAATATTACTATTTGTTATCATCATCCTATTCCTAGGCTAGATGATATGCTTGATGAATTGAGTGGCTGTACTATATTCTCCAAAGTTGATTTGCGTAGTGGATACCATCAAATTCGTATGAAATTGGGAGATGAATGGAAAACAACATTTAAAACTAAGTTTGGATTATATGAGTGGTTAGTCATGCCTTTTGGGTTAACTAATGCACCTAGTACTTTCATGAGATTAATGAATGAAGTTTTATGTGCTCTCATTGGACGATTTGTGGTAGTTTACTTTGATGATATATTGATTTATAGCAGATCTTTGGAGGAACATTTGGAACATTTACGTGTTGTTTTTATTGCTCTACGTGATGCACGTTTGTTTGGTAACCTTGGAAAGTGCACCTTTTGCACCGACCGAGTATCTTTTCTTGGCTATGTTGTTACTCCACAGGGAGTTGAGGTTGATAAAGCCAAGATTGAAGCTATTGAGAGTTGGCCGCAGCCCAAAACGGTCACACATGTGAGGAGTTTCCTTGGCCTCGCTGGATTCTATAGGCGTTTTGTGAGAGATTTCAGCACCATTGCTGCACCTCTCAATGAGCTTACAAAGAAGGATGTGCCTTTTGTTTGGTGTACTGCACAGGAAGAAGTATTCACGGTATTGAAAGATAAGTTGACACATGCTCCTTTACTCCAACTTCCTGATTTTAATAAGACTTTTGAGCTTGAATGTGATGCTAGTGGAATTGGGTTAGGAGGTGTGTTATTAAAAGATGGTAAACCTGTTGCATACTTTTCTGAAAAATTGAGTGGGCCTAGTAAGAATTATTCTACTTATGATAAGGAATTATATGCTCTTGTTCGGACTTTGAAACATGGTAACATTATTTATGGCCCAAAGAATTTGTTATACATTCTGATCATGAATCTTTGAAGCATATTAAAAGTCAAGCAAAACTGAACCATATACATGCTAAATGGGTTGAATTCATAGAGTCTTTCCCTTATCTTATGAAACACAAGAAGGGAAAAGAAAATATTATTGCTGATGCATTGTCTCGTCATTACACTATGCTTTCACAACTTGACTTTAAAATATTTGGTTTGGAGACCATCAAAGATCAATATGTGCATGATGCTTAATTTAAAGATGTTGCAGAATTTTAAAGAAGGGAGAACATGGAACAAGTTCGTCGTTAATGATGGATTTGTGTTTCGTGCTAACAATGCATTCCAGCTAGCTCTGTTCGTCTTTTGTTGTTGTAGGAGGCGCATGGAGGAGGATTAATGGGACACTTTGGCATGAAGAAGATGGAGGACGTACTTGCTACACATTTCTTTTGGCCAAATATGAGACGGGATGTTGAGCGTTTTGTTGCTCGCTGCACTACATGTCAAAAAGCTAAGTCACGACTCAATCCTCATGGTTTATATATGCCTTTGCCTGTCCCTAGTGTTCCTTGGGAAGATATATCTACGGACTTTGTTTTGGGTTTACCTCGAACAAAGAAGGGGAGGGATAGCATATTTGTTGTCGTGAATAGGTTCTCGAAAATGGCACACTTTATATCATGTTATAAAAGCGATGCTGCTGCTAATGTTGCTGATTTGTTCTTTCGTGAAATTATTCGCTTGCATGGTGTGCCAAATACTATTGTTTCAGATCGCGACACTAAAATTCTTAGCCACTTTTGGAGATGTTTATGGGCTAAGTTGGGGACTAAACTGCTTTTTAGTACTACTTCTCACCCCCAAACTGATGGACAAATTGAAGTAGTCAATAGAACTCTGTCTACTATGCTTAGGGCTGTTTTGAAGAATAACAAGAAAATGTGGGAAGAATGCTTGCCTCATATTGAATTTGCTTATAATCGTTCGTTCCATTCTACTACTAAGATGTGCCCCTTTGAAATTGTCTACGGTTTCCTACCTCATGTACCTACTGATTTGTTGCCTCTTCCATCTTCGGAGAAGATTAATTTTGATGCTAAACAACGTGCTGAATTGATATAAAGAATGCATGAGTTAACTAAGGAAAATATTGAGCGCATGAATGCTAAATATAAACGTGTCGAAGATAAGGGTAGAAAACCTGTTGTCTTTGCACCTGGAGATCTTGTTTGGTTACATTTGCGTAAGGATAGGTTCCCTAATTTGCGCAAGTCAAAGCTAATGCCACGTGCTGATGGTCCTTTTAAGGTGTTAGAGAAAATAAATGATACTGCATATAAACTTGAGCTGCCCGCAGATTTTGGGGTTAGTTCCACATTTAACATTGCAGATTTGAAGCCTTACTTGGGTGAGGAAGATGAGCTTCCGTCGAGGACGACTTCAATTCAAGACGGGGAGGATGATGAGGACATCACTAACAAAGTTACACCCACATCCCCAGCTAATACATATACATGACCAATTACTAGAGCTCGCGCACGACAATTAAATTACCAGGTACTTTTGTTTCTTGGTAATGATTCTAATGTTCGTGAGAATATGATGTTTCCTAAATTGGATACATTTGTCTTGCTTACAAATGAAGGGCCTAGCTTGGACAAGAAGGATGAACATTGGAGCAAGATCAAGCATGGAGATGATGGCATGCGCAAGGGGAAAAAGAACAGAGTTACAAGTGATGATTTCAGGACTTTGAAGCCACCATAATGAGTGCGTGAAGGCTTGGACGAAATATACAAGATGCCACTTCATAAATTTCGTCTAGGGGCTACTATAGGTGTTGCGTCACCTTATAATTGGGCCAGGGCCATGTAATTTCGAAATACTTGAGTATAGGCTGTTTTTAGAGTCAGTATGTCTGGGGAAACAAGAGTTGGGGTTGGTTTCGGACCCCTCCTCCAAGGGCCACGAAATCCCCCCGCCCTCCCTCTTCCTCCATATATACAGTCTTTAGGGCGTCGTTTAGACTTTGGGTTCTGTTTAGATTAAAGTTTGCCATAGCTGCAACTTCGCGTACTTCGTCTATATTCAATGACCAGACAAAGACGTCACAGAACCCCACCTTGATCAATAAAGCATTCCTCTTATATTCGCAATATCCAGATTGCAATCTCAGTTTCTTGCTTGTTCTTCATTTGCCTGCAGGAAACAGACCTTCATGGTCAGGTTGATCGTGCTCCAGCGTGGTCAATAACCTATCGGAGTTGGTTTAGCGATTGCTAAGGCGCGACGTCCTCGCACATTCGTTCGGATCGTCAAAGTCAACTTCCTCCAAAATGATAGCCACCATCTTATCGAAAGACGGGACACCTTTTCCTCTATCAAATGGACTAACCGATGCCTCTAGGGACTTCCTAGATAGTTGTGGTGGTTGTGTTTTGAGCGAACGAACTATTGAAAAAGCTGAGGAATTATTGAATAATATATTGAAGAATTATGATGAATGGACACTTCCTAAACCACCGCCTAAACCCACTCCGAAGAAGAGGGGTGTATTATTTCTCAGTCCCGAAGATATGCAAGAGGCAAAGAAATGTATGAAAGAAAAAGGTATTAAAGTTGAAGATGTTAAGAATTTACCACCTATTGAAGAAATACATCGTCTCAACACACCACCACTGGTGGTGGAGGTAAATTCTCTTTTAAAGTTTTATGAAGGTGACACCCCTTATAATAAACCTCCTAGTCAATTATGAATTTGGAAACTACATTAGAAAGCAAGATCATTTCAATGCATATGTTATGAAGCAATTAAAGCAAAACTCTGATATGATTGCTCGCTTGAGTGACTTGTTATTTAGAATCACCAATGATGTAAGAGGAGTAGGAAAACATGCTTCTACAATTCAAACTCAATTAGAACAAGTGGCTAAATCTCAAAGTGAGTTGCTCAATGAAATGGATAATAATATGAATCATCATGCTGGTAGAGTAATGACTAGAGGAAGTAAAATGACTCAGCAACCACTTTATCCAGAAGGTCACCCTATAAATTTAAAAAGACTCTCAAAGAAATAATGATGATGCACCTCTTCCATCTAGAAAGAAAAAGAAAAAGAAACATGATAGGACTTTGCATACCTCTAGTGAACCTGACATACAAAAGCCTTCACATGATAATAATGATGTGTCTATCTCTGATGCTGAAACCCAATCTGGAAATTAACATTCACCTAGTGATAATGATAATGACAATGACCATGTTCAAGTAGATGCTCAACCAGATAATGATAAAGAACCAGACAATTATGTTGAGATAGAACCTGATGTCGATCTTGATAACCCACAACCTGAAAAAAATGTTACATAAGAGAGACATTGTTGCTAGAAAACATGTTAAAGATAGAGAGCCATGGGTTAAAAAAACCCATGCCCTTTCCACCTAAACTAGCTAAAAAATGATGATGAAGAATTTGAACGCTTTGCTGAAATGATTAGGCCAATATTTTTGCGTACTTGTTTGACTAATCTTTTAAAGATGACCCCTTATGCTAAATACATGAAAGACATTGTCGCCAACAAAAGAAAAATACATGAAGTTGAAATATCCACCATGCTTGCAAATTGTTCTTTTAAGGATGGAGTGCCTAAAAAATTAGGAGATTCTGGAATCCCAACTATACCTTTCTCCATCAAAATAAATTATGTGAGAACTGCTTTATGTGATTTAGGAGTTGGTGTTAGTGTTATGCCTTTCTCTTTATATAAAATACTTGACTTGGATAAAATCACACCCACTGATATATCATTGCAAATGGCTGGCAAATCAACTGCCATTCATGTCGGTGTTTGTGAGGATGTGCGTGTTGTGGTTGCAAATGTTACTATCTTAAAAGACTTTGTTATACTTGATATGTCCGACGACGACAACATGTCGATTATCCTTGGTATACTCTTTTTGAACACTGCAGGGGCTGTTATTAATTGCAACAAAAGCAAGGTCACTTTTCATGCTAATGGTAAAGAGCATACGATTCATTTTCCGAAGAAGCAATTGCAAGTAATTGGTACTAGTGTTATCAAAAAAACTCCGACATCCACTATTGGAGGTTTTCAACTCCCTATACCTACTTCTAAAAGGAAATATGAAATACTTATTGTTGGGGATATGCACATCCCCGTTGAGGTAACCTAGTGTTTACGAAAATTCTCCAGGTTCATGTTAATTGAAAGTGGTTGTTAATAAGACCTGATTAACCTTATTAATGGATCATTTTTTAGAGGCATGTGTTCGATGAATCTAGTAGACACGACCTTTTGTACCCACTCTTCATTTTCTGTTATTTTTAGTGAAATACAATAAAATGCCATGACTACCCTATTTTCTAAATTATCCGTGTAATAAAAAGTGCCCAAAAATAAAAGTTCTCCAAATGACTTGAAATTTTAACACGATTTTTCTCCGAATATTTGAGAATTTCTGGCACTAAAAACATCACACGGGTGCCCCTGGTGGCCAATAGGCACCAGGGCGCACCAGCTACCCCAGGCGCACCCTGGTGGGTAGTGGGCCCCACGTGCCCCCCTCACTTATCCCTTTAGCCCATGTCATCGCCTACCTCCAAAAAAATTACCATTGCTCTCTCTCCCGTGTTCTTGCTCTCAAACCCGCGGATTTCGATATCTTTGCTCGAAGCCTCGTTTCCGAAACTATTTTGGGTGATTGCTACTTGGTATATGACTCCTCCATTGCTCCAATTAGTTTTTGTTTTTGTGGTTTACTTCTACTACTATTAAACAATCAAACATTATCTTTCCTAAGCGCACCCCGCCTAAGGTACACACAACAATTGTAGCAATTAGAGTCACACGATTAAGCCCACTCATTTAGATCTAACTGTTAAAATACCAATAACCCTCATCAAAAGTGCCTTTAGCAATTTGAGGAGGCGGACGAAAACTCTGCCGTCCCACGATCGAATAAAAAAAGGTTCGTTGCGTATCCACTTAATGCCACCGCGTAATTAGCGCTAACATACCATATGATGAGAGGCTGTCCGCTCGGGGACCCAGCCCCATTGTGCACTCACCCGAGCCCATCCGTTGCTGTGCACTAGGGAGAGGAGCTTCCGCTTGAGCGCCTGCGTCCCAGAGCCGGATCCCGCCAGATCTCCTTGCCCCACCGCCGTCTTGCGCACCACCAGCAAGCATGCCGGCGAGCGTCGTCGCCCTTCCGCCATCGGCCTGGGTGATCCATGGCTCGCGGATGGATCAAGAGTGCCGCCTGGCGTGTACGGCCAGGCTGATGAGGGACCGAGCCAAGGAGCGGAGTTAGGTTGGGAGGGCCGGTTGGCTGCGGGAGTAGGGGATGATGGGATGGCTTGCAACGCCGCTTGTTCGGGGATGCTTCAATCTGGTGATGCTAGAGCACATGCAGACCACCACCACCTTGTGATTGAGTGCATCAATGGGAGGATGGCCCATGGAGGGTTGGGCACGGCACTCACAATGAATGCAAAGCACGGCAACGAACTCCTCTCATAGCTCGGCACTCGGTAGCACCACCGGACAAAGCGTGGTTCAGGTACGCCCTGTCTTACCGCCGTTGTTGTTGACTTTGTCACACAAGGTAGAAAGCAAATGGAGGTCATGAATTCAGCTGGTGCAAACTAATTCACGATAATTTTGTATTTCTGTAGTCGTTTTCAACTTCTATGGTGGAAACGATTTGAGGATTAATTGGAGAAATGTCCGAGAGTTGTTTTAGAATCTTGAAAGGATCAAGAGAGGATGGTCACAGGTAATGCATCATTTTCTCTTGGTCAGTTTGATGAACACGTGCAGCCAGAAATTCGATCTGACTATGAGAGTGCAGTTCCATGCATCTTAAATGCAGTTGAAGACCCATCAGATGGAGTTAAGGTAAAACAGGGCGAGACTTTGGATATAAATATTGGTTAACTTTGCATGACAACTCCGTGGTAATTATGAATTTGTGAATAATCAATATGATTTTGTAGGAGATATCATATTATGCATTGGTAGTTTTCTGTGAAGAAATGGGTGAAGATATCCTACCATATCTGGAACTTGGATATGAAGATTACTTATGTCTTTGCAAGTTCAGTCCTCGAAATTCTGTTGAGACTAACGCAGGGCAGCTTGATAAGGAAGAAAATATTAGAAATGACATGCCAATGCAGCATGGTGATGTATTTTTCTTTCATGTACTTCCAATTTAGTATGTTCTCATTTGGACTGCAGATGGTAATTGTATTGTGATATAGTCATATTAGTTACGTAGTGTACGCAGAGACTCAAGGCTCGGTCTTCTTTCCTTTCTTATAGGCTTGAAATTTGGAGATTACCATAGTCATTAAGTTCTTTACCACATTATGATGTCTTGGTTACGTACCTATGTATATCACTTATTCTTCAGCAGAATAGTACGTTATAATCAGTTTGGTACTACTATATACAAACAACCAGATAAACTTAAATTTTTATTCTATTGACTATATATTTAGAATGTGAAGGCAAGCAAGAGCAGATAGCAGTAGCCGTTCTTAAATGTGTAACCAGTCAGCCCTTCTTCAACCAAGGTAATCATTTGAACTGCAATATTTTCTGAATTTTAAATAAAGGCGGATAGTTTCTTACAAACCAAGCATACCTTTTGTATCTTGATGTTCTTTCTTATATAGCATATCTAAATGTGATTTTTTTATATACATGTGTGATGTTTCCAATTTGAAGGCCAAATAGAAAGAAGGAGATAACAATCAGACTCGATTGCAATATGTGAACTTCCAAACATAGGTGAAGGGAGGAGATAACAACGTTGGCATTGGCTCTATTGGTTTGATGTTGCATATTTATTAGTTGTCAATGATCATCCACACATAACAATCGGGCTCAAGTGCACCCGAGCACTGTTCGTCCACCTCCAGCATTTTTTGCTTGTTTCACATTAGTCTTCATGGTCCCTCAAAGAAATTATCACTGAACTTTGACAATGGCATCTTCTCACTTTTGTGAACGACACTTGATTTTCTCTTAGTAATAGTTATTTACTAAAAAATAGTACGTACTAGTACATATGCCCGCGCGTTGCAACGGAAAAAAATGATGTTTTGTGCAAGCATAATGTTCCACAACACCGGATTCACTATGAAGAACATTCGTCAACGCAACATCCTTCTACAAAATGAACATAAAAAAATACGATGCAATAGCATCCTTCTACAAAATGAACATAAAAAAATACGATGCAATTTAGTCGTGTTATATTTTCTTTGCCGTGCATAACCTTTCACTGATTCCATTTAAGTATAACCATTCCTTTAATTACCATGACGTCCTTATCTGTTTTAGTCAGGAATCAAATCCTTCCTTTTCTAATCTAGTAGCCTTGAATTATCTTAACTTTTTACTTCAAGTCATTCCTTTAATTAGCCTCATATATTTGAATATTCTATTTATTAAGACCACAATCTTTTATTTAATTATTCCACCGATTTACCCATAATCTTTTCTTTAATTAGCCACACCCGTTTAAATATTTTATTTAAGCCGATAATCCTTCCTTTAATTAGCTCATTCGCTTAATTAGCTTGCCCTAAATATGAGGACTGTCACTCGTATATTTATAGCGAGTTGGGATTAGTAAATTTGAATGGTGCATAGGTCGTTGGTTGTTACATCGAAGATCACAAGATGACTGCCACTCGTATATTTAGATCGAGTTGGGATTAGTAATTGTGAATAGTGCATAGGTTGTTTGTTGTTACATCAAAGATCCCAACAAGACCGCCACTTGTATATTTAGAGCGGGTTCGGATTATTAAATGTGAATGGTACATAGATCGTTGGTTGTTACATCAAAAATCCCAACAAGAGTTTATGTGTTCAGTTTCCACAATGTTGATTTATTTTGACTCAATTATTTTTCCCGATCTCTATGAAAGCCCATAAAAGGCCCATCAACATACAAGTACCTGACCCAGATACCAAACAAAAAACTAAACCAAACCAAGAGTACCTATTCCCTTTAGTAGTAGGTATAGAAATGGTTCCTTACTGACCATTACTTGTATGTGTCTATGTATGGAGAATGGTTATGAAACTATATAATAATCCATTGTCCAACAAGGGGGTTCTAATCTCTGATTGGATTACTATAACTATATGATTTGCAAAAAAATACATGGTAGTATGTTTGACACATACTGCAATGGGCCGAAGCCCGCTTGGAAAGTGTGCATTTAGATCAGAGATTATATAATTAATGCAAAGATGTGATATTTGTTTGAAGAAGAATGTTGATACATGAAGATTGATAAATCATTTTTTGGAAGAACCTCATCACAAGGGCAGGGGGTCCAACATTTTATTAAGAAGATATAGATGATCCAGTTTATAAAGGAAGCCGGAAAAACCCTAACGTTTTCTGGTTAATTAGGAAAAACCGATTGACAACCTAAAAACATAAAAAAAAAGACACTAAAGCTTGGGGTAAACATAGATGCGACATCAGGGAGATTGTCAGAGCCAGACACAAGAGCGCCAAGGCCGAAAATCGAAAATCAAACTATTTGTATAAGTAGAGAATTGGGTATTATGCACTCTGTATGATTTTAAAAAAAAATCAAGAAATCAATCTGTATTTGGTTAGAATTTTTCATGTTTAATATGTCCGTTGCACGTGCATATTAACTAGTATTAGAATAATTAGCTACTCTTGGTGCTGCTACAGATGAGCTTGCATGTTGAATTCTTGGAGTTCTAAGTAGTTTGAATGCTTGATATAGGCTCTAGGCACCCATATGAGTAGTTGTTATCAATCTTATGATGTTTTGTTAACTTTATTTTGTGACCCAAAAATTTCAGAAATTTGTTTTTAGGGAAATGAACTTCTTTCGAAAGGGTTCATCTAAGAAGAATGCTAGGGGAGTCATCGGTGAAAGATACACTGTTGGCATCAACACTCCACGAAGGACGGAGGTCCGGCTGTGCGAATGGCCGCACATTCCCTTCATGGAAGAGGCCGGGTTACACCAAGAGTTTGCGTAATTTGTAGCAAATGATGTGCTCACCAACTTCCTCACAGATGAGTGTGACCAACATCATAACCTCACAAATTCCTTTGTGCAAATTTTTTATTTTCTGAATAGGCGTGAACCTCCTTCAGTGCGGTTTACTTTATATGTTGAAACCCGTCAGATACCGCTCACCGAATTTTGTGAGATATGTTTAATTCCTTTTAATGGGGAATTGAGAGAGCCTAGACCGGCTGAGTTTGAGGACTTCCTACTCACTTTGACAGTTGGTGAGGAAAAGAGTGTGTTGAAAGCCACGACCACTAGCATGTAGTTTCCTTCTGTGCATTACTTTGATCTTTTTAACTCGAAGTATTTGACTACTAGAGAGAAGGGCAGTGTACTTAGTGCACCTGACCTTGCCATTTTACGCCGTGCACTTCATGATGAACACACCTTTAACTTATGAGCTATTATTGCACGTCATCTACACCTTAACAGAACTAAGGGCAAGATCCATGATGGCATTTATGCTACTCACTTAGCGAGACATTTTAACATTCAAATACACCCCATGACTATCCCTTTCCCAAGGCCTATCTAGATCACCAGGCGATGGTAGACCATCACTTTACTGATGCTACTGATTCTTTTAACAACATTCGATATAACCTAGTTTTTAGTGTGATTACCCGTGATATTATCCCGTTGACAGCACCTGCTTTGTTTGATTTTCATGCCAGGAACGGATACACAGTACAGCCTGAGGACATCATTGCCTACTGGAACAACTAGGCAACGGAATAGGAGGAGCCCCAGGAGTGGGATTCTCAGGTGCTGCCACCTCAGCACTTTGATATGGGACCGGTCGGCTACTACGGATGGTGATTACCAAGCTAGGCCAAAAGCCTAAGCTTGGGGGAGTACGTATTTCCACCGACATTACATTCATGTTCATACACTTCATTCCATTAGTCAGTGTTCACACTTTTTCATTGTATCATCCATGCTAGTTTATTTTCTCGCTTTCTTCTTGTGTGTTTGAGAAACTTTAACAAAACCCAAAAATATTTCTTGCTTCTTTTCTGCTTTTCTTTCTAGTTTAATTTAGAGCATTACAAGAAAACCCAAAAGGATTTCTCTTTTCTTCTTTTGCATGTTGGGAGCTTTCCCATGTAAATAGTTTTTCTCAATTTTATTTTTCTTTCTTTAACTTGCTTTCTTCTAGAAAACCCAAAAACTAAAAAATAATAGTGTGTTTCTCTGAACTTCTTTTCTTTCGTTGAGTTAGTGTGAGGAGAAGACCACGATGAAAAATGTTGGGTGGCTCTCATATGCAATATTGTTGATCTAACAAAGAGCCCATATTATTTTGTCTTCTACTCTCAATAAATGCTTGCAGATTCTAGCTTAGTCCATGGCACTCTTGCACTATTATTATTCTCATATCGTTCGGTCGTGCAAGTGAAAGGCAATAATGACGACATTCGATGAAGTGACTATGGCAAGAAAAAGCGGGTACGAAGTCAACTTGTTTTGGTTTTTCTAAATATGTTTAACTCAGTACCCATGATTCAGCTTGTCATGATTAAACATGTTTGCGATGACCATTAGATATTATAGTTGTCCATGCCATACTTAAGTAGCTCGGAGTGGATAATGATTTATCTTGGGTGTCAACATGCATTAAAATGATTGTGATGTAGTATGATGATATGGTATCCTCTTCTGAATGTTTTGAGTGGCTTGACTTCGCACATGTTCACACATGTAATTGAATCAAAACCAACATAGCCTCCATGATATTTAAGTTCAAGGTGTCTATATCCTACTCATGCTAGTATTCAATGGTAATTATTCTCAATGCATGGTTATGACCGTTTTCTCTCTCTAGCTGGCCGCTTCTCAATCTAATTGCTAACCTTCACCTGCACGAAGCGGGAATATTGCTTGTGCATCAAAATCCTAAACCAAAGTTGTTCCAGATGAGTCCACTATATCTACCTATATGTGGTATAACTCTGCCGTCCCAAGTAAATTTGCATGTGCCACCTCTAAAATATTCAAATGAACATCTGTTTTTCATGCCCATACCGCTCGTGAAGCAATAGGGGGTGGTCCGTGTCTTCCATGCTAAGCGGGTTATTCTCATGATGAGTGTTTATTCACTCATACTTGCACAAGAGAGGCTGGTAATCGGGATGCCCAGTCCCATGAAAAATAACAAAAATAATTAAACCAAACTCCCACTGACTATTGTTGGTATGGAGGGCACCCGAGGATTCGGCTAGCCATGGCTTGTGTTTGTTGGTGGAGGGGAGTAAACTTTACTTTTACCGAACCGCCGCTAATTTGTTTAGCATGGAAGATATTGAAAACTGTTGGTCGTAACGTTGATAGGAAATGTATACCTCCCAAAATTATATTTATCGCTGATTAAAAATTTTGAGCTCTGTCACCTATGCAAATCCATGCTTCCCTCTGTGAAGGGACTATCTATTTACTTTTTATGTTGAGTCGTCATCTTCTCAAATAAGCACCAGACCTGAGAGCACTATTGTCATTCTTATGCATTGAGTATAGTTAATGTTGGGTGTTAGCATGACTGAATCTCTTCTACCATGAATTACAATGTCTAGTCGCTTCTAGAACTTTGGGGGTGCTCTGCATTTATATTTTGCGGTCTTAGGAAGGGCTAGCGAGATACCTTTATCGTCATATTATATCATGATTGTTTTGACAAAGTGTGGAAGTTGAGATATCTTATTATTGCTCGTTAGTTGATTATGCCATTGATATGAATGAATATAATTTCTAAGAGTTATCGCACGCATGGTTAGTTATGATCTTTGCTGAAAACATGAGTATTATTCAAGCATATATGTGTAAACAAGAACAAAAGATTTCATAAAAGTTTTTCTTTATCACTTTCAGTTTGTCAACTGAATTGCTTGAGGACAAGCAATGGGTTAAGCTTGGGGGAGTTGATATGTCTCCGTCGTATCTACTTTTCCTAAGGCTTGTGCTCTTATTTTGGACTCTAATTTGTATGATTTGAATGAAACTAACCCGGACTGATGTTGTTTCAGCAGAACTACCTCGGTGTTGTTTTTTGTGCGGAAATAAAAGTTCTTGGAATTGGACGATTTTTTGGAGATTTTTATGGAATGAAAGAGGAATATTGGAACCAGAACCACGTGGAGGGGGTGCCCCGGCTGCCCACGAGGCGCGCGTCAGCCCCACCAGGTGCGCCCAGGTGTCTTGTGGGGCCCATGGGGCTCCGCTAACCCTAACTCCTCCACTATAAATTCCTATTTTTGGAGAAAAAAATAGGGGAGGAAGTTTCATTGTGTTTTACAATACAGAGCCACCACCACCTCCTGTTCTCCATCGGGAGGCCAGATCTAGAGGCCGTTCGGGGCTCCGGAGAGGGGAATCTTCCATCTTCGTCATCATCAACCATCCTCCATCGCCAATTCCATGATGCTCACCGCCGGGAGTGAGGTATTCCTTCGTAGGCTTGCTGGTCAGTGAGAGGTTGGATGAGATTCATCATGTAATCAAGTTAGTTTTGGTAGGGCTTGATCCCTAGTATCCACTATGTTCGGAGATTGATGTTGCTATGACTTTGCTATGCTTAATGCTTGTCACTAGGGCCCGAGTGCCATGATTTCGGATCCGAGCAGTTTATGTTATCACCATTATATCTATGTTCTTGATCCAATCTTGCAAGTCATATGCACCAACTACGTGTTAGAATCCGCATACCCCAAGGTGACAATAATTGAGATTCTTTCCAGTGATTACCGTGTTGGAAATATGCCCTAGAGGCAATAATAAATTGGTTATTATTATATTTCCTTGTTCATGATAATTGTTTATTATCCATGCTAGAATTGTATTGATAGGAAACTCAGATACATGTGTGGATACATAGACAAACACCATGTCCCTAGTAAGCCTCTAGTTGACTAGCTCCTTGATCAACAGATGGTCACGGTTTCCTGACCATGGACATTGGATGTCGTTGATAATGGGATCACATCATTAGGAGAATGATGTGATGGACAAGACCCAATCCTAAGCCTAGCACAGATCGTGTAGTTCGTATGCTAAAGCTTTTCTAAATGTCAAGTGTATTTTCCTTAGACCGTGAGATTGTGCAACTCCCGGATACCGTAGGAATGCTTTGGGTGTACCAAACGTCACAACGTAACTGGGTGGCTATAAAGGTGCACTACAGGTATCTCCGAAAGTGTCTGTTGGGTTGGCATGAATCGAGACTGGGATTTGTCACTCCGTATGACGGAGAGGTATCTCTGGGCCCACTCGGTAGGACATCATCATAATGTGCACAATATGTGATCAAGGAGTTGATCACGGGATGATGTGTTACAGAACGAGTAAAGAGACTTGCCGGTAATGAGATTGAGCAAGGTATAGGTATACCGACGATCGAATCTCGGGCAAGTGCTATACCGATAGACAAAGGGAATCGTATACGGGATTGATTGAATCCTTGACATCGTGGTTCATCCGATGAGATCATCGTGGAACATGTGGGAGCCAACATGGGTATCCAGATCCCGCTGTTGGTTATTGGTCGGAGAGTTGTCTCGGTCATGTCTACATGGTTCCCGAACCCGTAGGGTCTACACACTTAAGGTTCGATGATGCTAGGGTTATAGGGAAAGTATGTACGCGGTTACTGAATGTTGTTCGGAGTCCCGGATGAGATCCCGGACGTTACGAGGAGTTTCGGAATGGTCCGGAGGTAAATATTCATATATGGGAAGTCCCGTTTTGGTCACCGGAAAAGTTTCGGGCGCTATCGGTAGTGTACCGGGACCACCGGGAGGGTCCCGGGGGTCCACCGGGTGGGGCTACCAGCCCGAGAGGGCTGCATGGGCCAAGTGTGGGAGGGGACCAGCCCCAGGTGGGCTGGTGCACCCCCCCCCCCCCACCCCACCAGGGCCCAAGGCGCCTCCAAGAGGGGAGGGGGGCAAACCCTAGGGCAGATGGGCCTTAGGGCCCAATCTGGTGCGCCCCCCTCTCCCTCTTCCCCTCTGGCCGCCACCCTTAGATGGGATCTGGGGTGGCCGCACCCCTAGGGGTGGGAAACCCTAAAGGGGGCGCAGCCCCTCCCTTCCCCCTATATATATGTGAGTTTTGGGGCTGCCCATAACACGGTTTGACCTATCTCGCTTGGTGCAGCCCTACCACTCTCCCTCCTCATCTCTCGCAGTGATTGGCGAAGCCCTGCTGGAGTCCCGCGCTCCTCCACCACCACCACGCCGTCGTGCTGCTGTTGGATGGATTCTTCCCCAACCTCTCCCTCTCTCCTTGCTGGATCAAGGCGTGGGAGACGTCATCGGGCTGCACGTGTGTTGAACGCGGAGGCGCCGTTGTTCGGCGCTTAGATCGGAATCAACCGCGATCTGAATCGCTACGAGTATGACTCCTTCATCCGCATTCTTGCAACGCTTCCGCATCGCGATCTACAAGGGTATGTAGATGCACTCCCCTCCCCCTCGTTGCTAGATTACTCCATAGATAGATCTTGGTGATGCGTAGGAAAAAATTTGATTTTCTGCTACGATCCCCAACAGTGGTATCAGAGCTAGGTCTATGTGTAGTATCTTGCACGAGTAGAACACAAATTAGTTGTGGGCGTGGATTTGTCAATTTACTTGTCGTTACTAGTCTTATCTTGATTCGTCGGCATCGTGGGATGAAGCAGCCCGGACCGACCTTACACGTACTCTTACGTGAGACTGGTTCCACCGACTGACATGCACTAGTTGCATAAGGTGGCTAGCGGGTGTCTGTCTCTCCCACTTTAGTCGGATCGGATTCGATGAAAAGGGTCCTTATGAAGGGTAAATAGAAATTGGCATATCACGTTGTGGTTTTGGGGTAGGTAAGAAACGTTCTTGCTAGAAACCTATAGCAGCCACGTAAAAAGTTGCAACAACAATTAGAGGACGTCTAACTTGTTCTTGCAGCATGTGACGTGTGATGTGATATGGCCAAAAGGATGTGATGAATGATATATGTGTGATGTATGAGATTGATCATGTTCTTGTAATAGGAATCACGACTTGCATGTCGATGAGAATGACAACCGGCAGGAGCCATAGGAGTTGTCTTATTTATTGTATGACCTGCGTGTCACTGAATAACGCCATGTAATTACTTTACTTTATTGCTAAACGTTAGCCATAGTAGTAGAAGTAATGTTTGGCGAGACGACTTCATGAAGACACGATGATGGAGATCATGATGATGGAGATCATGGTGTCATGCCGGTGACGATGATGATCATGGAGCCCCGAAGATGAAGATCAAAGGAGCAAGATGATATTGGCCATATCATGTCACTATTTGATTGCATGTGATGTTTATCATGTTTTACATCTTATTTGCTTAGAACGACGGTAGTAAATAAGATGATCTCTCACTAAAATTTCAAGAAGTGTGTTCCCCCTAACTATGCACCATTGCTAAGGTTCGTTGTTCCGAAGCACCACGTGATGATCGGGTGTGATAGGTTCTAACGTTCGCATACAACGGGTGTAAGCCAGATTTACACACGCGATACACTTAGGGTTGACTTGACGAGCCTAGCATGTACAAACATGGCCTCGGAACACGGAAGACCGAAAGGTCGAACATGAGTCGTATAGAAGATATGATCAACATGAAGATGTTCACCGTTGATGACTAGTCCGTCTCACGTGATGATCGGACACGGCCTAGTCGATTCGGATCATGTATCACTTAGATGACTAGAGAGATGTCTATCTGAGTGGGAGTTCATTAGATGAACTTAATGGTCATGAACAATAGTCTAAGTTGTCTTCGCAAATTATGTTGTAGACCAATAACTGCGTTGTAGCTCCCTGTTTAATACGATCCTAGAGAAAGACTAAGTTGAAAGATCATGTAAGCAATGATACGGACTGGGTCCGTAGTCCGATGAGTGTCCTCAATGCTACACAGAAAGCTTGCGTCTTTGATGCACCGCTCGATGTGCAAGCCCCTAGAACGTCGTCTGTGGGTGTTGTGAACACCTGACAGACACGTCTTGATGACTACTTGATAGTTTAGTGCACCATACTTTACGGCTTGGAATCGGGATTTCAATGACATTTTGAACGCCATAAGACATATGAGCTGAAATTGGGATTTCAGGCTCATGCCCATGTTGAGAGGTATGAGACCTCTGACAAGTTCTTTTGCCGAAAAGATGGAGGAGAATAGCTCAACTAGTGAGCATGTGCTCAGAATGTCTGAGTGCTAAAATCACTTGAACCAAGTGGGAGTTAATCTTCCAGATGAGATAGTTGTTGACGGAATTCTCTAGACACTATCACCAAGCTACTAGAACTTCGTGATGAACTATGACATGCAAAGGATGGAGATGATCCCGGAGCTATTAGCGGTTCTTAAGACCGCAAAAGTAGACATCAAGAAGGAGCATCAAGTGTTGATGGTTTAACAAGACCACTGGTTTCAAAAAGGGGCAAGGGCTAGAAGGGAAACTTCATGAATGGCAAACCAGTTGTCGCTCTAATGAACGAACCCAAGGTTGAACCCAAACCTCGAGACTAAGTGCTTCTATTGTAAGGGGAACGGTCACATGGTAGCGGAACTACCCCAAATACATGGTAGATATGATAGCTGGCAACTTCAACAAAGTATGTTTGATATACGTGTTATTGATGTGTACCTTACTAGTACTCCTTGTAGCACCTGGGTATTGGATACCGGTTCAATTGCAATTATTAGTGACTTGAAGCAAAGGCTACGGACTGAACGGAGACTAGCTAAGGGCGAGGTGACGATGTGTGTTGGAAGTGTTTCCAAGGTTGATAAGATCACCATCGCACGCTCCTTCTACCTTCGGGATTAGTGTTGAACCTAGCTAAATGTTATCAGGTGTCTACGTTGAGCATGAATATGATTAGATCATGTCCATTGCAATATAGTTATTCATTTAAGTTAGGGAATAATGGTTATTCTGTTTACATGAATAATACCTTTATGGTTTGTTGAATCTCGATCATAATAATACACATGATAATAATATTAACGCCAAAAGATGTAGAGTTAATAATGATAGTACCACTTTCTTGTGGCACTGCCGCTTAGGTCATTTCGGCATAAAATGCATGAAGAAACTCCATGCTGATGGATGTTTGGAGTCACTTGATTTTGAATCGCTTGACACATGCGAGCCATGCCTCTTGGGCAGGATGACTAAGATCCCGTTTTCAGGTACAATGAAACGGGCAAGTGACTTGTTGGAAATCATACATGATGATGTGTGTGATCCAATGAGAATTAAGGCGTGTGGTGGATATCGTTATTTTCTCATCTTCACTGACGATTTGAGTAGATATGGGTATATTTACTTAATGAAGCAAAAGTCTGAAACGTTTGAAAAGTTCAAGCAATTTCAGAGTGAAGATTAAGAATCAACATAACAAGAAGATCATGTTCCTACAATCTGATCAAGGGGAGATTTTCTGAATTATGAGTTTGGCAATCACTTAAGACATTGTGGAAATGTTTCACAGTTGAAGCCACCTGGAACACCACAGCGTAATGGTGTGTCTGGACGTCATAATCGAACCTTATGAGATATGGTGCGATCTATGATGTCTCTTACCGATCTACCGCTGTTATTTTGAGGTTATGCATTAGAGACAGCTGCATTTACTTTAGATAGGGCACCATCTAAGTCCGTTGAGACGATGCCGTATGAACTGTGGTTTGGCAAGAAACCATAGTTGTCGTTTCTTAATGTTTGGGGCTGCGATGCTTATGGCTTCAGCCGAAAAAAGCTCGAACCCAAAGCGGACAAATACATCTTCATAGGATACCCAAAGGTAACAGTTGGGTATACCTTCTATCTCAGATCCAAGGGCAAAATGTTTGTCGCTAAGAATGGGTCCTTTCTCGAGAAGGAGTTTCTCTCGAAAGAATTGAGTGGGAGGAAGATAGAACTTGATGAGGTTGTCGAACCCTCACTTCAACCGGAGAGTAGTGCAACACAGAAAGATGTTTCTGTGGAACCTACGACTGTTGAAGAGGAGACTAATGATAGTGATCATGAAGCTCCAGGTCAAGTTGCTATCGAACCTCGTAGGTCGACAAGGATATGTACTACTCCTGAGTGGTACGGCGATCCTGTCTTAGATGTCATGTTGTTTGGACAACAATGAACCTACGAACTATGGAGAAGCGATGGTGGGCCCATATTCCGACAAATGGTTAGAAGCCGAGAAATCCGAGATAGGATCCATGTATCAAAACAAAGTATGGACTTTGGTGGATTTGCCCAATGATCGGCAAGCCATTGAGATAAATGGATCTTTAAGAAGAAGACGGACATGGACGGTAATGTCACCGTCTATAAAGCTCGACTTGTGGCGAAAAGTTTTTCACAAGTTCAAGGAGTTGACTACGATGAGATTTTCTCAACCGTAACGTTGCTTAAGTCCGTCGGAATCATGTTAGCATTAGCTGCATTTATGAAATCTGGCACATGGATGTCAAAACAAGTTTCCTTACCAGTTTTCGTAAGGAAAGGTTGTATGTGATACAATCAGAAAGGTTTTGTCGATCCTAAGGATGCTAAAAGGTATGCTAGCTCCAGTGGTCCTTCCATGGACTGGAGCAAGCATCTCGGAGTCGAAATATATGCTTTGATGGAGTGATCAAAGTTTTTGGGTATACAAAGTTTGTTAGAAACTTGTATTTACAATAAAGTGAGTGGGAGCACTACAACATTTCTGATAAGTATATGTGAATGACATATTGTTGATCCGAAATGATGTAGAATTTCTGGAAAGCGTAAAGGGTTGTTTGAAAGGAGTTTTTCAAAGGAAGACCTGGATAAAGCTGCTTACATATTGGGCATCAAGATCTATAGAGATAGATCAAGACGCCTGATGATACTTTCAAAAGGAAGACACACCTTGGCATGATTTTGAAGGAGTTCAAACTAGATCAGTCAAAGAAGGAGTTCTTACCTGAGTTGTAAGGTGTGAAGTTGAGTAGGACTCAAAAGCTTGACCACGGCAGAAGAAAGAGGAAGGACGAAGGTCGTCCCCTATGCTTTTGTCATAGGCTCTATACGGTATGACATGCTGAGTACCGCACCTGATGTGTGCCTTGCCACATGTCTGGCAAGAGGGTACAAAGGTGATCCAGGAGTGGATCACTAGATAGCGATCAAAATTATCCTTAGAGGAATAAGGAAATGTTTCTCGGTTATGGAGGTGATAAAGAGTTTGACGTAAAGAGTTACATCGATGCAAGCTTAACACCTATCCGGATAACTCTAAGTAGAGATACCGGATACGTATAATGGAGCAACAGTTTGGAATAGCTCCAAGTGGAACGTGTTAGCAGCATCTACGATATGACATAAAGTTTTGCGAAGTACATAGGGATCTGAATGTTGCAGACCCGTTGACTACAACCTCTCTCACAAGCATAACATGATCAAACCCAGAACTCATTGAGTGTTAATCACATATTGATGTGAACTAGATTATTGGCTCTAGTAAACTCTTTGGATGTTGGTCACATGGCGATGTGACCTGTGAGTGTTAATCACATGGCGATGTGAACTAGATTATTGACTCTAGTGCAAGTGGGAGACTGTTGGAAATATGCCCTAGAGGCAATAATAAATTGGTTATTATTATATTTCCTTGTTCATGATAATTGTTTATTATCCATGCTAGAATTGTATTGATAGGAAACTCAGATACATGTGTGGATACATAGACAAACACCATGTCCCTAGTAAGCCTCTAGTTGACTAGCTCGTTGATCAACAGATGGTCACGGTTTCCTGACCATGGACATTGGATGTCGTTGATAACGGGATCACATCATTAGGAGAATGATGTGATGGACAAGACCCAATCCTAAGCCTAGCACAGATCGTGTAGTTCGTATGCTAAAGCTTTTCTAAATGTCAAGTGTCTTTTCCTTAGACCATGAGATTGTGCAACTCCCGGATACCGTAGGAATGCTTTGGGTGTACCAAACGTCACAACGTAACTGGGTGGCTATAAAGGTGCACTATAGGTATCTCCAAAAGTGTCTGTTGTGTTGGCATGAATCGAGACTGGGATTTGTCACTCCGTATGACGGAGAGGTATCTCTGGGCCCACTCGGTAGGACATCATCATAATGTGCACAATATGTGATCAAGGAGTTGATCACGGGATGATGTGTTACAGAACGAGTAAAGAGACTTGCCGGTAACGAGATTGAGCAAGCTATCGGTATACCGACGATCGAATCTCGGGCAAGTGCTATACCGATAGACAAAGGGAATCGTATACGGGATTGATTGAATCCTTGACATCGTGGTTCATCCGATGGGATCATCGTGGAACATGTGGGAGCCAACATGGGTATCCAGATCCCGCTGTTGGTTATTGGCCGGAGAGTTGTCTCGGTCATGTCTACATGGTTCCCTAACCCGTAGGGTCTACACACTTAAGGTTCGATGACGCTAGGGTTATAGGGAAAGTATGTACGCGGTTACCGAATGTTGTTCGGAGTCCCGGATGAGATCCCGGACGTTACGAGGAGTTTCGGAATGGTCCAGAGGTAAAGATTCATATATGGGAAGTCCCGTTTTGGTCACCGAAAAAGTTTCGGGCGCTATCGGTAGTGTACCGGGACCACGGGGAGGGTCCCGGGGGTCCACCGGGTGGGGTTACCAGCCCCAGAGGGCTGCGTGGGCCAAGTGTGGGAGGGGACCAGCCCCATGTGGGCTGGTGCGCCCCCCCCCCCCCCCC
>LR738714.1:148393215-148522318 GCA_902687465.1 Secale cereale | reverse complement strand
TGCATATCTTACATCCTTGTCTCATATTATCATCGGCTCGAGCATCATACTCAAAAAAAAAGCTTTTAAGCAAAGAGAGGAGCAACAATGAGCATATAAGCAATAGCATCGAGACACTTTACATACTCTTATCATCTTGGTCACCGCATACATAACATAGTTGGGATCGAGGACGGCACGTTACTCTCATAGGTTGGTGCACAAAGCGTATCTCGTCCATTTGAGCAATCGAGCTAGCGTCTCTCTAGTATTCGCACAACAAGAGCATTTGCCGTGATCAATCACTTGTGTGCTCACCCTTGGTTGTGTGGATCCCATCTATCTTCCGTGCGTGTGTTCCTTGTGACAATCTTGGCTTTGATCTATTTGCTTTACGTGCATCTTTGTGAATCTTCTCAACTTTATCAATATCTTGACTAACATTTTGTTCGAAATTTTTTCCTCCATCCTAACCAAGCTACTCCATAAGCCTCTTTACTTGTAGGTGTGAGGAACAAACCCGGTTCCAATTCTACTATTGTGGCACTTCATTGAGTGACACTTGTTACATTTTCAATCTTCGGAAGAGGTAACCTTGGTATTGTTCTCTCATTGTCCTACTCACCTCCTACTTACATGATGGATAGGCCAAGTTCTTCAACCGACCCGACCGACGAGCATGGAGTGGAAGCAACGAACTACGTCACCAAGAATCACCTCTTCGGCGTCCAACGAGCTCTTCATCAAGAAAGCGAAGCGTTGGGCGACCGCATCGAGCAACTCGCTTCTGACTTCCGCACGCAAATGCAAAAGTTCCGCCACATCTTGGTGAACCGCACGTCTCCGCCTCACTCATCAAGACGGCGCCATTCAAGTCGACACTCAAGTGACAACTCTTCGGCTTACTCGTCCACGGATGCCAGTCCTCCACGTCCTCGACAAGCCCAACAATACGTCAATCAACATCGACATTCTCCGGACAATCCATTCCACGGCAATGGGTTACACGATCGAGTTCGAGCACGTGAACAAGGACAACGCCAAGAGCAACAACGTCCACATCAAGCACACAAAGATGACGATGCAATTCGGCAAGCACAAGAACGGCGTGACAATCAAGCACGAACCGCACAACAAGCTCTTCGTGACTCAAACCGCATCTTCGCCGAACGCAACCGCCAAGTACGTCGACAAGAAGGACTTCATCAAGGGCGACAAGAGGAAGCTGCTCATGGAGAAGAGGAGCAAGAACGACGCAATGGGAACGACGTGCCTCGACACCACCAACATCAAGACAATCATGAAGAACAAGCTTTCATGGAGCGCCTACCACGTCATGAGCGCCATCATCGTCATCAACATGATGAAGAACAACGCTTCGGCAAGCTCAAGTTCACCATGCCCAAGTTCTCCGGCAGTACCGACCCCGAGGAATACCTCTCATGGGCATTGAAGGTCGACAAGATATTCCGCCTCCACAACTTCGAAGAAGAGAAGAAGATTACCATGGCCTCTCTCGAGTTTCAAGACTATGTCCTCATTTGGTGGGAACAAACGATCAAGCGACGACATACAAGAGGCGAACCACCCATTACAACTTGGTCCGAAATGAAGAATGTCATGCGAGCTCGCTTCGTGCCTACTCACTACACCCGTGATCTCTTCAAGAAGTTGCAACTCCTCAAACAAGGCACGAAGACGGTGGAAGAATACTACCAAGAAATGGAGATTGCTATGATACGAGCCAATGTCAAGGAAGATGACGAGCAAACAATGGCACGCTTCCTGAACGGCCTCAATCACCCAATCAAGCGGATTGCCGACTTCCAGCCATACTCCAACCTCCTCGAGCTAGTTCATCAAGCGTCCAAGGCCGAGCGACAAGTCCAGGATGACTTCAAGTATGCCAAATACTCTTCCAAGACCTACGGCTCCTACTCTCAAGCACCCGCGACGTCGGCACCTCCTACCTCAACGAGAGCATCACCGAGTACCGGCGACAAGTCAAGTTCCAAGCAAACTACGCCTTCCTCGACTCGTTCTCCGGCAAGCAATTACAAACTCAAGACCACCTCACCTTCGACACCACCTTACGACACCGAGAAGACTAGCTCCTTCAAGTGCTTCACATGTGGTGGCCGAGGCCACAAGTCCTTCGAGTGCACCAACAAGAGAACCATGATCTTCAACGACGACGGCACCTATGATTCGATGAGCGAAGACGAAGTACAAGCTATTGAGCAAGTGGCCATGCACCGGCGCATCAACGAAGATGAAGATGATCAAGTATTTTGTTACAATGATTCAAGTCCCTCTCTCGTGGTATCCAAGGTCTTGACCCTCCAACACAACCAAGACGAAGACCAACGATGCCATATTTTCCACACCAAGGCCGGCATCAACGGACGTTCCATCAAGGTCATCATCGACGGAGGAAGTTGTCACAACTTGGCAAGTGATGAACTATGTTCCAAGCTTCAATTGGTCAAGAAGAAACACCCCCGTCCTTACAAGGTACAATGGTTGAGCGACTCCGGAACCATTCAAGTGGAGCACACTGTCCTAGTTTCCTTCAAGATCGGCGCCTACGAGGACACCTTGGAGTGTGATGTAGTTCCCATGACGGTGTGCCACCTCCTCTTGGGACGACCTTGGCAATTTGATCGCGGAGCAATACACAACGGTCGAACCAACTACTACAGCTTCAAGATGAAAGGCAAGGAATATGTGCTTCGACCAATGTCACCAAGCCAAGTGATCGCCGACAAGCAAGCATCCACCCATCGAGAAGATCCTAGTGAGAGAGTGATCCACCAAAAAGAAAGTGAGAGCCACAAGCCCAAATCGAGCGCCTCTTCGCCAAGAGAGAAAAACTTAGTCCTCCTAGCCACCAAACGTGAGATGAGAGAAGTGTGTGAGAACCCATCGAGCGTCTTCCACCTTGTGCTCCTATGCAAAGGGGAAGCCAAGCCTACTAACACTTCACCACCTCCACCTTTTGTGTTGTCTAAAGTGTTGCAGGAATTCTCAGACGTCTTCCCCGATGAGCTACCACCGGGTCTACCTCCACTTCGCGGCATCGAACACCGCATCAACCTCGTACCCGGTGCACCACTTCCGAACAAGGCTCCTTACCGCGTCAACCCGGAGGAAACAAAGGAGATACAACGTCAAGTACAACAACTCATCGACAAAGGTCATGTACGTGAAAGCCTAAGCCCTTGTGCAGTTCCCGTTATTCTCGTGCCTAAGAAAGATGGTAGCTTTCGCATGTGTTCCGATTGCCGTCCAATCAATGCTATCACCGTTAGATACCGTCACCCTATTCCTCGCCTAGATGACATGCTTGATGAACTATGTGGTGCCACAATTTTTTCCAAAATAGACCTTAAAAGTGGCTATTACCAAATCCGCATTCAAGAGGGTGATGAGTGGAAAACTGCTTTCAAAACCAAGTTTGGGCTATATGAGTGGTTGGTCATGCCAATGGGCTTATCGGAGGCGCCTGGCACTTTCGTGCGTCTTATGCATTTTGTTCTTCGACCTTACATAGGCGTCTTTGTAGTGGTTTACTTCGATGACATTCTAGTCTTTAGCAAGTCGCTAGAGGAACATGTTGACCATGTCCGTATGGTTTTGCAAGCCCTTCGAAAACAACAATTATATGCTAATATGGAGAAATGCACTTTTGGTGTTGATAAAGTTGTTTTCCTAGGATTTGTTGTGTCTTCTCAAGGTGTTCGTGTTGATCAAACTAAAACTGACGCTATTAAAACTTGGCCTCAACCAACGAACCTTCAACAAGTGCGTAGCTTTCTTGGTTTAGCCGGTTTCTATCGACGCTTTGTCAAGGACTTTAGCACCATTGCTATGCCTCTACACGCTTTGAGCAAGAAGAACGCACCCTTTGTTTGGGGTCCTTCGCAAGACACCGCGTTCACTAAGCTCAAACACTTTCTCACGCACGCACCTCTTCTTGCCCTACCCAACTTTGATAAGCCTTTTGAGATTCATTGTGACGCTAGTGGTAACGGCATCGGTGGCGTGCTCATGCAAGAGAAACGCCCAATTGCGTATTTTAGTGAAAAACTATCCGGAGCGCAACTTAACTATCCCATCTATGATAAAGAGCTCTATGCTTTGGTGAGAGTTCTACGTGTTTGGGAACACTATCTTCGACCCCATGAATTTATTCTTCACACGGACCATGAGACGCTCAAGTATCTCAAGGGTCAAACGAAGTTAAACAAGCGTCATGCTAAGTGGAGTGAATTCATTGAGTCTTTTCCCTATGTCATCAAGTACATCAAAGGCAAAGAAAATGTAGTGGCGGATGCTCTTTCACGCAAATGCATGCTTGTTACAAAACTTGAGTTGAATGTTATTGGCTTTGAGCACATAAAAGACTTATATGAGCATGATGTTTTCTTTGCACATCCTTATGCCCAATGTGTAGCACATATTTCTTGGGAGCAATACTACATCAAGGATGGATATCTCATGAAAGCTAACAAACTTTGCATTCCCGAGTCTTCGCTTCGTTTGCTCCTTTTGCAGGAATCTCACGGAGGAGGGCTCATGGGACACTTCGGACGCGACAAGACATTCGCTACGCTCTCCAAGAACTATTTTTGGCCAAAGATGTTCCGTGACGTCTCCCGCTTCACCAACCGGTGCTCTACATGCCGCAAAGCTAAGTCCAAAGCTCAATCTCATGGTCTCCACATGCCTCTTCCCATTCCTTTTCATCCTTGGGAAGACATTAGCATGGATTTCATTCTTGGATTACCTAGAACTCGCACTGGAAAGGATTCCATATTCGTTGTTGTTGATAGATTTTCCAAGATGGCACATTTCATTCCTTGTCACAAGATAGACGATGCTTCACATATTGCGACTCTCTTTTGTAGGGAGATCTTGCGTCTACACGGCGTCCCCAAAACGATTGTCTCCGACCGTGACGTCAAGTTCCTAAGCTACTTTTGGAAAACACTATGCTCCAAGCTCGGCATCAAGCTGCTATTCTCCACGGCATACCACCCGCAAACTGATGGACAAACCGAAGTCACCAACCGAACACTTGCCACTCTTTTACGCGTGTTGATCAAGAAGAACATCAAGGAGTGGGAGGAGTGCCTACCCATCGCCGAGTACGCCTACAATCGCGCAAGACACTCCACAACCGGCAAGTCCCCATTCGAGGTTGTCTACGGCTTCAATCCAATGTCACCATTGGACATCCTTCCTCTCCCACTTCAAGAACGAGCCGACATGGACGCAAGTGCAAGAGCAGCCCACATCAAGAAGATGCACGAAGAAACACGTTCCACGACCGAGCGTCAAGTCCAACGCCGCGCATTCAAGCTCAACACCAACAAAACACCCATGGTGTTCCATCCGGGTGATCTCGTTTGGCTACACCTTCGCAAAGACCGCTTCCCCAAGGAACGCAAGTCCAAGCTTCTTCCACGAGCCGACGGACCATTCAAGGTGCTAGCACGCTACAACGACAACGCTTACAAGATCGACATCCCCCGTGACAAGTACAACGTCAGCGACATCTTCAACGTCCAAGACTTGGCCAAGTACCATGGTGATGAAGACCACGATCCGTGGACGGATCTTCCCCAAGGGGGGGGGGGGAGATGATGCGGAGCATCCGTCAAGCATCCCCATGGACACCCCATCATCGCCACAAGCACTCAAGGGACCAATGACTAGAGCACGCACACGCGCCATCGAGCACGAGGTGAATTCTCTCCTCTTCGAGTTTCGTTTGGATTCGCATGAGGATTGGGTTCTACCTCACAAGGAGATGTTGTGCATCCTCAGTTACCAAGGAGGTGAACCCATGGACGCAAAGGAGAGCCCATTCAGCCCGGATCGCGTGGAAGCAAACGAAGATCTGCCCAACCCGGACCTAGCGGTACTACCGCTCCGCCGAAGCGGTACTACCGCACCTGGACAGTCCGGCACCAGCGGTACTACCGCCCCCTAGGCGGTACTACCGCTCTACAAGCGGTACTACCGCTCGAGTGGACGGTACTACCGCCCTGCCTGCGCGCAGCCCTCGGCCCTTGGTCATGTATCCCTCTCTTCTCGTACCCATTCGTAGGATAAACTATAAATAGACCTTCCCCACTTCCTTGGAAGGGTTAGCAAAGATATTGAGAGACCTTGAGAGCTTTGCTCCTTGTATCCCCTCCATGAGGAGATCGAGACCTCCCAAGGGAGAAGAATCCTTGTGGATTGCAAGACCTCCCAAGGGAGAAGAGTCCTCTCGGATTGCAAGACCTCACCTAGAGTGGGAAGAACCTTACCTTTGTGCTTGTTTCCTTGGATTGTTCTTGTAATCTCGTGGATCCTTTGTGTGCCACTCTAGTGGATGTGATATTGGGTTTGTTTTGAGTGAATTGTATCTTGTGTTCTTGTGTGTTCCTCCACTTTTCCCCCTCCAAGTGTGAAAAGATCCCCCCCCTAGGGTTTCACCCTACAACAGAGAAGGAAAAGACCAGGGTGTTATCAGAAAAATTCCAGAGATATCAAAACCATTGTTCCAGAATTCGTCCGATTAATCAGTTAACGGGTCAGTTAATAGCTACTCGTACGTTGACCGAATCGAATATCACATATTCATCGTAACTTGTCAGGCCGATTAATTGGCCAGTAAGACCGAATAATCGCTACTGACGCATTAACTTGTGGACAAACAAAGCCCAATTTTTTTCCTGTAACCCCTCCCATCCCATTCTTGCTCCTCAATAGCTAGGGTTCAACAAATGCATATTTCACGTCGCAAAAAAGCATATTTTGGTATATTACATAGTTCAGAGCATTAGAGTATGGATAATACATTAAAAAACTAGATATATGTTGCCAATTCCTAGTTAATCTACCGATTAATAGTCGACCGATTAATCCAGTTAATAGGTCGATTCACCGATTAATCACTACTCCCAAGCCGAACGAGCAGCTACCGCTACTGATTTCCTTAACAATGATCAAAACATCCCTGGACTCCTGGACTCTTGGGATATTTATAAAATTTGTTTGGGTAATTTCGAAGACAGGAAATCAAATCAAGTTTGAATTTAATTCAAACTTGAATAATTTCTTAGCCCAACCAAACCAACTCCAAATGATCTGTAATCTGAAAGAGAAGTTTTTGACATGTGTTACGCAATCCCGGATCTACTAGCACCAGCGTTCCGACCCACATGTGTCAACCAGACCCAACCGGAGATCAACATCAACTTATGAGAGGCCTTGGGCCCTCTACCCCCAAAAGACTAGCCTGTTAGGAGCGGACACCCTCACCCTTATAAATCGTGTTATGTCTCCTCCAACAACCAATGTGCGACTAAACCCAGCAACATGGACTTTCCAAGATTTATAGGAAAAGATAGGACATTTATTTGAACAGGGAAAATGTCACTTGAATTATTGGATAAATGAAAGGAAGGAAACAACTTGAGATGGGATTTTGAAGCTTAGTGTTGGTTTGGTGGCGAGAGCAAGATGAGGGAGTATCATGTGCGACTAAACCTTTCATTTATATTTACACAACAAAATTAAACAAGATTAAAAATAGCAATGATGATTATGGTGCATGATACTCCCTCCGTTCTTAAATATAAGTCTTTTAAGATATTTTATTATAGACTACATACAAAGCAAAGCGGATGAACTTATACTTAAAATGCGTCTGTATACATCCAAATATAGTGTCCTTAGTGAAATCTCTAAAAAAAGACTTATATGTTGGAAAGGAAGAAAAAAAAAACACATTAGAAAGCATGCAAGCATGAACATCACACAAGACAATGGAGGTCCCGGTCTTGGTCCGTTACAACTGTACCGTGTACGTGCCTATATAAACATGCACGCGGCCATGCTTGCGTATGCTTCCACACATCCCATCTGCAGTAGAAACTTTACAGCTAGTGCACAACTTCACATCATCAAGAAGCACGTCTTCGCCTTGTACAAACGTGAACGACCTGATGTTTACTACTCTAGAGTCTAGACATAATCTGCCTCGCCTTGCATGAATGAGCTCGGTTTGGAACGACCTTCACCGGCGCCAAGCAGCCAACTAACAACCTTTGGCACTAGTTGTTTCAAAAAAAAAAAAACAAAAAAAAACTTTGGCACTAGTGGAGTTTGTTTGGAACCAGCTGCTTCCAACCTTGATGGTTCGTGCTCCGCTCCTACGGGAAATGTCCATATAATGGGCAGATCAGATCGCTGGGTACCCCCATCACCTTAACGCACCAACCATGGCCACCATGCAGCAACTCGTGTGCTGGCTCTGCGCCTTCCTGGCCCTCCTTCTCCTGAAGCTTCTTAAGAAGCGTGGCGCCGCGACGGCGACCCCGGCGCTGAAGCTGCCGCCGAGCCCTTCGTCGCTGCCGTTCATCCGCAACCTGCACCACCTCCTCCGCAGCCCGATCGCGCACCGCGCCGTGGCCGACATCGCGCGCGAGCTGGACGCGCCGCTCATGTACCTCCAGCTCGGGGAGCTCCCGGCCGTGTTCGTCTCGTCCGCGGACGCCGCCCGCGAGATCATGAAGGTGCACGACATGAAGTTCGCCTGGCGGCCGTATCCGCCCACCATACAGAAGCTGCGCCCCATGGGGAAGGGGATCTTCTTCGCGCCGTACGGTGCCCTGTGGCGGCAGCTCCGCAAGATCTCCATCGTGAAGCTGCTCAGCGTCCGGCGCGTCCACTCGTTCCACCGCGTGCGGGAGGAGGAGGCCGCCCGCCTCGTCGCCGCCATCGCCGCCACGCCGCCGGGAGAAACCGTGAACCTCTGCGAGCAGATCTTTTGGGTCATCGCGGACTCGACGATGCGCACCATGATCGGCGAGAGGTTCGAGAGGAGGGACGAGTTCCTGGTGGTGTTGGCGGACATCGTGAAGATCGCATCGGGTTTCACCATGGCCGAATGGTTCCCGTCATCGTGGCTCGTGCGCGCCTTCGGTGGCACGAGGCGGCGCGGCCACGCGAGCTACCTCACGACCTACGAGCTGGTGGAGAGCGCCTACCGGCAGCGACAGAAGCGGAAGGAGGCCATGGCTGCACCGGCGACCAGGAACGCCGTGACGGGAGAGGAGGAGGACCTGATGGACGAGCTCATGAGGATACACGAGGAAGGTGACCTCGAGGTGCCTCTCACCATTGGCAACGTCAAGGCTGTCACGATAGTAAGTGTTTTTACTCGTGCTTAATGCACTATTTGTTCACGACAAACTAATTAACAGACTAATTGCGCACTTTACAGGATCTCTTTGGCGCCGGGACCGAGACGTCAGCAGATGCACTCCAGTGGGCGATGTCAGAGCTAATGAGGAACCCGAGAGTGATGCAGAAAGCACAGGCCGAGCTGCGCGACAAACTCCGCGGGAAGCCTACCGTGACAGAGGCCGACCTGCCCGACATGACCTACCTGAAGCTCGTCGTCAAGGAGACCCTGAGGCTGCACCCTGCGCTGCCATTGCTCGTCCCAAGGGAGTGCAACGAGACGTGCAAGATCATGGGGTACGACGTGCCCAAAGGCTTCGTCGTGTTCGTGAATGCATGGGCGATCGGCAGGGACCCCAAGTTCTGGGACGACCCGGAGGAGTTCAAGCCGGAGCGGTTCGAGAACTCCACAGTCGACCTCAAGGGGACGGACTTCGAGTTCATACCGTTTGGGGCTGGCCGCAGGCTCTGCCCTGGATTGGCCTTCGGACTGGCCAGCATTGAGATCGTGCTCGCCGTGCTGCTCTACCACTTCGACTGGGAGCTCCCGGACGGGGTGGCCCCGAGTGAGCTGGACATGACTGAGGAGATGGGCATCACCATCCGAAGGAAGAATGATCTTTACCTCCGTCCAACTGTTCGTATAAAGGTGTAGGAGGGTTTACTCCGATCTCAGCCTCTTGCATAATAAACATGGGCTGCATAGTTGCTTTGCATCGTCAATGGTGACGGGTTTGCCCGATGTACTACCTGTTTATCATGATTTGATTTGAATAAAATAAGCATGAGGTATGTTCCATGGGACCGGCTACATTTTTTTTTTTTTGAACGAAGGCTCAAGAACCGGCTACATAATAAGCTGCCTAAAATTTTTCAGTGTAAGTCAATTATGTCTCGCCCGCGAAATTTGATTGTTTTTTAAGTCAATTAATTTTTGAGCCCAAACCGTAGAACAATAGTTCTACGGTATTTTCATTAATACAAAAAGTATTTACAAATCAAGTCCAAAAGGATTCACCCAATACCAGTTTTGTGGAACATAACAAATATTTTTGTCTAAGTCAATTATGTCCCCATCATTGGATTGAAACCCATGGTTTGGTACCTCTCTTCCTTTTCCAACCCAACCCCTTCTTTTTCCTTCTCCAGAGGGCTGCATCGGACCACCGAGATGCGCCTACCGATGGTAGTCCCTTGCTTTCATCTCTCCCTCACAGCTAGCCAGAACAAGCCTTGTCCTATGACATGAACGCACTAGAACTGGAAGACTCGTAGCCCTAGCCGCACAAGCACTGCCGGGCCTGTCAGGCTGCATAACGGATATGACCGAGGAGCTTAGTTTTAGTACATGACGGGGAAGATTCATCCCCTGACTCCTCTAGTTTCATGATGCAGGAGTCGGTGCGGGGTTGCTTCTCATCCATGGCCAGTGGCAGCCAGGGTTACAATGACGGATCGATGACAACCAAAACGGATAAGGCACGGAGGCTGGTCAGTGCTTTGCGGCGTGGCTTGTCAGGTTGTTATAGGGCAAAGGTGTCCCAATCTTTTCACGATGGGTAACTATCACTTTCGTGGAGAAAGACATTAAGGATTCAACCACAAACAAGTGACCATGTTGCGCCTTAGCAGTCATCAAACCATTCTCCTCGTGGTTACTAACGATTCCGGTAGCATGATCAGCCTGACCACGAAGATCTATTCCTGCTAGCAACCGAAGAACGAGCAAGAATATGATTAAAAACAATCTGAATATTGCGAATATAGATAGAGTATTGATAAAAGTGGGGTTCCGAAAATGGTCTTGGTCTGGTAATTGGACACAAACAAAGTACACGAAATTACAATGATGACTTACTGTTAACTAAACAAAACAAAAAGAAATCCAAGAGGGTGGCGGCCAAGAGGGTGGACCAAACCCTAACCTAGTTCGTACAAGCCCATGGGTCCAAGTGAACATAACACGGCACCTTTTGACTTGGATTTTGACTGGGATTCTACAGTAGCGTCACACATTTTTTTATCTCAGCGCTCGTAAGAAATTTGATGGTAAAAAGTACACGAGGTAAGCTTTCCAGCAGAAAAAGATTCATCAAATTCGGAGTCCGAATAAAAAAGTTATAAGCATTTGATGTCGGGTAGGTTTGTGCAGTCTGAATATGAGCCCGGGCATGAGGGACTTGAGCCAAAACTGATGTGAGAGGACTTCTTTAACAACACCTAATTATTTTCTTTTTTTTATATTTACACGCGATTTGTATAAGTGTGTGGTAATCCTACAATTAGGCATGGAATAAAAATAGATCAAGTATTTTTTTGTTCCGAAGGACATAAATAAATCATTTTATAATGTTTATTAGAAATCACCTACAATATATACACGTGTGAAAAAAATGGTCGTATCCACATAGTCATGCCCTCATCAGGTTGTGGCAGCACGTCATGGACACGAGCAGCAGTGGTGATCACTATGAGGTGTTGTGGCATGCGGCAATGTGGCTCTTTCTCTCACCGTCGCCGCTGGGCACGACACACATGTCGGCGGATACTGTTAGGTGTTGTTATGGCGCACGACATCCATCTACCAAATGGTGGTGCGGCGATGACTGAAAGCAACGGGCTCATGTCTTCTCTTTTGCTGAATTCTTGTTTGCCGACAATTTCCGTACAAGTGAGATGGTGTAGAGTTGTGCGGCCTAGTTCCGACATCGAGGTTGTATTATCTGGGCTGAAAATCTATGATTTATACCTCTAGCTCAATCAGGCAACATCATCATATGTGCTTCATATCCTTATTACAAGTGTTGGTTCGAAGTTCTACTTCAGGAATCATAGCTCTAGGTTTTACTTTGGTTGAACTAACTAACATCAGCATGTGAGCATCAATTCTTTGTTGCAGTCGGTGTCGACTTTCGTTGCCACATCGACATCGACTTTGGTTGAATCATAGCCCTAGGTTTGTCTTCGAGTTTTGCACCTTTGTTCTGTTACGTGTCACTAGGTTGTTGGATTACAAAAAACAGTTATGGGGTTGGTTGTAGGTTTGTGGGGAGATCCTACCATGAGGTAGGTCCAATAATAAGGATGACCTGGTTTTTCTTTTCTTTTTTTGCAAGACAAATTTTTCGGCGTCTATGCTTAGTATTGTTTTATGCTAGTTACTAGCTGGTTGCTTTTGCTGCGTCACAAAACCAAGCCACCAAGGAACACATGATGTAATTTACTTTAATCAAAAAAACCTTGTAGGCTACCTTTGATGGGTTTTGGCAGTTGACACGAATGAGATTAGTAGTGAGAGACGACATGAGTAGGTGATTGGGTGATGCGAGAAGACGAAAGGAGGGGGGTTCAGGTTGGTGACACAAGAAGACCATCAACTCCAATCTTTATAAGTAGGGAAGTCATGTATGGTGGTGTGCATCAATCGATGATGAAGGCCGGTAGTTATCCTTGTTTTCCACAACAACACCTTATTAGGTTCGTGCTATCGATATTTTTACACTCAAACTTGCAACTTTCACACCTTCAAACTATCTTGGAATGTTATGAACGGATGAATTTTTAAGATGGCGGGTAGAATTTTTTCATGTAAGGAGATCGTGAAAAACTATATGTAGATATAACTCATGGAATGTTTTGGTTCATAAATAATAACCGTCCATAATAACCTTGTAAAGTGCTAGAGTTGTAGGGAACCACCACAAACCTTCCGCCACCTCCATATTCCTCGGTATACCCCGCTCCTGTCCATGAGGCGCTGACAGGAGCCTCACCCTTGTCTGGCTCACTATCAATGGTTTTGATCCACCCTGTTACCATTGTCGCCTTGCCGACGTGGTAGCACGGGGCACACACAAATGACGGTGGGGATCTTCTTGCCAATGGACAGCAACATCTGATCACCTTTGTCTTGGATACTTCCATTTTTGGGTCACATTTATCGATATCAACAATCTCCAAAGAGATGATGACATACTTTTTCCTTAACCAGTTATATGCTACTAGAAAAATCAAGACCTTGAGTTTCTTCAACATGGATTTAAATATTTCGTTTGATGACTCAGAGTTGAACTTTAAGCATTTCTTAACTTAGACACGTTTGTGTTGTAATATTAGGCAAAATCATGAGTAATTCTAGTAAATAATTCATAAATAGTACAAAAAAATAGCATGCAACAATCTAACTTATACACGTTTGTGGTAGATGTTGGCGACGATCTATTGCTGGCGATGTTGTAGACGACGATGAGTAGAGCCGCCTGACTTAGGACGGAAGATGACTCGTGATGACAAACTTGAGCAGTCGTGCAGAGCCCTTCCCAAAAACCTAATCCGTCCTCTTCCGGTGCAGGATTGTAAGGATGGATGATTCAGAAGACCTTCTCTATCGCACGCTGATGCACGCCGGCGTTTGCGATGGAATAGACGAAAAAGGGTTTCCCCCCACTTTATATTATAAAGCAACGGCCAGGACAAAGCATACAGTAGCAAAGTTCCGTCCGGTGGACCACAACACACACACACACACACACACACACACACACACACACACACACACACACACACATACAGAGAGAGACAAGAAGAGTACGAGAGACAATAGCCTTGCTAGGGGATCAGCACATTAAGCCCCAAAAGCAAAGAAACAAAATCTAATCTGGCTTCGGAGGAGGTGGCGGAACTGGCGATGGGAGTGGTGGCACGAGCCGGGGTGCGGTGGAGCAAAGCGTCGCGATCATCCTGGCAATGTAGGTGCGGTCATGTCACTTGCTAAGCGGCCTTGAGAGCTGAAGAAAGCCACACAATTTGTAAATGGTGTTAGTCACATGTGGCAGGATAATATGTTCAATCACTAGTTTAATACAGACATTTCATGATGTCCACAAAAGTTCCCCCACCAACACCCATAATAAGGGCCGCTCAGTGCTAGGAAATGTGAGCACATCCGCGAACATATTTGGGAGGTTGTCATGGTACCAACTATTGGAGATATGCCCTAGAGGCAATCATGTATGATGATATTTCCTATGTGTTTATGAATAAAGATAGTGCTTGAACATTATCAATCATGTGTATCAACAAGTACATGACTTGTTTGTGGGGCTATACATTGTATGATGACTGTCCTAAAAGGTCCCTAGTCGTAAGTGATGTGTGGGCACACGTTAGACTAAACTAGCATATGACATGGTGGATGGCTCGGTCTCACTAGCCATGGAGCATTGGATGCTAACCGGATAATATGGACTTGGAAAGGTCTGGTCGGATTCGATGTAGTCGGATCCGAGTCGAGATAAGGTCCGAGTGGACAGACCCAACTATGAGATGCGGCGATATGTCATATGTGAGTCTCTAGTGCAACATACGTTCTATGTCCTAAGACCTGAGTTGACGCATGTACTCGGGATGGTGACAAACTTGCTTTGGGACGACCAAATGCTACTCCATAACTGGGTAGTTATAAAGGTGGGTTTCAGGCCTGTCCAGACCCATGTTGCGAGACATGATCGAGCAAGATGGGATTTCCCCCTCCGACCAGGAGAGATATACTCTGGGCCCCTCGTGTGATCCGACTAGGATAAGCATGGCCATGCGACAAGGATTATGATATAATCCGGTTTATGGTCGGCATCACTGGAACGAGAAAGAGGTCGGGCTAGCACAAGGATGACAGACTCACCTTGAGCCCGACAATATATATCATGTGGCAAAAGGAACAGAAGTGTGGCATTTTTACAGGTTCGCTTAACCAGTTTCATAGTCTACTTGGTGGTCGGCATGCCTTGCTAGAGGCCGCTACCAACCGTGCAGGTCGGAGGTGATCCGAACTGTGACCAAGCCGACTTCAACCTAAGGGGTTGCGCGCTTAAGGGAAGGAACCTATGAGATCGGTTCCGAGGACACTGGTTGGATGTGATCCGAGCTAGACTTGGAACATGACCGAGTAGACTTTGGGCCTTAGGATACGTGCGTGGCCCTACTACTTCTCGAGCTTGCGTTGTATTCCCTCAAAGAGGAAAGGGTGATGCAGCACAGTAGCGTAAGTATTTTCCTCAGTTTTTTAGAACCAAGGTATTAATCCAGTAGGAGACCACGCGCGAGACCCTCGCACCTGCACAAACAAATAAGAACTTCGCAGCCAACGCGATAAGGGGTTGTCAATCCCTTTATGGTCACTTACAAAAGTGAGATCTGATAGATAGGATAGTTTGATATTTTTGGTATTTTTGGATATAGGAACAGAAAGTAAAAACAGCAAAGTAAAGTAGATTGTAGATTGATATGTTGAGAATAGATTCGGGGGCCATAGGTTTCACTAGTGGCTTCTCTCATGATAGCAGAATTCTACGGTGGGTGAACAAATTACCGTCGAGCAATTGATAGAAAAGCGAATAATTATGAGAATATCTAGGCATGATCATTATATATAGGCATCACGTCCGTGACAAGTAGACCGAAACGATTCTTCATCTACTACTATTACTCCACACATCGACTGCTATCCAGCATGCATCTAGAGTATTAAGTTCATAAGAACAGAGTAATGCTTTAAGCAAGATGACATGATGTAGAGGGATAAACTCAAGCAATATGACATAAACCCCATCTTTTTATCCTCGATGGCAACAATACAATACGTGCCTTGCTGCCCCCTGCTTTCACTGGGAAAGGACACCGCAAGATTGAACCCAAAGCCAAGCACTTCTCCCATTGCAAGAACTATAGATCTAGTAGGCCAAACCAAACCGATAATTCGAAGAGACTTGCAAGGATATTATAATCATACATAAAAGAATTCAGAAAAGAACCAAATATTGCTCATAGATAATCTTGATCATAAACCCATAATTCATCGGATCTCGACAAACACACCACAAAAAGATTACATCGAATAGATCTCCTCGAAGATCGAGGAGAACTTGGTATTGAGATCCAAAAAGAGAGAAGAAGCCATCTAGGTACTAACTATGGACCCGAAGGTCTGTGGTAAACTACTCACAACTCATGGTGAGGCGATGGTGTTGATGTAGAAGCACTCCGTGAAAGATCCCCCCTCCGGCGGAGCTCCGAAACAGGCTCCAAGATGGGATCTCACGGGAACAGAAGGTTGCGGCGGTGGAATTAGGGTTTTCTCTGTTGCTTCGATGTTTTCAGGGTACATGGGTATATATAGGAGGAAGGAGTACGTCGGTGGAGCAACGTGGGGCCCACGAGGCAGGGGGTGCGCCCCCCGCCCTCGTGGGCACCACGTGTCCCCTCTGCCTTGGTTCTCAAGTCTCTCGTGAAGATATCATTCCAAAAATAACTCTCCCGAAGGTTTTATTCCGTTTGGACTCCGTTTGATATTCCTTTTCTACGAAACCCTGAAATAGGCAAAAAAAAACAGCAATCTGGACTGGGCCTTAGGGTTAATAGGTTAGTCCCAAAAATAATATAAAAGTGTATAATAAAGCCCATTAAACATCCAAAACATCATATATAATAGCATGGAACAATAAAAAATTATAGATACGTTGGAGATGTATCAAGCATCCCCAAGCTTAACTCATGCTCGTCCTCGAGTAGGTAAATGATAAAAACAGAATTTTTGATGTGGAATGCTAACCAACATAATTTTCAATGTAATTCTCTTTATTGTGGCATGAATGTTCAGATTCGAAATATTCAAGACAAAAGTCTATATTGACATAAGAAATAATAATACTTTAAGCGTACTAACAAAGCAATCGTGTCATCTCAAAATAACATGGCCAAAGAAAGTTATACCTACAAAATCATATAGTCTGGCTATGCTCCCTCTTCATCACACAAAATATTCATATCATGCACAACCTCGGTTTCAGCCAAGCAATTGTTTTCATACTCAATTTTTTCAAACCTTTCAACTTTCATGCAATACATGAGCGTGAGCCATGGATATAGCACTATGGGTGGAATAGAGTGGTGGTTGTGGAGAAGACAAAAAGGAGGAAGATAGTCTCACATCGACTAGGTGTACCAATGGCCTATGGATATGCCCATCAATAGATATCAATGTGAGTGATTAGGGATTGCCATGCAACGGATGCACTAGAGCTAAAAATGTATGAAAGCTCAACAAATGAAACTAAGTGGGTGTGCATCCAACTTGCTTACTCACGAAGACCTAGGGCATTTGAGGAAGCCCATCGTTGGAATATACAAGCCAAGTTCTATAATGAAAATTTCCCACTAGCATATGGAAGTAACTAAACATGAGACTCTCTATCATGAAGAACATGGTGCTGTTTTAAGGCACAAGTGTGGAAAAAAGATAGTACCATTGTCTCTTTTCTCTTTTTTTGGAGGGGCTTTCTCTTTTTTTGGCCTTTCCTCACATGGGACAATGCTCTAATAATGAAGATCATCACACTTTTATTGATTTACATCTCGATATTACAACTCGATACTAGAAAAAAGTATGACTCTATATGAATGCCTTCGGCGGTGTACCGGGATGTGCAATGAATCAAGAGTGACGTGTATGAAAAAGTATGCATGGTGGCTTTGCCACAAATACTATGTCAACTACATGATCATGCATGGCAATATGACAATATGAAGCGTGTCTTATGAACGGAACGATGGAAAGTTGCATGGCAATATATCTCGGCATGGCTATGGAAATACCATGATAAGTAGATATGGTGGCTGTTTTGAGGAAAATATATGGTGGCTGTTTTGAGGAAGGTATATAGTGGGTGTATGGTACCGGCGAAAGTTGCGCGGTACAAGAGAGTGCGTATAATCCATGGACTCAACATTAGTCATAAAGAACTCATATACTTATTGCAAAAATTTACGAGTCATCAAAACAAAGCAATCAACGCATGCTCCTAGGGGGGAGGTTGGTAGGAGTTAACCATCGCGCGCCCCCGACCTCCACACAAAGGATGACACTCTACAAATACCTCATGCTCTAACTTCGTCACATAGCAGTTCACCATACGTGCATGCTATGGGAATCACAAACTTTAACACAAGTATTTCTCAAATTCATAATAACTCCACTAGCATGACTCTAATATCATTATCCTCATATCTCAAAACAATCATCAAGTATCAAACTTCTCATCATATTCAATGCACTTTGTATGAAAGTTTTTACTACATTCATCTTGGATGCCTATCATATTAGGAATAGTTATATAACCAAAGCACATTACCATGCTATTCTAAAAGACTCTCAAAAGGATATAAGTGAAGCATGAGAGATCAACAATTTCTACAAAATAAAATCACCACCGTGCTCTAAAAGATATAAGTGAAGCACTAGAGCAAAACTATTTAGCTCAAAAGATGTAAGTGAAGCACACAGAGTGTTCTAACAAATTCTAGGCCATATTTATCTCTCTCAAAAAGTTGTGTCCAACAAGGGTGATTGTGGCAAACTAAAAAACAAAGACTCAAATCATACATGACGCTCCAAGCAAAACACATATCATGTGGTGAACAAAAATATAGTCCCGAGTATAGTTACCGATAGATGAAGACGAAAGAGGTGATACCTTCCCGAGGCATCCCCAAGCTTAGGATTTTGGTTGTCCTTGAATTTTACCTTGGGGTGCCTTGGGCATCCCCAAGCTTAGGCTCTTGCCACTCTTTGTTCCATAGTCCATCAAAGACATACTCAAAACTTGAAAACTTCACAACACAAAACTTAGCCAAAAATCTCATGAGCTCCGTTAGTATATGAAAACAAACCACCACTCAAAGGTATTGTAATGAACTCATTCTTTGTTTATATTGGTGTTAAACCTACTGTATTACAACTTCTCTATGATTCATATCCTCCAGTACTACTCATAGATGTATCAAAATAAGCAAACAACACACGAAAAACAGAATATGTCAAAAACATAGCAGTCTGTAGTAATCTGTAACTTTCGCATACTTATGTAACTCAAAAAATTGAAATCAATTGGTAAACGTGAGGAATTTGTCTATTAATCGTCTGCAAAAAGAATCAACTAAATAGCACTCTCCAGTAAAATCTGGTGACTATTCTCGTGAGCGCTAACGTTTCTGTTTTTTGCAGCATGATCATATAAACTTCACACAAGTCTTACCAAAGGTTCTACTTGGCACAAACACTAATTAAAACACAAAACCACATCTAAACAGAAGCTAGATGCAATATTTATTCCTAAACAGAAGCAAAAACAAAGAAAATAAAATTGGGTTGCCTCCCAACAAGCGCTATCGTTTAACGCCCCTAGCTAGGCACGATACAAGGATAGATCTAGGTATTGCCATCTTTGGAAGGCAAACCATAAGTGGCTCTCATAATAGATTCATATGGTAATTTAATTTTCTTTCTAGGAAAGTGTTCCATGCCTTTACTTAACGGAAATTGGAATCTAATATTTCCTTCCTTCATATCAATAACTGCACCAATCGTTCTAAGAAAAGGTCTACCAAGAATAATAGGACATGAAGGATTGCAATCTATATCAAGAACAATGAAATATACGGGCACATAATTCCTATTGGCAACAATAAGAACATCATTAATCCTTCCCATAGGTTTCTTAATAGTAGAATCCGCAACATGCAAATTTAAAGAACAATCATAAAGCTCATGGAAACCTAACAAATCACACAAAGTTTTTGGGATAATGGAAACACTTGCACCCAAATCACACAAAGCAAAGCATTCATGATCCTTAATTTTAATTTTAATAGTAGGTTCCCATTCATCATAAAGCTTTCTAGGGATAGAAACTTCTAGTTCAAGTTTTTTCTTCATAAGATTGCATCAAAGCATCATCTATGTGTTTGGTAAAAGCTTTATTTTGACTATAAGCATGCAGAGAATTTAGTACAGATTGCAACAAGGAAATACAATCAATCAAAGAGCAATAATCATAATTGAATCCCTTGATATCCAAAGTAGTGGGTTCATCACTATGCAAAATTTTAATCTCTTCAATCCCACTTTTTACAATTTTAGCATCAAGATCTAAAAACTCAGACTCATTGGGACGCCTTTTAATTAAAGTAGACTCATCTCCAGTCCCATCTTTATCAAGATTCATACTAGAAAATGAGGATCTAATAGGAGATACATCAATAACTTTCAGATCTTCATCTTTATTTTCATGATAACTAGAAGAACACGCTTTTATAAAGCATTCTTTTTTAGCACGCATCCTAGCGGTTCTTTCTTTGCATTCATCAATGGAAATTCTCATGGCTTTGAGAGACTCATTGATATCATGCTTAGGTGGAATAGATCTAAGTTTCAAAGAATCAACATCAAAGGTAATTATATCCACGCTTCTAGCCAATTCATCAATCTTAAGCAATTTTTCTTCAAGCAAAGCATTGAAATTCTTTTGCGAATTCATAAACTCTTTAAGAGTAGTTTCAAATTCAGAAGGCATCTTTCCATAAGAGTTATTGTAGGAATTACCATAATTATTAGAGAAATTACTAGGAAAAGGCCTGGGATTAAAGTTTCTTCTATAAGCATTGTTACCAAAATTATTCCTACCACCAAAATTCACATCCAAAGATTCATTATTATTTTCAATCAACGTGGATAAAGGCATATCATTAGGATCAGAAGAAGCACTCTTAGCAGCAAATAATTTCATAAGTTCATCCATCTTTCTACTCAAAACACTAATCTCTTCGATAGCATGCACTTTTTACTAGTAGATCTTTCAGTGTGCCATTGAGAATAATTGACCACAATATTATCTAGGATTTTGGTAGCTTCTCCTAAGGTAGTTTCCATAAAAGTGCCTCCTACAGTCGAATCTAAAAAAATTCTAGAAGCAAAATTCAAGCCAGCATAAAAGTTTTGTATAATCATCCATAAGTTCAAACCATGTGTAGGACAATTACGTATCATTAATTTCATTCTCTCCCAAGCTTGTGCAGCATGCTCATGATCTAGTTGCTTAAAATTCATAATATCATTTCTAAGAGAGATAATCTTAGCAGGAGGAAAATACTAAGAGATAAAAGCATCTTTGCACTTATTCCACGAATCAATACTATTTCTAGGCAAAGAGGAAAACCAAGTTTTAGCACGATCTCTAAGTGAAAATGGAAATAACTTCAATTTAACAATATCATTATCCGTATCCCTCTTCTTTTGCATATCACACAAATCAACAAAGTTCTTTAGATGGGTAGCGGCATCTTCACTAGGAAGGCCGGAAAATTGATCTTTCATGACAAGATTCAACAGAGTAGCATTGATCTCACAAGATTCAGCATCGGTAATAGGAGCAATCGGAGTGCTAATAAAATCATTATTGTTGGTATTGGAGAAGTCACACAATTTTGTATTGTTATGAGTCATAGTGACAAGCAAGCAATCCAACACACAAGCAAACAAGAAGCAAGCGAACGATAAACACACGGCAAAAAGAAGGACAAATAAAACGGCAAGGGTGAAGTGGGGGAGAGGAAAACAAAAGGAAAATAAACGTAATGCGAAGGATAAGGGTTTGTGATAGGTACTTGGTATATGACTTTTGCGTAAGCCTCCCCGGCAACAGCGCCAGAAATTCTTCTTGCTACTTCTCGAGCTTGCGTTGTATTCCCTCGAAGAGGAAAGGGTGATGCAGCACAATAGCGTAAGTATTTCCCACGGTTTTTGAGAACCAATGTATCAATCCAGTAGGAGACCACGCGTGAGTCCCTCGCACCTGCACAAACAAATAAGAACTTCGCAGCCAACGCGATAAGGGGTTGTCAATCCCTTTACGGTCACTTACGAAAATGAGATCTGATAGATAGGATAGTTTGATATTTTTGGTATTTTTTGATATAAGAACAGAAAGTAAAAACAACAAAGTAAAGTAGATTGTAGATTGATATGTTGAGAATAGACCCGGGGGCCATAGGTTTCACTAGTGGCTTCTCTCATGATAGCAGAATTCTACGTTCGGTGAACAAATTACTGTCGAGCAATTGATAGAAAAGCGAATAATTATGAGAATATCTAGGCATGATCATTATATATAGGCATCACGTCCGTGACAAGTAGACCGAAACGATTCTACATCTACTACTATTACTCCACACATCACTGCTATCCAGCATGCATCTAGAGTATTAAGTTCATAAGAATAGAGTAATGCTTTAAGCAAGACGACATGATGTAGAGGGATAAACTAAAGCAATATGACACAAACCCCATCTTTTTATCCTCGATGGCAACAATACAATACGTGCCTTACTGCCCCTGCTGTCACTGGGAAAGTACACCGCAAGATTGAACCCAAAGCCAAGCACTTCTCCCATTGCAAGAACTATAAATCTAGTAGGCCAAACCAAACCGATAATTCGAATAGACTTGCAAGGATATTATAATCATACATAAAAGAATTCAGAAAAGAATCAAATATTTCTCATAGAAAATCTTGATCATAAACCCACAATTCATCGGATCTCGACAAACACATCGCAAAAAGATTACATCGAATAGATCTCCTCGAAGACCGAGGAGAACTTGGTATTGAGATCCAAAAAGAGAGAAGAAGCCATATAGGTACTAACTATGGACCTGAAGGTCTGTGGTAAACTACTCACAACTCATGGTGAGGCGTTGGTGTTGATGTAGAAGCACTCCGTGGAAAATCCCCCCTCCGGCGGAGCTCCGGAACAGGCCCCAAGATGGGATCTCACGGGAACAGAAGGTTGCCGGGTTGGAATTAGGGTTTTCTCTATTGCTTCGGTGTTTTCAGGGTACATGAGTATATATAGGAGGAAGGAGTACGTCGGTGGAGCAACGTAGGGCCCACGAGGCAGGGGGCGCGCTGATACGTCCAAAACGTATCTATAATTTCTGCTTGCTCCATGCCCTTTTTGTGTGATATTGCTATAATATTTATGCACTTCTATACACTTTTTAATCATATTCGGACTAACCTACTAATGGTTGCAAAAGTGCACAATATTCTTGTTTTACACTTTATTGTGTAGGAATTACTTGGAAATTGACAAAAACGCAAAAGGAGTCGTATTGGAGTAGGACCCTAACTTTCCTGAAATCTGTCTGAGAACGTTTTTTAAAGATGGTCACGTTCCGGCCCGAAGACGACGTCAAATGGAAAAAGTCTAGTTCAGAAAGTTGTGGGGAATTTCGAGGCGATGCTTCTGGATATAAAATTCGTCCAAATCGGAGTCCAGACGGCCGAGTAAAGCCCGTTTTACTGAGGCCCAAAATCTGATGACGGGAATCCGAGAGTCTATATAAAGAGAGGAAACCTAGGTCACCAAGGGCCACGAATTTTCCTCCTCCCGAGCCGCCGTCTTGGAGGGGAGGACCAGCACCATTGCAGCACCATCCACAAGGAAGAAGGGGGGCCAAGGAGCCGCTGCCCCCTAGGGCCGCCGCCGCCCCCTAGGGCCGCCGCCGCAGCCTCCGTGGCTACCGCCGGCCGTCTCCTCCTCGCGGGGCTGCACCTCTCCATCAACACCATCATCAACCTCCTCCTCACCATGTCCATGCATGAGTAGTTTCCTCCGGGGCCGAGGGCTCGTACGTGTAGCTATGTGGTTATCTCTCTCTCCCATGATGTGATCTTCGTTGTGATCATAGGCTATGTTAATCTAGGGTGATCCCATGATGTTTGCCCTTCCTCTATGTATGGGATTGATGTACTCAATTGTCTTTATCTAGTATAATCCCCGAGACCAAGGTGACAGCGGTCTATTGGACATGGATTAGAAAAATATTTTCATGAGTGATTTCCTCTCTTATGTGTTGATTGAAGATTGAGAGTCTCTTGGTGCTTGTCTTTGACTATCCTTTAGATATGTTGTGATGATTGTGGGACTCTCTTTGGATGGCCGCGGTGACATTGGGAAATCCTTAGATTGAGAACTACGAATTTTGAGGTGTGCTTTTGTAGCCCTACATAATTGTCGTCCTCTCTTGACCACGAAGGAATGACCTCCGGGTGCGTCTCCATTGCATGTTTTATGGGAAATATCATGTGATTCGATTATGTTAATGTTGTTGGGAGTTGCCACTAGTGAAAGTATGAACCCTAGGCCTTGTTTCCACCATTGGAATACCATTTGTGCTCACGTTTACCACTTGTTTGCTTGCTGCACTTTTTATTACAGATTTATATTACTTTGTTTTGCCATCCATATCACTTGCCATTTAACATCTCTTCGCCGAACTAGTGCACCTATACATCTGACAAGTGTATTAGGTGTGTTGGGGACACAAGAGACTTCTTGTATCTTAGTTGCAGGGTTGCTTAAGAGAGACCATCTTAAACCTCTACTTCCCTGAGTTCGATAAACTTTAGGTCATCCCCTTGAGGGAAATTGTTGCTGTCCTACAAACCTCTGCGCTTGGAGGCCCAACATAGTCTACAAGAGTAGAAGCGTGTGTAGACATCAAGCTATTTCTGGCGCCGTTGCCGGGGAAGTGAGTGCTTGAAGGTATATCTTTAGATCTTGCAATTAAATCTTTTTGTTTCTTGTTTTTATTTTCACTAGTTTTGCTTAATGGAAAACAACAAAAATATGAGAGAGCTTTATAAGCTCTACCTTGAACTTGGACATGATGTGTTCGAAGAGAAAATTAAAAAACCTTTGGAACTTTATTTGCATAACAATCATGATGGTGGTGATGTTATTAGTATGTTTTTATTTAATATCAATATTGCTCATGACATGGAAATCTCTAAGCTTGGGGATGACACGTTTGATGAACATGATATTTTTAGTCCCCCAACTTTTGAGGAGAAAATTTACTTTGATGATACTATGCCTTCTATATATGATGATTACAATGATGAATATGATATTTTCAGTCCACCTACTATTGAGGATAAAATTTATTATGATTATGATATGCCTCCTAAATACGATGATTACCATGATGATTATGATAGTCTTACTCTCACTATTCCTAATAAGAAAGATTTTGCTTATATGAAGAGTAATGACACTTTTATGCTTTTGGATCATGGAAATAATGCCTTATGTGATAGTTATATTGTTGAGTTCATCCATGATGCCACTGAAATTTATAATAAGAGAGGGAGACATGGTTCTAAATATCTTAATAATAAGAAGTTTCCTCTCTTTATGGTGAATATTTTGAAGCTGCACTTGTTTTGTCTTCCTATGCTTATTGCTTTGTGCTTCAATGAATTATTCTATTGCAATATTCCTATGCATAGAATCATGTTAGGCTTAAATGTGTTTGGTATTTTCTTCTTGATGCTCTCTTTTGTTCTTCAACTCTTATTCCTACGAGAGCATCATTAAAGTCTTATGCCTAGCTTAAAGGCATAAAAGAAAGCGCTTTTGGGAGGCAGCCCACAATGAATAAAATTTTATTTTGCTTTTGTTGTGTCTTGATGTTGTTACTACAGTAGCATCATCATTGTATCTTTATTTTTCAGCTTTGTGCCAAGTGTAGCCTCTGATTGCAAGAAAGTTCAAAAGTTGTGATGTGGTGTCCAGGAAACAGATTCTGTCCTTGGACAGAAAAATTCGTATAAAATCACCAGATCATCTTTTTGGTCTGAATTGTTTCGACAGCGTGCTCTATACAATTGTCTTTCGGGCGTCTGTTCTGAGTTTTTTGATTAGAGTTGCAGAAGTGCCCCGAAAAAATCATTTACTACCTGCTGGTCTGTTTTTCACAGATTCTGTCCTGTTTTGCCTTTCCTTCATTTTGCAAACCTTGAGCTTGCTTTTTCTTTGCAAAAACCTTTTGGCAATCTTGAGAAACAGTAGACCTTCAAGAATATCCTTATTTCCAGCAAGAAACAATTATTTTATTAAGGGTACTAACCTCGCTAATCAGATTATGATGAGTTATGTATGAAGGGAGTTTTCAAGTGTGCGAGGGAAGATGATAAAAAGATTCAGGAGTGTCAAACGCTCAAGCTTGGGGATGCCCCCATGCACCCCCAATAAATATTCAAGAAGACTCAAGCGTCTAAGCTTGGGGATGCCCCTGTGCATCCCCTTCTCCATCAACATTATCAGTTTGTCTTTCGTTCCACTATATTTTTATCACTTCATGTGTTATGTGCTATGCTTGGAGCGTCTTGCTTTTAGTTTCCTTTTTAGTTTTCTTTAGCTTTGCTTGCTTTTCATAACAAGTTGGAACTCAGCTTTCTTTGTGTGGGAGAGAAACACGCTCCACTTCAACCTAGAGCACAACATAGTATTTTCATGTCTATCCTTGCTGTGTGTGTTCTTTGTCTTTCAATAGCTACTATCATGTTTAGCTCTTAGTTCTCATGCTTATCTTTTTAAAGAGCTTTTGTTTAGTTGGTCGCTGGAACTCTCTTTAGTTATCATGCTTATCTTATTAAGAGAGTTGGCTTCTGTTGCACTGGTCGATATGTCTATGATAAAATGCTATGTGCATAATGATGCTTAGTAGTTCATGTTTTCTTATGGTTAGTCTCAAATAGCTGGGGGGTTCTCAATGTGTTATTGAGGTACCAACATGATTTGTTTGCCTATGATGTGGTATGGTTTAGTGATATCTTCCTCCGAGAATTTATTTTGATTGACTTGGCGTATGCTCACGCATATTTAAGACTGTAAAGAAAGTCTGTCAAGCCTTGATGATCTTTAATTTCTGAGTAGCGATATAACTTCCATGCCCGATTCAATGTTGCTTTGTCGCTCTGCATGATTATGACCGTCATTGCTCTTTTAGTTGGTCACTCCCAGTCTTTTGCTAACCTCCACCTGTACTAAGCGGACTGACTGCTTGTGCATCCAAAATCCTTTAAACCAGTTATGCCATATGAGTCCACCATACCTTCCTATACATGGTATTTACCTGCCATTCCTAACGAAGACTTTCATGTACCATCTCGAAATTATTCAAAAAAAGCATTCCTATTTTGTGCCTCTATTTTAGCTCATGAGGAAGTAGTAGTTAATTCATGATCTTTTTAAGTTGGACAAGCTTCACCTCGGGATTGCATGTCTAATGTGCAAACCCATAATACGAGAAGGAACTGGTGTAGAAGTGCACGCTCTGGCCAATGCAACCGAAAGACCGATCTGATGGAAGAGACTAGGCAGCACATTATACCTCAACACTCCCCCTCACGTGTGGCTCCCTTAGGCCTAAACGTGGACCGAAAGTGGGCTGCAATTTAATTGCGCCAGCCGGGTCTTGAACTTAAGACCTCTTGGCTCTGATACCATGTAGAAGTGCACGCTCTGGCCAATGCAACCGAAAGACCGATCTGATGGAAGAGACTAGGCAGCACATTATACCTCAACAACTGGCATAGAGTGCGCCCGGCTTATTAAAAATAATACAACAAACAAACCCTCCTTCACGCTTTGTTCATGAGAAATCAGAAAACTTTGGCAGTGATAAACAAAGGAGATTAAGAGGATGTGATCGTCCTCATTCGGGAGCCGTTCCTCGAAACTTGTCCAGCTCAAGAAGTAATTGAGTTATCTGCTAGCATTCGTTGACGAAACATGCATATCTAAAAATAATTATTATTATTACCTCTGTTTTTAAAACCAAGAGCTCTGGTTCATGTTTAGTTTTTGTTTCCGACCACGGGTTTTCAACCTTGCCAATAAAAGCCACGGTTCGAGAGTCTCCACCTTCTTTAAAGCACCAACTATTGAGAGCATGATTGTCATTTTGAGTGTAATGTGCATTGTCCCAAAGTACCATTGTCTTTTGCATGATTATGATATCGTTTATTCTGAAATCATTGTATCTAGTCGTCACTTAAACTTTGGAGGTGCCCCTGCATTTATGTTTTGCTTCACTAAAGGGGGCAAGCGAGATATCACTTTGTCATATTTGCACACCATGCTCACTACAAATCTATTGAGTGTTTCAGTATCATATTGTAAAACTTTCCGTTCTTTGTGATTTTCTCATGAGGCAACTTAATTACTACAGATTTATTGTCTCAGTAAGCACTTGTCATGTGACTGTGAAAAGTTCTTATATGGTTAATATCATGTCACCACAGAAATTATGCTTATTATCATTTACCTACTCGAGGACGAGCAGGAATTAAGCTTGGGGATGTTGATACGTCCAAAACGTATCTATAATTTCTGCTTGCTCCATGCCCTTTTTGTGTGATATTGCTATGATATTTATGCACTTCCATACACTTTTTGATCATATTTGCACTAACCTACTAATGGTTGCAAAAGTGCACAATGTTCTTGTTTTACACTTTACCGTGTAGGAATTACTTGGAAATTGACAAAAACGCAAAAGGAGTCGTATTGGAGTAGGACTCTGACTTTCCTGAAATCTGTCTGAGAACGTTTCTTAAAGATGGTCACGTTCCGGCCCGAAGACGACGTCAAACGGAAAAATTCTAGTTGCGAAAGTTGTGGGGGATTTCGAGGCAATGCTTCTGGATATAAAATTCGTCCAAATCAGAGTCCGGACGGCCGAGTAAAGCCCGTTTTACTGAGGCCCAAAATCTGATGACGGGAATCCGAGAGTCTATATAAAGAGAGGAAACCTAGGTCACCAAGGGCCATGAATTTTCCTCCTCCCGAGCTGCCGTCTTGGAGGGGAGGACCAGCACCATTGCAGCACCATCCACAAGGAAGAAGGGGGGCCAAGGAGCCGCTGCCCCCTAGGGCCGCCGCCGCCCCGAGGGCCGCCGCCGCCCCCTAGGGCCGCCTCCGTGGCTGCCGCCGGCCGTCTCCTACTCGCGGGGCTGCACCTCTCCATCAACACCATCATCAACCTCCTCCTCACCATGTCCATGCGTGAGTAGTTTCCTCCGGGGCCGAGGGCTCGTACGTGTAGCTATGTGGTTATCTCTCTCTCCCATGATGTGATCTTCGTTGTGATCATAGGCTATGTTAATCTAGGGTGATCCCATGATGTTTCCCCTACCTCTATGTATGGGATTGATGTACTCAATTGTCTTTATCTAGTATAACCCCCGAGACCAAGGTGACAGCGGTCTATTGGACATGGATTAGAAAAATATTTTCATGAGTGATTTCCTCTCTTGTGTGTTGATTGAAGATTGAGAGTCTCTTGGTGCTTGTCTTTGACTATCCTTTAGATATGTTGTGGTGATTGTGGGACTCTCTTTGGATGGCCGCGGTGACATTGGGAAATCCTTAGATTGAGAACTACGAACTTTGAGGTGTGCTTTTGTAGCCCTACATAATTCTCGTCCTCTCTTGACCACGAAGGAATGACCTCCGGGTGCGTCTCCATTGCATGTTTTATGGGAAATATCATGTGATTCGATTATGTTAGTGTTGTTGGGAGTTGCCACTAGTGAAAGTATGAACCCTAGGCCTTATTTCCACCATTGCAATACCATGTGTGCTCACGTTTACCACTTGTTTGCTTGCTGCACTTTTTATTACAGATTTATATTACTTTGTTTTGCCATCCATATCACTTGCCATTTAACATCTCTTCGCCGAACTAGTGCACCTATACATCTGACAAGTGTATTAGGTGTGTTGGGGACACAAGATACTTCTTGTATCTTAGTTGCAGGGTTGCTTGAGAGAGACCATCTTCAACCTCTACTTCCCTGAATTCGATAAACGTTAGGTCATCCACTTGAGGGAAATTGCTGCTGTCCTACAAACCTCTGCGCTTGGAGGCCCAACATAGTCTACAAGAGTAGAAGCGTGTGTAGACATCACGCGCCCAGGGGGAGGGGGCGCGCCCCCCGCCCTCGTGGGCACCACATGTCCCCTCTGCTTTGGTTCTCAAGTCTCTCGTGAAGATATCATTCCAAAAATAACTCTCCCGAAGGTTTTATTCTGTTTGGACTCCGTTTGATATTCCTTTTCTGCGAAACCCTGAAATAGGCAAAAAAATAGCAATCTAGACTGGGCCTTTGGGTTAATAGGTTAGTCCCAAAAATAATATAAAAGTGTATAATAAAGCCCATTAAATATCCAAAACATCATATATAATAGCATGGAACAATCAAAAATTATTGATATGTTGGAGACGTATCAGGCCCAAGTGTTGAGCCCGTGAAGGATGCCTATATATATAGTGGAGGTGTGGCACACTTATTCAGTTGATCGCTTCTGCGCCATCGTTAGGGCTTTGAATGTGTTGCAACTAGTCACCTCTACTTGGCGTCGGTTGTGTGATCGAACCTAGCAGTCCGCCGCACGACGTTCCTCCTGCACGCGTGTATACCGTTAGAGGCGGTGCACTTGTGCCGCGCTGCCGAACCTGTTTGCGGGGATCCAATCGGCTACGTGGGAGATCGACGAGGAGGAGACGACTCTGGAGACGCGCTGCCCCAACTCTACTTCCGCTGCATGGCACTGCGCGTCTAGTAGTAACGATATGTGTGACGCCCGAAGACCGACGTCCCAGAAGATTCCACAAGATTCCAGAGATTCCAGATGTTCCGGGTTCTTCCGTGTGTTGCATTTGTGCTTGTGTTATTTATTTTGCATGGCATCATGTCATCATGCCATCATGTCATATTTATTTTTTGCATCTCAACCAAATAAATCGTGTGGACCTTCGGTCCATTTAAATCGAGGGGAGTGTGACTTCTCTTTATAACATATGCCCTCCCGATATTTAGGGAGCTATATTAAATATTCCATTTGTGTGGAATTAACCCAACACACTTGCAATTATTCCCCATGCCTCTTAATTCAAGTTTCACCGTCAAAAACCTTCCCTATATTTCTTTTCTCGTTTATCGAGGTTCCTCCAAAAACCTCAACACTTTTGGACACTTTTAAGTCCTTGCCCGTGCTTGATCATCTTCCTCTTCGTCTTTCTACCTTTTATTCGCAAGTGACATTTTTCCTGTTCGAGAAATGTTCAATATCTTCCTATAAATACTAGGTCATGCCAAGACCACCTCCTCCAATTTCCATGTCTTTTGGAAGTGCTTTGGTTGTCCTACGGATTTATTCAAGTTTGAGTTATTTTCAAACTTGCATAAATTAGTAGTCTCTAAAAATTGCCAAAGGAGTTTATTAAAATAGCCCACAATTCCAGGTTCCTAGGGATATTTTTTATCTTAGCTAAAACCTTCTCCTAGCCCCTGTCCATTTTCCTTTTTCTTCACCAGGTTTGAGTCTGCTTGTTTTTTTTTATAAAAAAACAGAGCAGCCGCAGCAGAGAGCCCAGCCGGCCTCCCTAGGCCATCTCCCTCCTTCAGGCCTTTAGGCTCAGCAGCCTCTTCGGCCTGTCCAACTCCCAGGCCGGCCCATCCATTCCCTAACCCTAGCTCGACCCAGGCTCTCTCCCTCGCTCGATCCTTCCTCCCCCCTCAGCCGCCGCACACCACTTCCCTTCGATTCCCGTAGCTCTCCTCCTCCGCGCATCGAGCCCCGTGCCCGATCTTCCCTCGACTCCCCCCTTGCGCCACCAGGCAGAGCGCTGCCTCGCCTCCATGCTGCGAGCTGGCCAGCGCCCTCAAGCCTCCTCGCACGTCCGTGCCATGGCTCTGCCTCCTCGCCAGCCGCGCCTCTGCACCCAGGCGACCCGCGCCCAGTCCTCCTTCATTCGCGCACCTCCAGCGGCCAGGAGCCAAGGCCGGCCAGGCCCTCGCCTCCATGCCCGTGGCCTTCCTCCGCCGTCCCGTCCTCAAGGCCGGCCCGCACCTCTCCTCCGCCGCGGCTCCCCTCCTCGACAGCAGCGCCTGCAAGACCTCCTCGGTGTGCTCCAGCGCCGGCCAACAGCAGCCGCGCGCCATGGTCTGCTTCTCCCCTGCGCCAGCACCCTCTCCGTCCAAGAGCATCTCCACCGCAGCGCCTCTTCCTCGCCGGCCCGACTGCCGCTGCCATGGCCTTCGGTGCACCTTGCTATTTTTTTTTGTTCTTTTTGTTGTGAAGACCGCAGCCGCAAGACCGAGATGGCGAACGAGTACCACGACGACCCGAACCGCTGCGTATGTGTACATCTACAACGAGTCCGGCAAGACCGCTATGAAAGTACGACTACACGACGCGTCAAGTACCTCTCCGATGCCCAAGTTCGACTACCTTCGCCGAAACGTCAAGTACCACTACCTTCGAAAGAAACGAGTACCCCTACCGATGCGCCAAGTACCTCTACGGAACGAACGTGTACGACTACCTTCGGTGAAGAAATGAGAACGTCTACTTCCTCTCCGAACGGAACATCTACTTCCACTACACCCCGTGAACAACTACTTCCTCTACGGCCGTGTACCACTACTTCCACTACGTCCCTCTACGATCTCGAACCGCCCCGAAACGATTGTTCCGAAGGTATACCAAGATGACCCGTGTGATGCTTGTGGTTGTATGAGATGTATCGTTTTGTTTGCTCCGTGCCCGTTTCGTCCTTTTGTCATGCTCCTCGGTTGCCGCGTCGCCGACTCGTGGGAACCCGGTGACGGGATCAACCCACTTTCATCTTGTTCGACTTGCTCACGTCGATTCTTCTTTTGCACCGGTCTCTCGACGAGTTACCGGAACCGATATGATGCCGTTGCATCATTTTCGGATCATTGCCGTGGCACCCTTTCCTTCCACCATGGTGACAATACTTCATATCATCTTCTTGTCAACTTTTAATAAAAATGCATAAACTTGATCATGTCATCCGCATCATGTTAACAACATTATATGTGTGAATTGTTGTTTGCTTATAATTACTAAACGTGCTCATGGGGATTTTCCGGAATTGTTGTTGTTATTTTCGGCCTCATTTAAATTGTCTAAATAGTGTAGTTTTACTATGCTTCACCTCTTGCTATGTTAACAACATTTAATCTTGTCTTGTAAATAAACGAGAGTCAACTAAATAATTAAAATGTGGTGTTCCGTCAATATGCAACTCGTTGCATATTGAGCTCCACTTAACTTGTAGTATTGTTTGTGCACTTTGCATTGCCATTCATAATTAAACCGGACATGCATCATACTTGGATGTGCATCGTATGCCATGTTTATGCTTGTATGTTTACCGTGTATTTGCTTCTTTTCGGTTGCTTCTCTGGTTAGCTTCGGTTTCGTTCCGGAGTTGTGAGGATTCGCTCGACTGTGTTGCTCCATCTACTTCATGGATCCGTTCTTCTCCCTTGTGGAATCCCAGGCAAGATGATCATACCCTTGGATACCTTTACTACAATTGCCATGCTTAGTTGTCTCGATGCTATCGTTACATGTCGCGCTACCCATCTTTTATTGTCAGCCTCTCCTTGTTGCCATGAAACCTCTAACCTTGAAACCTTCCTAGCAAAACCACTGTTTGGCTATGTTACCCGCTTGCGCAGCCCTTCTTATAGCGTTGTTAGTTGCAGGTGAAGATGAAGTTCGTTCCAGGAGGGAACTTGTTGTTGGCATATCACAATATCTATAATTATTATTAACACACCTATATACTGGGCATGGGTGGAAGGCTTGGCCTTTTGCTCCGTGTTTTGTTCCACTCATGCCACCTTAGGCGCCGATAACCGGCATTATGTTCCTTGATTTTGCGTTCCTTACACGATGGGTGGATGGGGACCCCTTGACAGTTCGACTTTGAATAAAACTCCTCCAGGAAGGCCCAACATTGGTTTTAATTTGCTCATAATAACAACTTATTTAATTAATTAAATTTGCATAGGGGGTCGCACCCTCGGGTTCTTAATTCTACATAACAGGGGGGCCAGTGCTGATGGTGTTGGTCCCAAACTAGAGCCACTTGCGGTGCCACCCAGTTATCTGGGATCTTCGGTTACTGTACATAGCGCTCATCCGGACGTGGCCTGAGACGAGATGCGCGCGGCTACCATCAGGGTGTCGGCACGCCGGGAGGTCTTGCTGGACTTGTTTTACCATTGTCGAAATGTCTTGTGCTACCAGGATGCCGAGCCTTATCGGTTTTCCCTAAGATAAGGGGTGATGATATTATAGTTATCACTTCAGCTAATCGTGAGAGCTTGTGATGGGCTAAGTTGGAACACCCCTGCAGGGTTGTGATCTTTCGAAAGCCGTGCCCGCGGTTATGTGGCAGATTGGAATTTGTTAATGTCCGGTTGTAGAAAACTTGACAGAGGATCCGAAGTAAAAGACACAACTGTGTGAGTAACCGTGACTGTCTCTTTTCACTTTGAGAAGAGAACACGGTGGGGTTATGTTTGACTCGTATGTAGTTCAGGATCTTTAGCGATCACTACTTTTGCGACCGTTTGTGTAGATGCTCATCTTATTCTGGTCCTCGTAAGCTAGCCACCATATTATGCTTAGCCGCTGCTGCAACCTCACCACCTTACCTTTTCCTACCCATAAAGCTTTGCTAGTCTTGATACCCATGGTTATGGGATTCCTGAGTCCTCGTCGCTCACAGTTACTACAACACCAGATGCAGGTTCAGCCGATCATGATGCAGGAACTGGTTCAGGGTCTACACTGGGAGCTCGAGGAAGAGAGTGGCCGTATGCTTGTGACGTTTTCGACGATCAGTAGTGGTTTCTACTAGGATTCGATCCTGACCTATGGCTTTATGTTGTTTTGGTATCTTTCTTTTGGATCTTCACCCGTAGTCGGGTTGTGATGTTTTGAATGATGTTTTGCTTATGTATCGTATTGTGTGAAGTGGCGAGTGTAAGCCAACTATCTCCTTTTGCAATTTAATCCCTCTTTTACATGAGTCGTGCAAAGATACCAAACTTGAGATCATTCTAGGATGGGCTTATACCTTTAAGTCGTGCCTCGACACGTAGGAGGTATAGTCCCATCCTGGGCATTACAAGTTGGTATTCAGAGCCTTCTCCGACCTAGAAGCCCCCACTGATTGATCGAATCGTTGACGGTTGAGTCTAGGCACACACTTGAAAATGTTTTGAGTCCTATATTTATATCGGAGAGTAGGATCTCTTTTGCTTCTCATCCCCTTTCACTCTGGTGAGTACTCCTGACGATTACTTTTATCTCTTCTACTCTAAAAAATGCACCAATTTTTTTTTAGGATCTCGCGAGTATTGTTTGGATTGTTTCGATGTCTTTGTGACGAGAACATTGTTCTCGATGCCTCCTGTCATTAGGGGTTGTGGCAGTGTCCCGGGGAGTTGAGCTCCGAGGTGTTGTCGTCACAAATCTATCGCGGCAGTACTAGAATACTTAAGACGGCCGACATCGAAAACTCTCCTATGCGGTTAGTGGCAAGATAACCCCGACATCACCCAGTACTGGGGAGGTAGTTCGGGAGTATTGCCATAGCTTGCATAGTGGATGCTTTTCGAAGGTCCGAGGTAAACGGTTTCCGAGAACAACTGGTTATGTGTTGAAGGATGGATACAGCTGGATGTAGGTTTAGAGTTGAGTGCGCGGTGCTTCCCCTGTATCCCCAACACCTGATTGCATAACTGGAAACTTTCGGAAATTAATAGGTGGGTTCATCCAGTAGTTCTAGGCATTCTTCCAACGAGTGCATGATATGAAGTTCGGGGTTCTACATTGAGTGAAGTGGTTTTATGGGCTTGTTCCGATCGGGAGTTGCATCTTAAAGGGTCCTTGGCTATGCTGATCCGGGGATTCCAAAACCCTTTTGTAACACGTTCCATGAGCTTTCAGCACGAAGATGTGGAATGAAGCTTCTATCTTGTATTTGTTCTATCCGATCCTTGTTCCTTTTTATTTACCTTTTCTTCTCCAAGTGGCTTCTCGTCAAGCTGATGTACCTACGGAATTCATTTGTTCAATTCTCTGTTCGGATAGATATGTTGCAACATAATCTTCTTCATAAACACATCTATCCTTTGTGTTTGTTTTGATTCTGGTATTCGAGTTGCTTCGATGTCAAATGTTGATTCCATACCTCTCCTAATCGGTGTTCTCATATTTCTATGGGAGTGCTAATTCTTCTTGACCATCGAGATTGCTATGTTAATCCTTTTAACCGGTGTGCCTTCTCTTCAAGTTATTCCATACGGACGTCGTTGAGAAATCTGACGATTTGTCTGTTTCATTCATCCCAAGTCGTCTTTATTTCCCCACCCTCCCTCCCTTTTCGTTATGGAGCTAGAATTCTCAAATGAAATATCCATTTTATTAATGTGAGCTTTCTTCATTCTTTTCCTTCAATGTTCTTATCCGGTGATTTATCGTGAAGATGCTCGAGAGCTTCAAGTTCATCATTCTTTTGTTCTCATAATTCTGCCGGTGGATGTAATTCAAGATTTCGGTGTTGATCTTATCCTTTTCGTCATTTCACAATGCTTTCTTATTCCGGTGCACCAATTAATCATTCTCCTCTTGTTATTCATATCCGGAGTGCTGAAGATTCATAATTCCTTTCTTAATCCTGTCAAGCTATTTTGAGGTTGCTATCTCTCAAGCCATTTAATTCAACCGGTGCAATATCTCTTAAGCAATCTTTTTCAATGGTGATTTCTTTAGTGGGCCCTAACCCACAGGTCTTTTCCAGGATCTTACCTGGCTCTTCTAATTATTTTCCGGAGTTATTCTGAAATTCTTTTCAAAGTGTGACGTAAGAATGATATCCATCAGTCACATGCCTTCTCCAAGCTTGTTTTCAATTAATTCCATCTTTAGCTCCACCTTCCTCTTGTCATTCGTCCGGAGTATCTCAAAATTCTTCATGGCATTTCTCGTCTTCTTTCTCAGTATTTGGAGACCGAAGAAGTGTTTCTCTTAAATCTTGGCCCGTTCTCTTGAAGATTTGTGGTTCTAGCTTCATGCCATCCTCATTATTGTTCCAATTGTGAGGAATTCTTTTCATACCCATCCGAAGCATTTCATGAATTTTTTTCTTTGTGTTCCTCCGAAGGCCACTATTTCAGAAGATTTATTCGTTCTCAGTTTTCAACTTCGTCCTCCAACTATTCTTCATTGATGCCTCTTCGTTCGTCTCCAATTCTGACGGTGGTTTTTTCAAGATTACCCTTCTGTTGTTATCATTTTAATTCATTTGTTCTTTTCATTATCCCACCGGTGCTCGTTGAAGATTTACCCAAGCTTGTGCGAGATCTCTCTTTAACTCTTTGCAACGAGAATAAGTAGTATGCCAAATCCTTTGGTTGTCATCAATTTAAATTGGTGAAGGAATTGCATGACATAATTCTTATTCTTGTTCCTTCCAAGTGTTTAATTCTTTGTCTGGAGCTTGTTCATCATATCATATCCTTGGTTCTAAGTTGTTCATCTTATTTTCCGGAGCTCCAAGTTATTTCAATTATATCATTTCAAGCTCCATCTAATTCATCGCAGGCCTTGAATCTTATTCTTTTAATCTTTCACTTCTCATGCTTTCATTACCGGAGTTCTCATGGTGGTTCATCATGTTTTAATTCATCCTCGAAGTCTTCATCAAGATTCTTGTTGGAGCTCAAGCATTCTTCATCATGCATTCCAATTATAATTCTTTCTACCTTATTCTTTGAGATGGCGGTATGCCATTTTTGACAATTTTTCCTTCATGTTTCATGATTCACAAGTTTTTAGGAATCAGATATTTAAACCCATCATTTTTCTTCGTTCAGGAGATCTTTCCAACCATTCAATTTATTCGTTGGAGTTATCTTGGGTTATAATTCACCTAAAAGCTTTCCTTGAGAATTGTTGCTATTATGGTGCTTATAAATGACCCAAGTTCTTCATTTATCCTTCCGGTGGAATAAGTTTATCGTCTCCTTGTTGATCTCAATCCAATCAAATGTTCTCGTCAGTGGCTGGTTGTCACCTCATAATTTTGAGATGTTTTCCATAAGCCCACAACGAGCTTATTCGTTTCGTTGTTGATTTTTCCACCAACTCCGTTCAATCATTCTTCGTAAGGATGCTCTTTCAAATTCAATTTTGAGGGAATTTGTCATATTTTTTCTTCCTTTCTCCGCTCACTTCTTTCGTTGATCTTCATGCTATTCTTTCATTCCGGAGGCATTGTGATGTTGCTCTCTCCAAACCATCTTCTCGTTTTATCAAGACCATATTCTCCCTTGCTTGTCTATTTAACCGGAGCGTTGTATTCTTCATTCAAGTTACGTCATCTTATCTAGTTTTTCCTATCTTTTCAACCGGAGTGCTGTCTGAATCTTACTTACCCCTTGTGCCATTCTTTTAATTGCTTCGGAGGCAATGTGTTGTTGATTTCATCAAGTATCATTCCATCTCCTCAAGGTCATGTTCAATTCCTTCCATTTTCAGACGGAGTGATGTCCAAATTCTGTCATTCTTATTCCTTGGCCATACCATTGCAGTTTCATATTCTTTTGGTTCGTAAGCTCTTGTTTAATGTCTTTCAACATACAAGGCTCTCATAATGCTCCTTGTTCCTCTTTTCTAACGGAGTTTTCATATTCGTTCATCTCCGTTGCATTCTTTTTTTCAAGATTGTTCAACCTCTCAAGGTTCGTGGTTTCACTCGTCTGTCAAAGAAGCAACTTTGTTTTACCTCTTCCTCTTCCGGTTTTTTTACCCGGTGCTATCTCTAGGATCTCGGGTCGAGATCCTCTGTTAGTGTGGGAGAGTTGTGACGCCCGAAGACCGACGTCCCAGAAGATTCCAGAAGATTCCAGAGATTCCAGATGTTCCGGGTTCTTCTGTGTGTTGCATTTGTGCTTGTGTTATTTATTTTGCATTGCATCATGTCATCATGCCATCATGTCATATTTATTTTTTGCATCTCAACCAAATAAATCGTGTGGACCTTCGGTCCATTTAAATCGAGGGGAGTGTGACTTCTATTTATAACATATGCCCTCCCGATATTTAGGGAGCTATATTAAATATTCCATTTGTGTGGAATTAACCCAACACACTTGCAATTATTCCCCATGCCTCTTAATTCAAGTTTCACCGTCAAAAACCTTCCCTATATTTCTTTTCTCGTTTATCGAGGTTCCTCCAAAAACCTCAACACTTTTGGACACTTTTAAGTCCTTGCCCGTGCTTGATCATCTTCCTCTTCGTCTTTCTACCTTTTATTCGCAAGTGACATTTTTCCTGTTCGAGAAATGTTCAATATCTTCCTATAAATACTAGGTCATGCCAAGACCACCTCCTCCAATTTCCATGCCTTTTGGAAGTGCTTTGGTTGTCCTACGGATTTATTCAAGTTTGAGTTATTTTCAAACTTGCATAAATTAGTAGTCTCTAAAAATTGCCAAAGGAGTTTATTAAAATAGCCCACAATTCCAGGTTCCTAGGGATATTTTTTATCTTAGCTAAAACCTTCTCCTAGCCCCTGTCCATTTTCCTTTTCCTTCACCAGGTTTGAGTCTGCTTGTTTTTTTTTATAAAAAAACAGAGCAGCCGCAGCAGAGAGCCCAGCCGGCCTCCGTAGGCCATCTCCCTCCTTCAGGCCTTTAGGCTCAGCAGCCTCTTGGGCCTGTCCAACTCCCAGGCCGGCCCATCCATTCCCTAACCCTAGCTCGACCCAGGCTCTCTCCCTCGCTCGATCCTTCCTCCCCCCTCAGCCGCCGCACACCACTTCCCTTCGATTCCCGCAGCTCTCCTCCTCCGCGCATTCAGCCCCGTGCCCGATCTTCCCTCGACTCCCCCCTTGCGCCGCCAGGCAGAGCGCTGCCTCGCCTCCATGCCGCGAGCTGGCCAGCGCCCTCAAGCCTCCTCGCACGTCCGCGCCATGGCCCTGCCTCCTCGCCAGCCGCGCCTCTGCACCCAGGCGACCCGCGCCCAGTCCTCATTCGTTCGCGTGCCTCCAGCGGCCAGGAGCCAAGGTCGGCCAGGCCCTCGCCTCCATGCCCGTGGCCTCCCTCCGCCGTCCCGTCCTCAAGGCCGGCCCGCACCTCTCCTCCGCCGCGGCTCCCCTCCTCGACAGCAGCGCCTGCAAGACCTCCTCGGTGTGCTCCAGCGCCGGCCAACAGCAGCCGCGCGCCGTGGTCTGCTTCTCCCCTGCGCCAGCACCCTCTCCGTCCAAGAGCATCTCCACCGCAGCGCCTCTTCCTCGCCGGCCCGACTGCCGCTGCCATGGCCTTCGGTGCACCTTGCTGTTTTTTTTTTGTTCCTTTTGTTGTGAAGACCGCAGCCGCAAGACCGAGATGGCGAACGAGTACCACGACGACCTGAACCGCTGCGTACGTGTACATCTACAACGAGTCCGGCAAGACCGCTATGAAAGTACGACTACACGACGCGTCAAGTACCTTTCCGATGCCCAAGTTCGACTACCGTCTCCGAAACGTCAAGTACCACTACCTTCGAAAGAAACGAGTACCCCTACCGATGCGCCAAGTACCTCTACGGAATGAACGTGTACGACTACGTTCGGTGAAGAAATGAGAACGTCTACTTCCTCTCAGAACGGAACATCTACTTCCACTACACCCCGTGAACAACTACTTCCTCTACGGCCGTGTACCACTACTTCCACTACGTCCCTCTACGATCTCGAACCGCCCCGAAACGATTGTTCCGAAGGTATACCGAGATGACCCGTGTGATGCTTGTGGTTGTATGAGATGTATCGTTTTGTTTGCTCCGTGCCCGTTTCGTCCTTTTGTCATGCTCCTCGGTTGCCGCGTCGCCGACTCGTGGGAACCCGGTGACGGGATCAACCCACTTTCATCTTGTTCGACTTGCTCACGTCGATTCTTCTTTTGCACCGGTCTCTCGACGAGTTACCGGAACCGATATGATGCCGTTGCATCATTTTTGGATCGTTGCCGTGGCACCCTTTCCTTCCACCACGGTGACAATACTTCATATCATCTTCTTGCCAACTTTTAATAAAAATGCATAAACTTGATCATGTCATCCGCATCATGTTAACAACATTATATGTGTGAATTGTTGTTTGCTTATAATTACTAAACATGCTCATGGGGATTTTCCGGAATTGTTGTTGTTATTTCCGGCCTCATTTAAATTGTCTAAATAGTGTAGTTTTATTATGCTTCACCTCTTGCTATGTTAACAACATTTAATCTTGTCTTGTAAATAAACGAGAGTCAACTAAATAATTAAAATGTGGTGTTTCGTCAATATGCAACTCGTTGCATATTGAGCTCCACTTAACTTGTAGTGTTGTTTGTGCACTTTGCATTGCCATGCATAATTAAACCGGACATGCATCATACTTGGATGTGCATCGTATGCCATGTTTATGCTTGTATGTTTACCGTGTATTTGCTTCTTTCCGGTTGCTTCTCTGGTTAGCTTCGATTTCGTTCCGGAGTTGTGAGGATTCGCTCGACTGTGTTGCTCCGTCTACTTCATGGATCCGTTCTTCTCCCTTGTGGAATCCCAGGCAGGATGATCATACCCTTGTATACCTTTACTACCATTGCCATGCTTAGTTGTCTCGATGCTATCGTTACATGTCGCGCTACCCATCCTTTATTGTCAGCCTCTCCTTGTTGCCATGAAACCTCTAACCTTGAAACCTTCCTAGCAAAACCACTGTTTGGCTATGTTACCCGCTTGCACAGCCCTTCTTATAGCGTTGTTAGTTGCAGGTGAAGATGAAGTTCGTTCCAGGAGGGAACTTGTTGTTGGCATATCACAATATCTAAAATTATTATTAACACACCTATATACTGGGCATGGGTGAAAGGCTTGGCTTTTTGCTCGGTGTTTTGTTCCACTCATGCCACCTTAGGCGCCGATAAACCGGCATTATGTTCCTTGATTTTGCGTACCTTACACGATGGGTGGATGGGGACCCCTTGATAGTTCGACTTTGAATAAAACTCCTCCAGCAAGGCCCAACATTGGTTTTAATTTGCTCATAATAACAACTTATTTAATTAATTAAATTTGCATAGGGGGTCGCACCCTCGGGTTCTTAATTCTACATAACAGGGGGGGCCAGTGCAGATGGTGTTGGTCCCAAACTAGAGCCACTTGCGGTGCCACCCTGTTATCTGGGATCTTCGGTTACTGTACGTAGCGCTCATCCGGACGTGGCCTGAGACGAGATGCGCGCGGCTACCATCAGGGTGTCGGCACGCCGGGAGGTCTTGCTGGACTTGTTTTACCATTGTCGAAATGTCTTGTGCTACCGGGATGCCGAGCCTGATTGGTTTTCCCTAAGATAAGGGGTGATGATATTATAGTTATCACTTCAGCTAATCGTGAGAGCTTGTGATGGGCTAAGTTGGAACACCCCTGCAGGGTTATGATCTTTCGAAAGCCGTGCCCGCGGTTATGTGGCAGATTGGAATTTGTTAATGTCCGGTTGTAGAAAACTTGACAGAGGATCCGAAGTAAAAGACACAACTGTGTGAGTAACCGTGATTGTCTCTTTTCACTTTGAGAAGAGAACACGATGGGCTTATGTTTGACTCGTATGTAGTTCAGGATCTTTAGCGATCACTACTTTTGCGACCGTTTGCGTAGATGCTCATCTTATTCTGGTACTCGTAAGCTAGCCACCATATTATGCTTAGCCGCTGCTGCAACCTCACCACCTTACCTTTTCCTACCCATAAAGCTTTGCTAGTCTTGATACCCATGGTTATGGGATTGCTGAGTCCTCGTGGCTCACAGTTACTACAACACCAGATGCAGGTTCAGCCGATCATGATGCAAGAACTGGTTCAGGGTCTACACTGGGAGCTCGATGAAGAGAGTGGCCGTATGCTTGTGACGTTTTCGACGATCAGTAGTGGTTTCTACTAGGATTCGATCCTAACCTGTGGCTTTATGTTGTTTTGGTATCTTTCTTTTGGATCTTCACCCGTAGTCGGGTTGTGATGTTTTGAATGATGTTTTGCTTATGTATCGTATTGTGTGAAGTGGCGAGTGTAAGCCAACTATCTTCTTTTGCAATTTAATCCCTCTTTTACATGAGTCGTGCAAAGATACCAAACTTGAGATCATTCTAGGATGGGCTTATACCTTTAAGTCGTGCCTCGACACGTAGGAGGTATAGTCCCATCCTGGGCATTACAATATGTGATCCATCTCTGTAGCATGTTTCTGGATGTTCTGCCGGTAGGAAAATTTTAATTTGCATTCGACCCACCCTACCGTAGAACCCAACACCAACCGCCACTGACCGTCTCACGAAGGCAGCTCCACAAAAATCTCGCCGAGGGGGACACGAAAAATATATGTTTTGAGTCCTCAGGAACCGAACAAAGGGGACATAGCCCGTCGGATGGGCCGTTGCGTTTAAGAACCTCCACGCCAGAGGGTAAGCGGCCCCTAACTAACTGCTACATGAAGATCCTAATCTTCAAGGGAAGTTTAATCTCCCAAATGAGATTAAGCTATATCAGACCTGGGGTGGGTAGGATGGCCCGGTAAAGAGATTTAGCGGAAAATTGGCCAGTCGGCTCGAGTTCCCACCGTGGCAGGTTCAAGCTCCGAGGTGTGGAGAGCCACACAAGCAATAAGGTCATCGTCCCGTTCTATGGGACCGAAGGTACACCGGCATGCGATGGAGCCTAGTTCATGTAGGGTGGCCACGACAATGAGGTTATGATCCACACATATGTTAAACAGTGGTTGAAACCGGATGGCGAAAGGTTGGGGACCGGACCATCGGTCTAACCAAAAGAGGGTGGTAGTCGCAGCACCAACCGAGATGGAAGAACCGATGCAGAGGACCAACAATAGTTGAATGATCATTTGCTAGAACTAGGAGCCCCCGGATCTCATCGCAAATGCAAGGCCCTGGCCTCCATAGCCACTTGGACAAGAGTGCAATATTCATCCGCTTGGATGAGATATTGTCCAAGCCACCTTGGTCCTTTGGTTTGCAGATCTCTAACCATTTCACCATGTGGTGCTTCTTCTTATTATCCTTTCCCCGCCCAGAAGAACCTAGACTAGTACTTCGCTTATCTTGATTAAGGTATTGGATCAAACTATAGAATCCCATGAGGTACATAAGCAAGTTGGTCATCGAAGAGTTGAATAGGATGACCCAAGCTTCCTTGGAGAGCCACCTCCCTTGCCACGGCTCAACCCGATATTGGACCTTGGACACAGTCGGTCCAAGGTCCTTTCCCAATATATGGGTGTCACTAGTGGGCATACCAAGGTAAGTCGTCGGGAAGGAGCCCAGTCGACAGTTAAGACGGTTGGCGATTCGCCTTTTCTCCTCCTCGGGGTATCCCAAGACCATCACCTCGTTCTTATTAAAGTTGACCGTTAGGCCGGACATCTCCTGGAAGCATAATAACAGGAACTTGAGGTGTTGGATGTCCGGGTCCGACCCTTCCACCATCAAGAGCATTTCATCCGTGTATTGGAGGTAGGTGAGTACCCCTCCCGCGAGCAGGTGCGAGCAAATGCCCATAATATGTCATGCCCGCTTGGTCGATTCTACAATCGTCGTGAGGGCATCAACCACCAAGTTGAATACAACGGGGGAGAGCGGCTCCCCTTGACACACCCCTTACACTGTGTTCGCACACGAACACGTCACCATGTACCCTCGACGCCGGGGGTGATGCACCACAGCTCATGTCGAAGGAGACCCGCCGGAAGCGCGGTACGCAAGACAATCCGGCGAGCGCTTTTGATGACCCGAAACCCCACACGCCCAGGAGAGACCCCGTCAGGGCGCGCGGCGGCTATGGGCTGCCCTAGGTCGACCTGATCGCCCCTAGGGCCTCGAGGTTCGCCGCCCTGCAACAAGAAGAACAGACGAAGAACGAGGAAGAAGAAGAACTAGGGTTAAGGAGAAAAGATAAAAGATAAAAAGTGGTAGATGAATTGTTCGATTGTGTGTTGTTCAATCGGCCGTCACCCCTTAGGTATATAAGAGGCGGCTGGACTTTCCGTGCAAGGAAAAGGCTTGGATTCACGTCCAAAACCCTAGCCAAATTCGGATTGGTTTTGTCCGAACTTTCCAAAACTGTTCGGTTTAAACTGGCTGTACATTGCGGGCAATTCTTGAGGTGGTAAACGACCTCGGATGGAAAAGAGCCCAAAAGCAATCTTGACCGTTTCGACGAGACGAACAACTTTCATGTTGAACATTTTTCGATTTGAAGCCATCTTCTAGGCAAAAACGATCACGCAATACATGCTGTTATTCGCGCTACCCATCAGACACGTGGCTGGTGGGGCGCGCCACTTATGACTCTGTGACAGGGTTGTGTTCGGATGGCTGTAACTTTTGCATACGAACTCGGATTGGGACGATTTTTATGTCCAAATCGACCGTTTCGACGAGACGCACAACTTTCATGTTGAAACTTTTTCCATTTGAAGTCATCTTAATTGGGTTTCAAGTCATTCTTTAATCTGGTGTCATCATTAGCATCTCTGAACTTGTCATAACTTTTGCATCCGGACTCCGTTTTAGACCACTTTCATATCCATCTTGATCTTCTCAAAGAAAGCCATCTCATGGTGACTTCCAATCATAAGTTTGAAGTAATCTTGACATAGATTAAAGCAACTTTTACGATTGTGCCACTTTTGAGCGTCAATACATGCCCCCCTGTTTTTCGGCAAAGCAAGTGTGCCGAAAAATAATTGTACCATGTTGGTTCTAAGGACGATGTCAACACCCCATCGGACATTTATATGCTTAGGATGATAATTATATATCGGCCATTATTGTTCTTGAACCCTTGATCCAAACTTGGGCGAAACCTTCTCAACTTCATTAACAATCCGATGATAAAGTTCTATAGATATGTATCTCAAGGTCATCCTCTGAACCATATTGTTCCCCCTTTTGCTAGGATTTTGTAGATAATCAACAATAAACTCTCTCCAATCCTTACTATCACCTGCATCAAAATCCATTAGTGCCTGAAGCTGTGAACTTCGGTTCGGCCTTACCTATGTTGACGAGACGAAGCATCGGCTATTGAGAGAAATGCAATACACCATGATTAACATAGTAGCCGGATGCTTGCTGTGCCAACCCTTTTGAATTGTCATGTCTAAATATAAGAACAATTTTAAAGCAACCCAAGGTAAATTTTGCATCTAGACATATCTCAAGATAAACTATAAGTGATTCGTCAAAACATTGATAACCCTTGAATATTTGTTGCACTACTCATAACGAATCACCGAAAGCCTCAAGATGTATAGCAACTTGTCTCGCTCTCCATTCGAACTAAGGACGATGCTAGAATACTAAACCGGTCATGCATTGACATATTCTTAGGCCGATAGATAAATATCGGCCATTACCATGTAAACTTCATTCAAAGCACATATAGCCGAAACAAATAAATGAAATGACAAACTAAGTATTTCGGCCCTTTGGATCAGCAACAAACTTGTAACTAATCAAATGTATAGTGACTTGGTAATACCCTTTCATGATGTAAGAAATTATATGGCATCCATGGATTAAAATAAGCCCATTGAGGGTTACCAATCATACCTGATGACGAATTCCATGACATGGGCGTTAATGGCATAGTTGAAGATATGGATAATGTGTAGACCGAAGATGCTGAAACCTTCAGCTTCGTCCTTCATAGTTTTCACTCTTTTCCTTCTTCACCTTTGCCGCACTTCTTGTAATGGAAGCTTGCACATAATTCTTATTTTGAGCACTTCCTTTGGGAACCCATGCCATGTTTCTTTCTTCAAGTTCTTGTGCACTAAGTTTTTGTAATTTCTTCTTTTGCCAATATGATAAGCCGAGTGTAACACCCCAAAAATTTAACCATGTTTTATTCATTAAAATTTTGCCAGAAAATTAAATTTTTCTTTTCTGGATTTTCTTTTGATTTCAGAACCATTCTTTTCTTCTGAATTGTGGAGTTTTCCCTCCAAGGGGAACTTTTCAAAAATGTTGTTGGACTTGTATACCTTCTCAAGATCATTTCTTTTATCAGTGAAATTATTTCTATAAATATTTTCCTAAGGATTTATTACTTTTAAATTGGTTTCTCATAAGTTTTGGAGCCCTTTTGCACTGCAACCCTTTGATAAATGCATTTAAAAATTCCACCAAAATTTGGGGATGACATGTGATGGTCCTAAATCACTTTTATGCAAAAACCTCTCTTAGTCATTTGAGGATTTTGAGCCCTACCTCTAGTTTTTCAAATCTGGTTCACTTTGCAATTTGCACTACAACCTATTTTTAATTTTCTTTATAACTTCCATAAAAATTTGGAGATGTTAGTAGAGGCATATAATTAATCTCTATACAAAAAACCATTGGTGTTCTTTGGAAAAATTGAGCAAACCATCCTCTTTTGCTCTCTGGTCCAGTTTGCCATTTTCTACTGCAACCCCTTTTTATCTTGCCCCATTGCCCATGAGATTTCTCCTACTATTAGTATACCCTACTAAACTCCTAAATCCAGGAGATTGGACCCATTGGGATATTTTTGGTCCATGCTTTAATGGCCTTTCTTTTCTGTCCAGTTTTGGTTTTCTCAAAAACTTGCACTAGGAAGTTTTTGCTTTTGACAAACTAACCTTACCACCCTCTTTATCATCTAAAGAGACGCTGATCTGGAGCTTTTGGCCACCAGAAGAGATGCCTAGAAGCCCTTGGCATTCTGTCGAGCACCTTGTGTTCATGGACAGTTTTGGCATAGTTTTATATTTGCACTATGATCTTGCCCCTCTGGACAAACCAGCGTGTCCACTAATCTCCTAGCTAACTCTAACTTAGCCCTGTTTATTCCCAGCCCCACTCAAGCCCTCTAGCTAGCCTTGGCATATCGTCGAGCACCTGACGTGCGTGCTCTGGGCGCGCCCAGAGCGCACGTTTTGCGCGCGCGCGCCCGAGCCGCCGCGTCGTGCCCCTGGCCCTTGCTCACCTGCAGAGCCACGCCGCCCTCGTCCACACATCGGAACCCTCCAAGCCAACCCCTGGAGCCCTACAGCGCCGCCGTCAGGTCGGCCACGGCAGCTAGCAGCCGGCCGCAGCAGGCCCCTGCCATGGCCGGCGCCGCCCCGACCACCACAGCTCGCCAGCTGCCCTGGGGCACAGCCCAAGCTCATCCGCGAGCTCGTCCACTAGCGCCCGTCGCCGCCACGACGCCCTGCAAGCTACAGCAAGGCGGTTCGCTGATCTTATCTCCGGCCGCCGCGGAACCGACCTCGACTGCCTATATAAAGGAGCCCCGAGCTCGTCCAGACCCTCAGGCAACCTCAGGCCATCTTCCTAGAGCTCCCGTAGCCAGCAATCGGTAGAGGGAGGCCGTCTTCCTCGTCTCCGGTAGCTTCGGCCGCCGCCGCACTCCGGTGCCGTGCGTCGCAAACAGGGCCTTCCCCGCCCATCCAGTGCCACCATTCTCTTTCCCTAGACCGTGCGGAGCCGCCCCACCCCTCTAGCCCGATCGGGAGCCACCATAGCTTGAAACCCCAAATCCTCCCGAGACGCCGTCCGCCGCAGAGCTCGCCGCCGGCGACTCCCTCCACCCCCGCGGACCTAGCAACCACCGGGAGGACCGCCCTGGACTAGCGGATCCATCCCCGCCCTCAGAACCCCGCGAGGAGCCGCCGTTCGCCGGCGTCGATCGCCGGAGCCCCGCCTCGGCTCGGCCAGAGGAGGAAGAGGGCGCGGGCGACTGGTCAAACCTGACCAGTGGGCCCGAAGGACCCACTGTCAGTGACCCAGCGACGGCCCGCGCTGGTTTAAGTGGAAACGTAAATAACAGGAGTACGTCTTCTCTGTCTCAAAAGCGTATTCTTCCTTGAACCGTTTTCTTTTTCTGTTTTAATTAAAAACAGAATTTTGACTAAACTTTGACTGTCTATAACTTTTAAAATATAAGTCCTTTTGACTTGATTCTTTTTCTGTTGTTTCTAAAATTTTGTCTAGTTTATTTTCATATTTATTCGAAAAATTTCTGAACAACTTTTGTGTACTGTTTTTAGATTATGTGTTAATTCGAATTTTCTTAAAATAGGATTTTTGGAGGGAAGATGAAAACTTTCAAAGTGCACCCTCCTTCATACTCTCAGAAGGCAAGCATTCCGAACCCCGGCATAATATTGTTGTGTGTTGTTTGAAACGTTTACAACACCACCTTGACACGGAATACTCGTTATTTTATGTGACGGTATGAACATGCTCATAAGTGCATGATGAAGATTCCTTGCTGTTGGGAATTGATATACTTGTGATAGTAACCACCCTCGTCCACCTCTCGTGCCTACTGGAAGGGATCCGGGAAAGTCTCTGTCTCGGGTAGACACGAGCTTGCTACTGATATCTCATTGAGGCGAGTATAGTCAGTAAGGCATGTTGAGGTATGATGAGTAGTGATCCGGCCTGTTGTTGTGAAATATGCTAATCACGTAGGTGATGCTTTAACCTCCTGAGTCGACCATAGATCGGGTCTTGTTCCGGTAACCCCCATACTTGTTTCGTACTACCACTTGTCCCTGCCGCAGGTAGGGTACAGTCCAGTAAGTTGTCAACCCCTTTCTTGGCACACACCGTACAGAGAGGCCATGGTGGAAGATACCGGCTGCATCCGGTAGGCATGCCACCTGGTCCGGGGGCATGGGTGTTTCCGGTTGGGGCCGAGGGGGTAGCTCCCCTAGTTTGCGCGCATTATAAACTCTGTGATCCCATGCTACTCGAGGCCGTAGCCTCCCCACTTAGAGTTTTACTTAACAGGTGTCGTGGGTGATTCCAGACACCGGTAAGTTAAGCTGGTGTGTGCTGGTTGGGTGTGTTTTCAATTTAAAGACGGTAAGCGGAATTAGTCCCGATGGACTAAAGGAATCCGTTACTCGTGGGTAAAGAGTACACCCCCTGCAGAGGTTATATCTATTCGAATAGCCGTGTCCTCGGTTAAGGATTACAGTCTGGGATGGGTCAAGTGTTGGTCTTAGTGTCGGTCTTCGGAGGAAAACTGCTAAGCCAGAACATTGATCATAACATATGATATAAGATGACTATGATTATTATTGTGGACTAACCATTTGTATTATTTGAATTATTGGATATCCCTGGGATGGTTCTACCTCCTGGATATTCCCTGTGATTATTCTCATATAAGCCCTTTATGTGGTGTCGCTCAGACGCCCGACTGTGGCATGCTTATTATTTATTTTCCCTATAAGCCCTTTATGTGGTGTCGCTCAGACGCCCGACTGTGGCATGCTTATTATTTATTTTCCCTATAAGCCCTTTATGTGGTGTCGCTCAGACGCCCGACTGTGGCATGCTTATTATTATTTATTCTTATAAGCCCTTTATGTGACGTCGCTCAGACGTCCGACTGAGGCATGCTTTATTTTTTTATCCTTTCGAGGCGTCGCTTCAGACACCCGATCGGTGCACTTTATTTTTATTCTCTGATTGCTTATTCATGTTTTATAAGAATAACCTGCTTGCATGCGTCATGAACTTATTTCGTGACTGACGAAGTGATCTTGGAATGTTTCAGTGCATGATTATCATTTGTTATATTGTACCTGTGTTCATAATGTTTGCGAGTACATTCAAAGTACTCACTGGCTTGTCCCTGGCTATTGTCTTGGCCAGATTTCTTGCTTGGAGAGGAGCGCTGCGATGACAGCCCCGGAACCTAGGCAACGGAGACAGCAGCCTCGCGAAGATAGGAGTTATCCAGGTCAGCTGTTCCTGTGGGAAATAGAGTCCCATAGACGCTGAAGTATCGCAAACCGCTTCCGCCATCAAACACTAGAAACCTTTTGTTGTACTCATTGACCAGAATGGTCTTGTACTGCGTATTTTGTTTTTAGCTTGGAATTTCTGTATCAAGTTTGTGCCTCATCAGCTAACAGTAATCCTGGGGCTGGTGAGCACAAGGGCCATTTACTGGGAAATTAATATCCCGGAAAACCGGTCCCGACACCGAGTGGGCACCCCGGCTGCGATTTTGTCTTGGCCAATGGCAATCCTTTTTTGGCCTTGTGCACTCTCAACTTCTTTCCTCCAGATTTGGCACTTTGACTAACAATAATTGGTTGCTTCATCTCATTGCCTTTAGTAGCCAATGTCAACACTTTAATTGGCTCTTTTTCATTTGAGATCAAATCTGAAGTTGCACTCTTACGACCATCTCTTTTAACACGGTAAACTTGCTTGACCACCTCTTTCTTCTTCCTTGAGCTCCGGACCGATTCCTTATGATTGAAACGGTCTTTAACATGTGATTGTTCAAATGTTGATCTTCTCGGAGCTGCATAATATTGGTGAGATGGTCTAAAATAAGATGGAGAATGCGCCCTTGTATCATACCTGTCCCATGATGGATATGGATCTACTTGAGCATAGGGAGGCATCCACGACATTGGCATTGGCGGCCCAAAATAAGGATATGAATATGTTGCATAAAAATTGTCACTTTGCCAATGCCGATCCTCATACTTGCGCCTTGGGGGTGATCTCGGTTTCTTTGCATGATTTGGCCGATAAGCATTCTTCTCTTCACTCTTCTTTTGATATTTATCCAATAGTTCACCGAAGGTGATTTTTGATCTCTTACACTTGCGCTTATTCCGGCCTATGTTTTCTTTTGGTTTGCTTTCATCGATCATTGGATTTGCTTGCTGCCCCCCAGTCCTTGGCGTCTCCATTGTAGCTTTGATGGCACTCTCGCCCTCAAGATTATGCTCGTTATGCTCTTCAACAACTTCTTTACTTGAAAGCTTGATCCCATCACCTGCAGCTTTTACATTCTCTTTAAATGGATCGGCTTGAAGCAGCCGATGCAAAAACTTTTTGCCATCGGGACCAATCGGAATAGACTGTTCATCTCTTGGTGTTCCAACAAACTTCAATCGTCCTTTTTCAATGGTCGATTTAACTATTTGACGAAACATGTTGCAATCCTCAAAATTATGCTTGGATGAATCATGCAACTTACAATACATTCGTCCTTGGATTGATGGCTTAACATGGTGATCAAGAATTGTAATGTAATTATTTTTCAGCAACAAATCAAATATTTGATCACACATGCTTGAATTGAAGGTATACTTCTTGTTTTCTAGCCGATCTTGCTGTTTGAACGGCTTTGGAGATAAGCAAACGAATGGTTCAGATTTGTAATCTCCCCATTCGGCTATGCATTGTGTTTTCCACTCTATCTCTGATGTCTTTGTATAAGATATTATATTAGCATCAGTTTTCTCAATCGAATTTAATATTGGCTTTAAATTTCTGAAACGAAGATATTTAGAACATACATGTCTCAGTTGAGACCAAGTGCAAGCCAAGTACGAAATAAGCAAAGCTACCCAACTAGATATTAACTTTACATAAAGCAACGGGGAAAGCTTTGGCTGTAACAATAAGTCAATATCGGTCTTTATAAATGGCGTAATGGGTTGACCGATATGTTCCATAACAAGTTTATTGCTAACAAGTAAATTACCCTTCTTCATTGGTATTTCAAAATTACTTATGAGAATATTTCTTATAGATGCATCAATAATGAAGTCGCGACCAAATCTAAAAATAGGTAAATTACTCTCTATGCATACCTCTTCAAATATGTTGGGAGAACATGATGGTGGTGTCTTGAAGAACATCTTGCTCCGTCTTTGGATGGCTCCCCAACACATTTTCATCATCTTTTTCTTGATTCCGTGCATCATTGCTTTGAAGATCCATGTCAGCCGAACTTTGTTCGGCTACTTGTTCTTGTCCTTGAGGCTTGTCAATTTCTATGGCACGGAACTCATAGGGCAGGAAGTAGGTTCCATTGACTTCGGAAAAATCAAGTATGATTGTTTTGCTATGCTTTCCATGCCCTTTCTCAATAATACTTGACTCTTTGGATTTGATGGACTCAGAATATATGCTACTTGATTTGGCTTTTCTAATAACCGAATTTTCTTTGTTACCTGAATCAACAACTGTATCTTTTTGAATTTGCAAGGCTTCTCGCTCTCGTCTAATTTTAGCCCACATCTCAGCTTGGCGAGCCTTAAACTTGTTCATCTCAATTTCCATCCACTCGTCATGAGATTGCCCCCCAATACTTTGAGACTCTTTCGGCAATGAGGTGCTGAAACTTTGTGATTGTTTAGGTGGTACACTGGATGGTACAGCACTGGGCATCTGCATCATTTGCACAACTCTAGCTTTTACAGCAGCAAAATCATGAGGCTTCCCGCCTTCTATTAGTTCCTTGCGAATAGAGTTGCACAAATCCCAAGAGAATGTAAGCTTGTTCTCAATTACCCAGTCTGGATATGGTTGCCCCCCAATGCTTTAGACTATTTCAGCAATGAGATGTTGCCGAAATTCTGTAACTGTGTAGGGGGACATGATATGCCACGGTAGTAGGTGAAGGCATTTTTGCTCCTGCAGAAGTTTCACTTATTCGGCCATGACCATTAAGGTGCGGAGCCGAATTATGGACATCAACAGTTGCGTATGGTGCCAAAAAACTAGTAGCATGAGGTGTAGCATATGATATTTGAGGGTAATTGGCCGAATAACTAGTAGTAGCATGGCCAATTCCCCTATCCACCAGCATGTTTGGATTAACATGTTGCAAATTAGTTGCCGATGAATAAAAGGGTGAAACACTTTCTTGTATGCTATTGGAAGTTCTAACTTGGGGTGTTTCAAATTGGTTAACCGAACTCATCATGTTGCTCATCGGCATATGAATTTGCTGGGTTGCCGATGCATGTGAGTTGGAATACATATGTTGCATGTTACTAATATCATAAGAAATTGAACCATGTAAATTACTTTGAATCGGCCCTTGCACGTAGTTAGATGCATGATTGAAAAAACCAGGGCTGGCCGATAGAGTATATTCATTGAACGATCTAGTAACACCATATGAATTATTTGCATCTACATAAGGGGGTTGGGTATTCATATTACCTTTGTAGATTGCAAACCCTAGATGACGATCTCTTCGTAGCAAGAACAGGCCGGAGACCGCTCAAAGCTTCGTCCCCAGCGGAGTCACCAAAAAGTGTGTTCGCACACGAACACGTCACCGTGTACCCTCGACACTGGGGGTGATGCACCGCAACTCACGTCGAAGGAGACCCGCCGGAAGCGCGGTACGCAAGACAATCCGGTGAGCGCTTTTGATGACCCGAAACCCCACACGCCCGGGAGGGACCCCATCAGGGCGCGCGGCGGCTATGGGCTGCCCTAGGTCGACCTAATCGCCCCTAGGGCCTCGAGGTTCGCCGCCCTGCAACAAGAAGAACAGATGAAGGACGAGGAAGAAGAAGAACTAGGGTTAAGGAGAAAAGATAAAAGATAAAAAGTGGTAGATGAATTGTTCGATTGTGTGTTGTTCAATCGGCCGTCACCCCTTAGTTATATGAGAGGCGGCTGGACTTTCCGTGCAAGGAAAAGGCTTGGATTCACGTCCAAAACTCTAGCCAAATTCGGATTGGTTTTGTCCGAACTTTCCAAAACTGTTTGGTTTAAACTGGCTGTACCTTGCGGGCAATTCTTCAGGTGGTAAACGACCTCGGATGAAAAAGAGCCCAAAAGAAATCTTGACCGTTTCGACGAGACGAACAACTTTCATGTTGAACATTTTTCGATTTGAAGCCATCTTCTAGGACAAAACGGTCACGCAATACACGCTGTTATTCGCGCTACCCATCAGACACGTGGCTGGTGGGGTGCGCCACTTATGGCTCTGTGACAGGGTTGTGTTCGGATGGCTGTAACTTTTGCATACGAACTCGGATTGGGACGATTTTTATATACAAATCGACCGTTTCGACGAGACACACAACTTTCATGTTGAAACTTTTTCCATTTGAAGTCATCTTAATTGGGTTTCAAGTCATTCTTTAATCTGGTGTCATCATTAGCATCTCTGAACTTGTCATAACTTTTGCATCCGGACTCCATTTTAGACCACTTTCATATCCATCTTGATCTTCTCAAAGAAAGCCATCTCATGGTGACTTCCAATCATAAGTTTGAAGTAATCTTGACATAGATTAAAGCAACTTTTATGATTGTGCCACTTTTGAGCGTCAACACACCGTTGTTAATTAAGGGCCTACTTCCCCATTGATGTTAGCGGCCGACTGGCCGCTCATCACAAGCTGCATGGCCCTCGCTATCAAGTGGGGGGGGGGTCTTCAAAATCCATCCTATCTAACACCTCCCGAAGGACCAATGGACCGTATGATAGGCTTTATGGAAATCGATCTTGAAGAAGACCGCTTTGAGATGTTTCCTCTTGACTTCATGGATCACCACATGGAGTTCCATGACCCTATCCAAGATATACCGACCCTTAATGAACGTGGACTGGTTTGGGTGGGTAATTTGGGAAGCTAGAAGAGCCGCCCTATTGGCGTACCCTTTAGCAAGAATCGGAAATATCATATTGATCACTGTGATAGGACGGAATTATCGGATATCTTACGCCCCGACAACTTGGGGATCAGAGAGGTAATATCGTACTTCAATCGGGTCAGGTCGAGCACACCCTGAGCGAACTCCCTAAACAGTGCAAGGATTTCGTGCTTAATAGAGTGCCAGAACACCTGGAAGAACCGGACCAGGAGACCATCCGGTCCCGGGGCCGATGCGACATTCATCCCTTTAATAATGGTAGCCACCTCTTCTACTTAGAACTCCGCCAACAACATCCCATGTTGTTCCTGTGAGACTCGCTGGTGCCCCTCCCAGACAGAGTCGGTAAGCGTCGTGCCGCCACGATCTCTTGCCGCAAACATGGATTTATAAAAGCCATCCACATGAGCCCGGATCTCACCCGGATCTTGGATCAACTGATCTCCTTCTCAAAAAAGGGGAATGGTACACCTACGACGCCGGCCATTGGCACTCGTGTGGAAGTACATTGTGTTGGCATCCCCGAATAGGACCTAATTAATGGTACCCCGTTGGCGACAATGTTCCACCTCTTTGCGGTAGATTTCCAGGAAGTTGTCTTCTAAGCTATAGCGGAGGACCCATCCTCAGGGGGTAGGCCCGCGGTGTCGGCCTTCAGGTCCAAGACCTGAATCTCATGAGAAGGGCCCCTTTCTGGACCTTGAGGTCCCGTCCCACATTGGCACCCTAGCCCTGCATGAACCATCTAGATCGCTTGGCCAAGAAGTGCCACTCGTCCACAGCCAACATATGACGGTATGGCTCTAACCGCGCAGCCACCCAGTGAATGTTCACCGCCTCAATGAACCCGGGTTGTCGAAGCCAAAAGGACTCGAAGCAGAACCGCCGGGGTGGCCTAGGTCGGTCATCACTTGAGGAAAGAAGCAGGGGTACATGGTCCGAGCCTATTCGAGTGATGGCCTGCAGGCACGCAAGCGGGAACTGAAGTTCCCACTCCGAGCATATGAGTACTCAGTCCAGGACAGTCTGTGTCTGGTTCAACTGACGATTTGTTCATGCACCAACCCTATCTTACTGTCGGATACCGAGATCAGCGATCCAATCATTGAACCATTGCATGCTCGGACCGTCGATCCAGGCATTATTCTTATCAGACGGAGCTCTAATGAGGTTGAAGTCACCTCCTATGATGACTGGGAGGGAGGCGGCCGAAACCTTCGTCTGGATCTCATCAAGGAAGGATTGGGACCGCCTATGATCCGCGGGCCCATACACCAGGATCACTTCGCACTTGAAGTTGATCGCTCTTTCCCAGGCTTCCATGCTCACGAACCCTAGTCCATCGACGCAACCTCGAAGGTCGCATCCTTCACACCTAGAAGGATGCCCCCAGAGTGGCCAGCCACTCCACTAGAGGGCAGCCAGTGCCAGGTAAATAGGTGCCTACTCAGGCCCTCCAGCTCTACTAAGGAAAACTCAAGTCTCATAGTCTCCTGGACAACAATGATGTCTACATTCTCCTATCTCATTTATTCGACAAGTTGCCTGCGGCGGCCCTCGTTCACGAAGCCATGTAGGTTCCAAAAGAGAGCACACGTCAATTCAACCAAGGGGTCCTCCCTGGACCCCATGGTGGTGGACGCACTAAGTGTACGATGGAGCTGGCCAGTACAAGACCTAGTGTGGCCCCGGCCCTCATCCGGAGGAAGGGGGTCGAGCATACCACGAACTGAGGGCCGCGGCGTTTGGGGAGCCACCTCCAGGGATTCCTCGGTGGCCCTCGATCTGGCCAACGCGAGGCAACCCTCTAGTACCTCCTTGGCCTGGATGGCCGCAATCTGCTCCGGGGCAGGGCCCTTCTCCCCTCGGAAAACAATGACTAAATCCGCCACATTTTTGGCTAGGTAGCCGAGGGGCACACCCACCATGACAGAGAAGTCGGACACCTCATTAGACAAAGCAGGAACATAAGACGGCGAATGAGACGGACTTGGGTTAAGGCTGCTGCTACGGCACGTCGCAGAGCCTTCTCCGCGGTGGCGGCGTAAGTTGCAAGATGAGCCAAAATCCTAAATGTTTTTGGTGCGTCTTTGGCTTTGCCGGTGGCAGTATATATAATAGGATTAAGGAGCTATTGTGTCGCGATCCATGATCTCAAACCGACTTGGATTCTAAGTCGTATACTTACCGGGCAAGAAATAATTAACTTGTATGTCAAGACATCAAAAAATAAAAGGGCATAAGGAAGTTGTGCATGGCGAGGTGAGCCGAGTGTGTGTGGTCTTCTATTCCTCTCCTCAACACATCACTTAATGTGGTGTAGAGACTACCCACTATATAAGTGGTGAAACACTTTCTCCACTAGCGGTATGAGACTAAGCGTGGTCTTCTATTCCTCTCCTCAACACATCACTTAATGTGGTGTAGAGAGAACCACTATATAAGTGGTGAAACACTTTTTTTTCTCCACTAGAGGTATGAGACTAAACTTTAGTACCACCCGTGCCATTTGTCCATGAGCCTCTATTTGAGATTTAGAAATTGTACATGGCTTAGTCCCATTGTTTCAAACCGTTTGATGCTCACGACTTCTGTGTAAATTTGAACTACGGAGTTTCCGAAGTGAGTGGAAAGACAAGAGTATTTAACTGTTTTTGAAGAAAAAAAGACGCTCTTATATTATGAGAGAGAGGTGTTAGATAATAACGAGATAAACGAGACACAAGAGACACGGATTTAACGTGGAAACCCTTGCGGGAGAAAACCACAGACGCACAAAGGCGCAATCACTATGAGGAGGAGTATTACAAGCACGAGACGACAGACCGTCTTAGGTGCGACTACATGGGGTATATAAGAGGGCAATACATGAGAGTCCTTGGAGGACAAGTAAACGAGTTGTACTCGTACACGTTGACGTCAACGGAAAGGCCCACACCTGTTGTACTACGTCTAGTCCAACACGGTATAATTTGGATCACAATTTAACAATCTCCACCTTGATCCAAATTCCCTCCAGTAGTCGAAAAAGTAAATAACTCCATCCAAATCAGCATAAACACCTTGTGCGTCAAAGTCCATAGCACTAGTGAGAAATACCAACTAAGTCTGAGCAAAGCTCAAACTTATTGGTAGGAACTGGCTTTGTCATCATATCAGCTGGATTATCATGAGTACTTATCTTGCATACCTTCAAATCACCTTCAGCAACAACATCTCGAATATAGTGAAATCTGACATCAATGTGCTTCGTTCTCTCATGATACATTGGATTCTTCGTAAGATATATAGCACTTTGACTGTCACTAAATACGGTAGGGCAAGATAAATCTCCACAAAGCTCAGCGTACAAACCTTTCAACTAGATAGCTTCCTTGCATGCCTCAGAAATAGCCATATACTCGGCATCAGTAGTGGAACAAGCCACAATAGACTGCAAAGTTGCTCTCCAACTCACAGCACAACCACCAATGGTGAAAACATAACCTGTGAGTGATCTTATCTTATCCAAATCACCAGCAAAATCAGAATCAACAAAACCAACAAGTCCATCTCCAGTTTTCCCAAACTGTAAATAAGCATTAGAAGTACCTCGCGGGTATCTGAAAATCCACTAAACTGCTCTTCAATGCTCTTTTCCAGGATTAGCCATGTATCTACTGACAACACTCAATGCATATGATAAATCCGTACCGGAACAAACCATGGCATACATAAGTGAACCAACTGCACTCGAATAGGGAACTCTAGACGTGTACTCAATATCTGCATCTGACTTAGGACATAAAGCTGATGATAATTTGAAGTGTGCAGCTAACGGAGTACTTACTGGCTTGGCATTATGCATATTAAAACGACGAAGAACCTTATCAATATATCCCTTCTGACTTAGATATACTTTTCCAGATGGCCTATCTCTGGATATTTCCATGCCAAGAATTTTCTTTGATGCACCCAAATCCTTCATCTCAAATTCATTACTCAATTGCTTATTTAGTTCATTAATATCTCACATACTCTTTGCAGCAATTAGCATATCATCAACATAAAGGAGCAAATAAATAGTTGAACCTTTGACAGTTTTCAAATAAATACAACTATCATAATTAGACCTTTTGAAACCTTGAGAGAGCATAAAGGTGTCAAATCTCTTGTACCACTGTCTAGGGGATTGCTTCAATCCATAAAGAGATTTCTTTAACTTGCAGACAAGCTTTTCTTTTCCAGGAATAACAAAACCTTCAGGTTGTTCCATATAAATATCCTCTTCTAATTCTCCATGTAAGAATGCAGTTTTAACATCCAATTGTTCAAGCTCAAAATCATTCATGGCAACAATACTGAGTAAAGTGCAAATAGAGCTATGCTTCACAACAGGAGAAAAGATTTCGTTATAGTCAATACCTGGAATCTGGCTATAACCTTTAGCAACTAACCTTGCCTTATATCTTGTCTCATCATTAGGAGAAACACCTTCTTTCCTCTTGAAAACCCACTTGCAACGAATAGGTTTCTTCTCTCTAGGCAATTTTACTAAATCCCAAGTGCCATTCTTTTCAAGTGATTCCATCTCATCATGCATAGCGGTCATCCACTTATTACTATCACCAGAAATAATAGCCTCAGAATATGAAGAAGGTTCAGCATTACCTTCAATTTCTTCTGCAACAGATAAAGCAAAAGAAACAATATTGCACTCTTCAATTAACCTTTTAGGTTTATCAATACCCCGCCTAACTCTGTCACGTGCAAGATTCCAACCGGGTGGAACAATAGGCTGATTTGGAGTGGGAGTGACATGTTCATCATCAACGACGGGGTCATCATGTGCATGGACAATTTCATTACCAGATGTGTCACCTGAATCAATAACATGCTCCACCTGAACAGTAGGATGCTGAAGAGTAGCCTGCTGTTCACTCTCAACAGGAACATTAGTAGATGGAACATCATGTAACATAGCAGATTCATTAAAGATAACGTTTCTGCTAATAACAACCTTCTGGGTTTCAGGATTCCACAATTTAAAACCTTTAACACCAGACTTATAACCAAGAAAGATGCACTTAACAGCCCTAGGCTCCAATTTTCCATTATCAACATGAGCATAAGCAGTGCAACCAAAAACTCTCAACTGTGAATAATCAGCAGGTGAACTAGACCATACCTCAATTGGAGTTTTCTTATTAAGAGCAATAGATGGTGAACGGTTAATGAGATAACAAGTAGTGGAAGCGGCCTCAGCCCAAAAACGCTTATGCAAACCTGCATTGGACAACATGCAACGGGCTCTGGAAATAATGGTCCTGTTCATATGCTCAGCAACACCGTTTTGTTGAGGAGTATAAGGAACGGTGTAGTGTCTCACAATGCCTTCAGACTTGCAATAATTCTTAAATTGCTTAGAACAGAATTCCATACCATTATCAGTGCGAAGTATTTTTACCTTCTTTTCAGTTTGTCTTTCAATCATAATCTTCCACTCCTTAAATGCTGAGAATGCTTGCCATTTATGCTTCAAGAAATAAGGCCAAACTTTTCTTGAATAATCATCAATTATAGTCAGCATGTAACTAGCACCACCTAATGACTTCTTGCGAGACGGTCCCCATAAATCAGAATGCAAATAATCAAGAATGCATTCAGTTGTATGAGTCGAAGTATTGAACTTCACCCTCTTGTGCTTGCCGAAGATACAATGCTCACAAAATTTCAATTTACCAGTTTCGTATCCTTTAAGAAGACCTCTCTTATTTAACTCTGCCAAACCAAGTTCACTCATATGTCCAAGACGCATATGCCAAAGGTTAGCAGCATCACAATCAGAATTCTTTGAAATAACTAGAGTAGCGTTACCTGAAACGGTAGAACCTCGAAGGTAATAAAGACCATTGGTCGAACTTAAGTCACCTTTCATCACAATAACGGAACCTCTGGTGACCTTCAAAACACTATCTCCACCTGAATACTTGTAGCCCTTTGCATCAAGGGCACTCACAGAGATAAGATTTCTCTTCATCTTCGGAATATACCGAACATCTGTCAAAGTTCTGATTATGCCATCAAACATCTTGATTCGAACGGAACCGATGCCTTCAATCTTGCATGGTGAATTATCAAAACCCAAAACGGAACCAGCAGCAATAGTGGAATCAAAAGTAGTAAACCAATCTCTATGCGGGCACATATGAAAAGTACATGCAGTGTCAAGTACCCACTCATCATTGGTCTCAGCACATCCAGCAATAACGACAAGAGCATCATCGGAACTATCATCACGAGCAACGTTAGCAGAATTTTCACCTTGTTTATTACCTTTTCTCTTTTCCTTGTTCTGCAACTTGAAACACTCGGAGATGTCATGCCCGTCTCTCTTGCAATATCTGCAATACTTCTTGTCTCTGGATTGCGACCGGCCCCTGTGGCCGTTCTTACTTTTGCCTCTGTTTCCGTTATTGGAGTTCTTCTCCTTTGTCCTGCCACGAACAGATAATCCCTCGGCTTGGGATGAACTCGAACCATCATGAGGCACCATTAATTTCATCTTCTCCTTAGAGTTCAAAGCTTCATAAACTTCATTAAGTGTGAGAGTATCACGACTATATAATATGGTGTCTCTAAAATTGATATAAGAACTTGGCAGTGAACAAAGTAGCATTAAAGCAGTATCTTCCTCTTCATACTTAACCTCCATTGCAGCTAGATCGGAAATGATCTCTTTAAATTCAGAAATATGATTCAAAACATTACCTCCCTCGGGTAACCTATGCAGGAATAATTTTTGCTTCAGATGCATCTTGCTGGTAAGATCTTTTGTCATGCAAATGCTTTCCAGCTTTAACCATAGAGCGGCGGCAGTTTTCTCGCTCAAAACTTCCTGCAAAATATTATTATGCAAATGAAGTTGAATTTGTGACAAAGCCTTACGATCCCTTCTTTTCTCATTAGTAGTCCAGTCCTGAATTCGGTCCTTCCCAAAACTATTCAGTGCATCATCATAGTCGGCCTGTGCCAACAACGCCCGCATCTTAACTTGCCATAGGGTAAACCTTGTGTCACGGTCCAGCAGCGGAAGATCGTACTTCATGGATGCCATGAGTAGATAAATCTGTATACACAAGGTAGTACAAGCCGATAGAAAAAACTTGATAGAATAATTTGCGGAGCAAAGAACGAGAGAGATAGCAGCCAGCAGCTTCACGTGTATACGTAGAAGTGGGAGACCAACAAACTGTAGCTTGACGTGACGAATACTAGTACCAGTAGCTGGGTAATCTAGTACTAGTTCTTGATCGATGGATAAAGAAAACTAATTCTGCACTTAGCTTCACGTCAAGGAACGGCGGCTTGGACAGATCGCTCCTTCTCGGGACTTGAGCAGACCGAGCAGCAGCGGAACTCGGCAACTTGTGGCCGGTACGTAGAGCAGCAGCAGCGTAACTCGGTGGACCGATGGATCGCCTGTTGGTCTCCGCAATACGGCGACTTTGCGGCAGCGTACGACAGCTTTGTAAACAATCAATTTCTTGTTGGTCTCAATCTCGGATAAGAAAAGGCTGCAGCCGAAAACCAATCGATCTCGGCGACCGGCCGCGGCGCACGGAATGCAGCCCTAATCCTCTCGCTCCCAAATCTCGTATCTGCAAACCTCAGCTCTGTATACCACTTGTTAGATAATAACGAGATAAATGAGACACAAGAGACACGGATTTAACATGGAAACCCTTGCGGGAGAAAACCACGGACGCACAAAGGCGCAATCACTATGAGGAGGAGTATTACAAGCACGAGACGACAGACCGTCTTAGGTGTGACTACATGGGGTATATAAGAGGGCAATACATGAGAGTCCTTGGAGGACAAGTAAACGAGTTGTATTCATACACGTTGACGTCAACGGAAAGGCCCACACTTGTTGTACTACGTCTAATCCAACACGGTATAATTTGGATCACAATTTAACAAGAGGGAGTACTTTATAGCTTTGGGATTTTAAATTATTTGAAGTTGCAATGAAATAGTAAAACAACAAACACGCTGCAACACCGCTGCACCGACTTTGCTGCACATGGAAACATTCACCACATTCTCAGTAGTAGTTTTGGCATGACGAAAACCAACAACCAATTTCCATATCAGTAACTCCCCACTTATATTTAGGGGGGGACACATTGAACAAAGACCCGAGGAATAGTTTGAGGCACATTGCAAAAAGAGCACAAAGGATCATATGACGAGCTTCTGCTCAACATGTTACCCTTCTTCAAAATGGCAGTTTTGAAATAAAGCAGAGAAGATCTTATCCTTCTGGGCGACATCGATGTCCATAAATGTTCGAAAGATCTATCTGGTATATCTCTACTCTGAAGCTATCTTGGAAGATCTACCTTCATAGAATTGGAAGACTACATGCTTTAGTTTGAAGCTATCATTCCTCGACATTGTTTATTATGTCATCAGTGACCATCTGTTTTGTCAATAAGAAGAGACTGGCTATTTCTTTTTCAGCTTCAAGAATTACATCCATCTTCTGGTGTACTTCCATTTTAGGAGCACATTTACTAATTTTTTGACTCTTTGATGCAACCAAGTCAATACCAGAATCAGCTTTGCCATGTTTGAAGAAATCCTTAGTCATATCCGCAAGCTTCCTCAATGCAGTCATAGCAGCAAGTGCTTCGACCTCCGCAGCTTCAATTTGAAGCTCTGATAGCTCCATCTCTCCTACAATGCCGCCCTCTGTTGTCTTACTGGAAAAACCAGCAAGTTCATTTGTTGCACTGGGATCCGGTAACTCTTCCGACTCATGTAGTTCCCTCTCCTTCACATCCCACTTTTTAAGTAGTGCCTTCAGCTCTTGATCTTTGGCATAAAGTGCTTCATGAGCAGCTCTCAAGTCCATGTCCTTATGCCTCAAGCATTCTCTTAACATCATTTATGTCAGCCTCCAGTTGATTATGCTTATGCAAATTGGACTCGAGGGTTGTACATGTGCTTGAAATTTCATCATCTAGTAATGCATAGGTGTCCATTTCTCCGGATTTTAGGGAACTAGCAAGATCGCCAGTGAGCTCAGCCATCCTGTGAACCAGGGATTCAGCATGCGAGCATCTGAGTCGTATGATATCCAACTCACTCTCTAGTGTTTCTATATGTTGTTCTTTATCATGTAATTCAGTTCTAGCGTGAACCATTTGATCCTTCTTGTTATTTAGCAACTGCTGAAGCTGAACAACTTCACTGCTGACTTCAGTTAGTCTGTTCTGTGTATCAAAAAGCTCTGAATCATTTTCTAGAACAGCCAATTGAATAGACTCTACCTTCAACTTCATATCTTGGACTTCCTGTCTGGCTTCTGACAGTTCAAACTCTTTTACTTTAGCAACTTCTTGTGATTTGGTGCACTCATTTTCTTTCTGAACAAGCTCCTTCTGAAGAAAGCCTACTTCTTCAGTTCTATGTTCTAAGCTCTGTCTTTCTTTGGTTAATTCGGCTTATAGAGACTCAACCTTCTCCATTTCCTGAAGTAACTGTGATTCAAGTTCATGACAACGAGACTGTGCGTACTTGAGCTCTTGTGTCTTCCCTTGAATCTCCAGTTGAGCAGCTTCCAAATCATGGGTGTGAGACATCAGTAATACCCTTTGGTCCTCGAGTTCCAGTGCTTGTTTCTGCAACTGCACGTCTTGATCTTCTATTTGTTTGTGAGAGGAAGCGAAAGCATCTTTCGAAGGGATTAATTCACAGCGTACAACGTCTAGCAGAGACCTCACACGATTGAAGCCAGTGATAATACCATTGATATCATCTGTATCTTTGAATGCCAGTTGTGCAAGTTCCTTTAACTCTTGTTGTGCTGCTAACCATCCTAAACTCTGCTTCTCAAGTTCATGTTCAGCAAATTTCAGTTTCTCTTCATTAGTTTTCCTCGATTCATTTGATCTGGCGATATCGATTGTCTTTCTTTTTATTTCACTCTGCAGCTCCCTAAGTGTTGCTTCTTGCTGCGCAACAGCTTCATTAGCTGGAAGAAGCAGCTATTCTTTAGACCTGATCTTTGAACGCATCAGGTCAGCTTCCTCGTTCTTCTTGAACATATCTCGTTTGAGATTTTCCACTTCAATTACCTTCTGAGAATGCAAAGCTTGTGAACTGGCAATAGTCTTGTCTTGCCCCTCAACCAGAAGCTTCAGATTACTGATCTGCTTCACTCACAACGCCAGATCTCTACTTGCCTTTTTCAGTGCTTTCTCTATTCCTTGTTGCCTTACATAAGCTCTGTGAATCGCTTCCTCTCTCTCTGATCAAGGCCCTGCTTCGTCTTGCTCAACCTTATCTGGTCATCGGAAACCCTCTTCTCTGCATTGCGAAGATCCTTCTGTTTCTTTTTGAGGATAGACAAGGCACCCTTGAATTCAGACTTCGGGACCTCAATGCTCACGCTCAGTTCGCTATCATGAGAAGCACCAGTGTCCAAACTTTGTGTCTTAGCAAGTAGCCACTCCATCAACTCTCTAGCTGGCTCAGTCGTTCCATTATCACCATCAGTTATATTTGATCTAATACCTTTTACGACTGATTTGATCAAGCGAGGAGCATATTTCAGATGCTGAGTCTGAAATGCCACCATGAAACTCAGCTTCTGCCTGAACATAACCTGAGAGAGTTGCAGGAAACAATGCATAAGTAGGATATTAGGCTAAGGAAATGGGCAAAATCTAGTGAAGCAATATGGGGAATATCCTTTCGTCAAACTAAGCACGTAAAAAATTTCTTTGTAAATAGAAGAACTGAAGGGCAGGCCACTGAACACCAGAAAGGAAAATAAAATCAGCTGCAACTCTTCAGATAAATAAAGTATATAAGATGAAGTATCATAACTGATAAAATTTGGTCTCAAACATACCTCTGCATAGATAGTTCATTTGTTCAGTAGAATTTTTTAGTTTAGAGGCCGTTCTCCAATTAAGACTTGTTCAGCCAGGTACAGTTTACTGAATTTTATAACAATAGAACCAATTCCAGAAAAAGTAAAGAAAAGTACTAGTACTAGTACTAGTAGAACATGAATTAGCGACACCAAATTTGGTATCCTTCTACTTCAAACACATGTAAACACAAGCAGCCCATGTAACAGTGAGCAGCGTAGTACCACGAAACAGCGATACGCGAGATGGAAGAAACGATCAGCGGGTGCTCACATGATTAGCGGCACGACACGACGGGGGTGTGCTGCGGAGAACGGCCGCCGCCGCCGGCGGTGGCGAGGGAGATGGGGAACCGGTGGAGGGGCGCATGGCCGCGGAACATGGGGATAGGGAACCACCGCCGCCCGGGCGCGATCGGATGGCTGGCAATGCGCCTGCAGGGTGCGGAGGAAGGCGGCGATATTGATACGAGGCAGAGGATTATGGGAGATGAGGTGGTGGAACCGGCGCGCCCAGCCGTGTGTGGACTGCAACGTCGACCACGGGAGAAGCGTGAGAGAGAGCTGTGTCGTTTGCCTTCTACTGCTATTCTTCTCCCTTCACTGGTCTTGGCTTTTTTCTTTCTATTCCAAATTTATGTGTTTATAACACATGAAAAAAAATCAAGGTACACTTTGTTTGCCTTTCAAAAAATGAGTTTATATAACACATGAAAATTTTTAGGGACAATCTTGACTTAAAAAAATGAGTTTATAACACATGAAAATTATTAGGGACTATTTTGACTTGAAATGGAATACTAAGGTAAAAAGTTAACATCCATAAGCTATTGGAAAACACTTCTTATCGAAGAACTGCATTCTTGCGATTAAGGTGGCCGACTCCTCTATGCCGGATCACGCTGGCATGGACGAGGCGGCGCATCGGCACTTCATCGACATTCTAGGCACCACTACGGAGCGCGCTTTCATGCTCGACCTTGGTGAAATCCACGCTAGGCAATTTGACCTATCTGACCTTTGAGAGATCATATACCGAGAAGGAGATCTAGGTCGCTGTCAAGAGTTTGTCATACGGTAAGGTGCCCGTGCGGAATCGATTCACTTTTGAATTCCTTCAAAGCAATTGGGAGATCATCAAGCACAACATTTTGCGATGTCCTTTGAAAGCTTTGCTCGCTCAATGGCAGTGGCTTCCACAAGTTGAACGAAGCCCTCATCACCTTCCTCCCCAGGAAATCAGATGTGGGGTCACCTTTTGACTATTACCCAATCAGCCTAATCCACCTCTTGCCTAATATGTTTGTCAAAGCCCTTTTCACTCTGATTGGTTCCTAGGTTAGCAACGATTGTCGCCACCAACCAAAGCTCCTTCATTATCGGTTGTAGCATCCATGACAAATTTTGCTCATGCAACGAACGATGCGCCTACCTCGCAAAAAAATGAACGACACGCCTATTCCACAACCTCAAAGTTTACCGCATGCTTCTCAAGCTTGACATAGCCAGGGCATTCGACTCGGTCTCTTGGCCATTCTTGTTAGAGATGTTGTGGCATCTTGGCTTCCGACAACGGTGGACGGAGAGGATTTCCATTCTCCTCTCATCGGCTCCATGCACGTGTTCATTAATGGGAGTTCCTAGACCACCCATTATGCACTCATGTGGCCTTTGGCAGGGAACCCTCCTCTCTCCGGTGATCCTCAGCCTCGTCATCAATGTCCTCAGCTCACTCGTTCAGACGGTAGTTCAGCGAGGTCAGCTTCAGCGGCTGACCCCTCGAGATGCGGCCTCTAGCATATGGTTGTACACTGACAGTGTCATCATCTTTTTACCACCGGATGTGCAGGACGTCACCACCATCAGGGTCTGCTCTGGATCTTTGGATCCGCGTCTAGTCTTCCCACAAATCTAGCTAAGTGCTCTGCAACTCTGATCCATTGTTCCGAGGAACACATCTCCCTGATTGCTCGCAAGATGACATGCCCCATGACTAGTTCCCGATGAAGTATCTCGGCCTCTCCATCCGAAAGGTCCCATTTTGGACCTTCTTTCGCTTATCAAGCATTCAACAAACAACAAAGGGAAAAGCAGATAGGGCCAGTTCTTGAGGTAGATAGTCTTCCCAAATCTCTAATGGAGATGGTGATCTTGAATCCAAGATGGATCTTCTCCGAAGGAGGCCTTGATCTCTAATGGAGTGGTAGATGAGCAAAGCCCTCCCAAAAATAGTCTAAACTTCGCTAACCCTAGATCTGGAGCGGAGTATGGCTTATATAGTCTAGCCACCAAAGGATAGGTGAGTGGGGAAAGTTACATGGGCCCGTGCCCCTCTCACTATGCGCAGGCAGGCCCAAAGTTCTGGGATTGCTTGAAGGTTCCGGGGGCATATGTTCTAGGGATGGTTTCGGGGTGGTTTCAGGTTATCCTGAGAGTTTGCACGCGCTGGAGTCGTCAGATCCAGAAGTTCCGAGGCTGGCCGAAAGTTTGGGAGATGGGGGGTTTCGGGGAGGTTCTAGGGTGTTTAGAGAGTTTGCATGGTCAGGCGGCGCATTGGTCCACAAGTTTTGGGGGTGGAGCCTAGAAATTCTAGGGTCTTCACAAACCTTCTTCTTTGTGCATTCCGACATCTCCTCGTCCCCTTCTTCTCCTCCAACTCCCTAATCCAAGGTGGGGCCCTTCCTCCATGCTTCTTTATCATCAAATCCAATGTACCTAAAGCACACATAGAGTTCCATTTTGAGGTAGTAACCAAGACTCATCAAAAAACATAAGAACCTCAAAGAGGAGTGAAGTCACCTTGGTTCAACGGCACGTGCGTGAGATCTTGTATTTGGTCCACTAGGAGTTGTGGGATTGATAAAGGGTTCATGGTGATGCCCATGGGATGGTCTGCATAACTGGTGCTCGAGATCTTGTAGCTGGTCCATTTGGCCTTGGCTGCCAGTCAAGGGTGATGTCGATAGGATGCTCCGCGTCTATTAGATCATGTCCATAGCTAGGGCCTAGAGTATATGATATGCAAAAATATTTTGATAGAGCCTCACCAAGTCCGGCATACACGTGGGACGAAGGAGTTGAGAAAGTTAGTGAAATTCGTCCTCCACGGGCCACAATTTGAGCAATTATTCATCTGAATGAGTTCTTCTCCTTTTTGTTATCCTCGTGGCAGGCATGATGGCGTGGTCCGAGACGCAATGATTTGTCAAAATCGGTGATGGCGGTCGTTGGCCATGTACTTGATGCTTTGTATGGTGTTTCTCTTATCTTTAAGTACCCCGTCCATAAAGAAATATAAGAGCGTTTAGATCACTACTTAGTGATCTAAACACTCTTAGAGCATCTTTAGTGGCAGGTGTATCCCGTAGTCTAAGCCAAATGTAGACCATCCGAGGCCAAAAAACGTGTCCAACGGCTGGTCTATGTCGTGGTCTTGGGAGGGATATGCTCCCGCCAAACCATCTTGAATTTAGACGTAGGGGTACCAGAAATGAGCTTAGCGTAAAGCGACTTAACCGAAAAGCGCCCTGAAGCATTATAGGGCCAAATAAATGAGTCCTCCTCCTCCGAAAGCTCGGGGATGAAGGCAACAAGACACTGCAATCGGCCAACTCTACGGGAGAAAGAGATCGACGAAGAGCCAGGTCCCAATTATTCGCGGAGAGCTCAGAGATAGACATCTCCGGGTTCGGGCAGTAGGAAAAAAGAACCGGAAAGGAGACCGCAAGGGGGGCCGTACATCACCACCAATCAAGCCAAAATGAGTAGATCTGCCATTGCGAACAACAAATTTAACGAGGGATTTGAACTCCGAACGCACTTTAACGAGATCTGTCCAAAATTGAGAAGCACCCAACACAAGAGCAAACATAGGACCGGAGGCAGGGTGCTTGGCCGGGGGAAACCCTTGGCCGCCGGTGGCGGTCACGGCACCGATGGCGTCCCGGACGCCATTCCCTCCTTGGTGGCGGCGCCGAGGCTAAACCTCCCCCGCCTCTCCCCTTCCCCTGCGCCTGGGTGAAAACCCTAGCCCCGGTGGCTAAGCGGCGGCGGCGCCACAACGTCGTCACCTTCTTGAAGGCGCCGACTTGGGCATGGGGATGCTGGGTGTGCATGGCGTGCTTGTCTGGTTCCTGGTGGCGGCCCGCCCGATCTACTGCGTCGCAACTCCAGGCAGTGTCTCGGGGCTGCGGTGCTTCTCTTCTGGCCGTGTCTCCAATGGGGACCTCGCCCTTCCTCACCTTGTACATGCCGTGGTGGAGCGGTACTTCATCTCACTCATTGATGGCGGCGAAGATCGTCGGCATGGCGCTGCGGAGGCTCGCCGCCCGATGCACGGAGGTGGACTCGCGCAGGAGGAGGTTGCTGTCTGGCGTCATGGTGACGTCGATGGTAGAGTGTCCAGACAAGGTAGAAGCCTCAATATGATCTGAAGACGGACCTGTGGAAGATGGCTACGACGACACACTAGTGAGTCTGACCGGATTGTGCCCCAGACCGGGTATGTGGCTCGGCTGGGGCTTCCGAATATGTTTCGGTTTCCGGCTTTTGATGTTAGGCTTATGTGAGTGGTTTGGGTAGTGGCCCAGCTAGCACCCCTTCATCATTTTGGATAGGAGTAGCGGCATGTGTTGCCAAGATGGTGGATTCAAGCTCATTGTTGTAATACTTTGTAAGGTCCTGAGTATAATCAATAAAGTGGCCGTATGCATCTCCCAGATGCAGAGGCCGGGGGTCATCCTCCTTTTCTAAAAAAAGGACTAGAGTTAGGGAAGTATTTTGCTTTAAGAATGTTTAACCAAAGAGGGTACTCAGCGATAGTCATGATATTCCACCACCATTTGATGATAATACATTTGTTCATGATCGAGGTGTTAATAATGCCCAACCCCCAAGGTTCTTGGGTCTACACATGTGATTCCATTTCACCATTCTGTACTTGTGTTTGTTATCCACAACATTCCAGTAAAACGCACCCCTGTGCTTATCGAAGCCCGCGTGAGTCCAATGGAAAGAAGGTAAAAGCCCATCAAGAACATGGGAAGGGACGAGAGGCAGGCGTTAATCAGGGCAACCTTACCCGGCTGGGTATTATGTCTGCCCCTCCAAGGCATGACACGGTTGCCAACCTTGGCTACCGCAGGCGCAAAGTCTCTCGCCAGAAGCTTCTCATTAGAAATAGGGAGACAAAGGTGTTTAATGGGGAAGGAGCCCAGAGAGCAGTTGAGCAAATGAGAGACACACAGAGCCTTGGCGTCCGAAACCCTAGTGACAATGACTTCACTCTTAGCAAAGTTAATTTTCAGCCTGGACAAGGCCTCAAAACAGAGCAGCAGAAACTTGAGGTGTAATGCAATCAATGTTCAGTTCGATCATAATGATCGTATCATAAGCATATTGGAGATGGGAGATCCCCTTCGGGACAAGGTGAGAGCTAACAGGAAAAATATGCCCGGCCACAGTTGCCCTTGAAAGAATGTTGGAAAGAGCGTCTGCAACGAAGTTGAATAAGAGAGGAGAGGCCGGATCACCTTGCCTAAGGCCCCTACCATTGAAGAAAAATTTGTTGACCCTGCCATTAACGGAGACCGCCGTGTGACCACCCGAAACCAACTGCATAACCCTATGAACATAGGCCCCATCAAAGCCTTTTGCCAACAAAACCTACCGCAGAAATTTCCAACTAATCGAGTCATAAGCCTTCTCAAAGTCAAGCCACTAGAGATACTCTTATATTTCTTAGCGGAAGGAGCACTATGTGTGTGCTGCTCTGCACCTGATGTTTGTGTGAGTTGTGCTGGACGCCGGGGAGGAGCGCAACAGTGGCCGGGGACACAGGAAAGTCGAGGAAAGAAAGACGCCGAATTCTCACTCAAGGTCGGCAGGATGCATATGCGTGACCCAGGAGGAGCACCGATGTGTGTGGGAGGAGAAAGAGCAGCAACAGGGGCGTGAGGGAGAAACTTTGAGGGAGATTTCCGATTTGAGTACAGGGATTTGAGAGTTTTATTAGAGATGCCCTTAGCAAATACTCCATCCAGCCCCTAATGTATCTTTTTTTGACACTAGTATAGTGTAAAAAATATTTTACATTATGAAACGGGGTAGTAGTAATTAGACACACAAAGGTGAAGTTAAATGTACAGATAAGTTTTCAAGATTGGTGCCTTGAGTCTCTTTTTTTCTTGATAAAGGACTTTTTTTATTGACTTCTAATGTAGCATTAAGGGGACATAAACACAATAAGCATACATCCGACTTCTGCATAATTAGGATGCACACAATCAGCAATAATACACACTATCTCACCGGTAAAGAACAAAGCCGTACAAAACCGACGCTATGACTTGGCGGAGGGTACAAATTTAAAAAATACAAAGCAATGGTGGTTCAAGCCAAGCATCTGTTGACCCAAAGGAAGATGGTGCCCTCGGTCTCTTGTATGCTTAACATCTGTTTTTTTTTTTTACAAGTAGCTATACACTATACGTGCATATCAAACAGAATAGTATTCCCTCTCATATTGTTAATAAAAATGCTTCTAATTGCCTTCTACTTTATACTATGTACATTTACAAATGCTGAAGAGGGCAAGGTTTCTTCCAAAAAAACATTGAATTTTTGTAATCAATATTTGTTACTATGGTTATCAGATGTGTTTGTATTCTATTCTATTAGAAATACTCCTTATGGAAATGGAAGCGAGTCGTCGTCTTGTGGCTCATCTCAAGTGATAGTTTCTTCAGTTCTTTAGCTAGTGTGGGCTTGCCACAGTAAAAGACCCCTGCAAGCATGAACAACTTCAGTGATCAGAATGGAGTACTATTAATCAATGCTCAACGCTTGAGTACTTTTAGATGCCTACTTGGACATCCCTAGACGAAAAAAATACCAACAAATTGAAGAAGAACATTACCAACTGTCGAACCGGGGTGCTTGGCAGAGATTCTTGTGAACTCTTCCCTCCAGTTAGGTCTTGCAAAATGTGTCCTGACCTGTCATTAGCACAGAGCACATTTTTCAGTTTCCGTCAGCCTCAATTTTTGTTTGAGCCCTGATTTTTGTTTGATTTTGATAATGAGTTTTTTGTTTGAGCTGAGCCCTGATTTCTTTGGCTGAGCCCTGATTTTTGTTTGATTTTGATAATGAGTTTTTCAATGCGCAGACATAAATTTATTTCATATATATGTGAGGTGTTTACCCTGGTGCCTGATACTATGTCTATACCATTCTTGGCATGGTTGAGAGCTTGCACCATCGAGAGCAGAGTCGTCCTTGCGTCGCGCTCCTCGTACACGCTTGTGAGATAGTTGTGCAGCTCTATGACACCCTGGGTGGCGACCATGAAAACAACATCATCAGTAATCAACATCGCCATATGAGCAGCAGCACTGCAAAAGGAAGGATGAGAGACCATCACCTTCTTGTCCATTTCAGCAACCTCATCCATCACGCTCTTGAACCACTCGAACGATCCGGGCTCCCTCGTAACCCAGTAGAAGTGCGCCCGGCTTGTCCGGTACGCTCTCCTCTTGTTGCTGCTCGCCGTCGACACGCTGAAGGTGTTGATGCTGTCCTCTGACCTGCTGGTCTCCATTGACAGGTCCTAAAAGATACAGACCACAGGCACGGTTAGGAAAGGCTACATTGCAGTGTGCGTCACTATGCAGAGGCCGAGGGTCCTTCCCTCTTTTCGACCAAAAAAAAAAAAAAAAAAGCTAGGCAAGGCAAAGTTGCAGAAGGCTGAAATGTGATAGAAATCACCGCACCATCAGCTCATCAGCCAGCTTAATGTTGTTGAGCAGATCCCTTAAAATGCTTATGAAAGGCGTCGCGCCGATCCCGAGGCCGACGAGAAGCAAGACGTCGTAGTTCCTGAAATCCTGCGCCGGAGCACCATACGGGCCGTCGACAAGCAACCTCGGAGGGCTGCAGCAGAGACGGGACGAGACATTGCTCAGTTATCCTTCAGGTAGTCAAAGAAGGAACTGACAGTTGAGCAGGCATGACATTGACAAGGAGATGCAGTATTACTAACCTCTTCTGTTCTGCGATGTCTAGCTCGCCAAATGAAGCTCTTATGGGCAGGCATGGCGACAAGTAGTTCTCCACGAAGATGTGCTTGAGCTCCTGTGTCCAGTCTCCCCTGGTCTGGATATGAACACTGATGTAGTCGTCTCCGGGGGCTGAAGTGATGGAGAAAGGGTGCCTGACCAAAGGGGATTAGCTCAATAAAGTAGCACAATCCGAGAGCAATGCTGTCTGTTGACAGAATGAGTAGAGTAGGTGACAAACCATTCGAACGGAGAAATTGCTGGGCACTGAAGGAAAACATATTGCCCGCTTCTGTATCTGAATCCGTAGGGCTTTGACATCGTTATGGTCAGCACATTTCCTGGTAGAAGGCACACCTGAGGGCATCATCAAATTAAGCAAGAACATGAGCATGTGATGGCCTAGTTTCACTAATAATGTACGCCATTCCTTATTTTCTTCATCGCCCAGTTCCTCGGTTTGAGCTTATAAACGTGAAGAAGTGGGTTTGATCCGAAGTAATTTCAAATGTTCAACATCGACCTACCCTCACGACCATATCCTACCACCACCATCCACGTGACAATATCCTGATTTTATATTTAAAAATCATTATAGTATTCCATTACTATAATCCCGAAAGGAGGAAAAACATTTCGTATCATTCTTAGTGCTTCCATTTTTTGTTGGCATGGCAGGGGAGAAATGGATCACAAGACCTAATCAGCGCACTTTGGATGATACTCCCTCCGTCCGGAAATACTTGTCATCAAAATGAATAAAAGGGGATGTATCTAGATGTATTTTAGTTCTAAATACATCCCCTTTTGTCCATTTTGATGACAAGTATTTTCGGACGGAGGAAGTACAAATTATGCTCTTTCAATTTATTCTTTATTTTATTTACTCGGGGTTCTGATTAATGTTTGGCGTTCAGACACTGAACTTTGCTTCGGTTACCTTACCTTGAGGATCTTGGCGGCGTAGGCCTTGGAACGCAACGCTCGCAGCGTTCGTTCACCGACGTGAAGGGCGAACGGCACGGCTATGTACATCCACGTCTGCAGTTCACCACAAAGATCACAATGTTAGCACCAGATAAATCACTTGACAGGCAGGTCCATTGTATCTAATATGAGCATGGTGAGTACTGATGGTACGGTGGTGGAGCACACGCGATTGAATTCTGGTTGATTCGTCTCGTCATCGGCGCAGCACGGGCACAAGCCACAGGAGGAGGACGAGACAGCGGCACTGGTGCGGCGTGATGGCGTCTGCCCGTGCCCGATGCGAACGTGCGTTAATGGCATGCGGATATGCTTCGGGGTTCCTGACAAAAACGCGCCACCAAACCCGACATGGTGTCGCCCGTGTGCAGCGGCGGGGCGATCCTGTCGCGGTCGCCAAGCACGGGATTCTGTGAGTAGAGAACCTTACGTACGCGTCGTGTGCAGTGCGCATGATGTATAATCACTTCACAAACGCTAGTATATATGCATTCAGTTTTGCTAGGTCTTAGTCGACTTAAACTTTGTTATGTCTCAGTCGATGTTATATTAGATTGATCTTGCATTGAGATTCGTATAAAAAATCTTTTTAATTTTTTTTTCATGTACTATATAACTTGACTGAGACTTGGTTAAGTCCGAATGAGACCTAGACACACCCGCATGCATTTGAGGAACAACTTGTTTGGGATAAGCCTGGCAGTGTTAATTCCTCTGCCTATACTGAATGGACATTCATGTATCTTTTTTAGAAGTGGGCATTAATTATCTCAGCTGTACCATATGCACGATGCGACTGCATTAATTCTTCTTTATAGTTAGTATATATTATAATTAGATCATGTATAAAGGAAATAAGCTGTCACTCTGTGTGTTCGGTTTATTCGGTTTACATGGTTCGGTTTATACGGTTTTTCGGTTTGTACGGTATAAATACTTCGGTAAATACGGTATGAAATGAAAATATGGTTCGGTTTCGGTATATACCAAATCATTTCGGTATGGTTTCGGTATATACCATAAAACCAAAGTTGACGCGAATTTGAAAATGACGTAATAATAATTTACAAATTTATGACTCAAAACCAATCAAAACACATACTATTTTACATAAATAGTATATAACTATATATATAAGTATATATGCATGCATATATTCATCCCTTAATGATTATGGACGTGCTTAGCATCTTTTAAAGAGAAAAATAACTATGTTACAAGAAAAATGTACATGCTTAGTAGTGAATTTGACTCATGTACAAGAAAAATGACAACTTGTATGGTTGTTTGTCTCAAGAAATATAAATTTATTTTTTACTTCGGTTTATTCGGTTAACCGTTCGGTTTTTCGGTATATACCATAAAAACCAAAGTTCAAAACGGTATGAAAATTCCATATCATACCAAAACCATAAACCATAAAAACCATAAAATTGGTTCGGTTCGGTTTATTTTCGGTATGGTTTTTCGATTCGGTTTCAAAATGCACAACCCTAAAGCTGCAGGTGGCTTGCATCTCAAGAATATCATGGGCGCAACGTTTGAACTACATTGTCTTTCCTTTTCCGTGGTGCCCGGTGCCCGTCAGCTTAACAGCCAAGACGACGACCCTCGCTAGTGCCCGTGCAATCGCAATGCTTTTCAATCAGACAAGTGTCGGCGTCACGAAATTAGGTAAAATAAGTACGCGCCGCGGTCACTAACCAACAACTAAAAACAGACCGCGACAGTAACAACAAGGGATTGCAGATAAAAAATACAGAAAAGGTAACAATTACGTACCGTCCTCTGGTACCACTTGGTGACGAGGAAGATGAACCAGCCGTGCACGAGCAGCAGCAGGTAGACGACGACGAGCAGGTGGTGCGAGTACCAGAAGGCGTTGAACCCGGCGAGGTGGCCCAGCGGGGACGGCAGCCGGGTCCTGGTGGACGCCCTCCGCAGCGGCCGGGCGGCCAGGGTGAAGGACACGGCCATCAGCACCACCATCACCACCCCGGTCACGCCCACCACGCCGGACAGCAGGCTCCTGTACGTCGGCCTCTCCTCCCCGAAGAAGCCGGCAAGCGGCCGGTACTCCCCCGGGCTCGACGCGATCAGCCGCGGGAAGTCGCACGCCAGATGGTTCCCCGCGTGCACGCAGATCCCCGCCGCGATCGCCATGGCGATCACCTTGTGGAAGGCGATGCAGTCGTCGAACGGCACGAAGAAGCGCGCCCAGGAGGAGCGGAGCCGCGTTAGCGTGATGCGGCAGACGGGGAGGAGGACGAGCGCCATGTTGAGCTTCAGCGTCTCGGCGGCGCCCTTGGCCGTCGGCAGGCAGTACCCCATCACCTCAAACGCCACCGAACGCCGGTACTGCGCGAACCTCCACGCGAACAGCGCCGCCATCGCCGCGAACCACAGCGCGAGCACCCACGCGCGCCGCCAGTTCTCCTCCGCCGCCACGCGCGCCCTCCCCGCCGCGCGCCGCGGGCTCCACCGCCGCCACCCGCCCCGTCCTCGCGCCGCCGCCGTCGTCGCCGGCTTCTCCTGCTGCTGCGCGCCTCCGTCGGCGATGTCCTGGCTCCACTGCGCCGCGCTGCCGCTGCCGCTGCTGATAGGCCGGCTGTAGCTCATGTAGGCGTCGCGTTGCAGGAGCAGCGCCTCCAGCTGCCATAGCTGCATGCGCCCACGTGCCGTACGTACGTGCCATGTCAAATACACAATACTCCTACCTAGGAAGTAGTGCTACTGCATTTGTAGCCTGAGAGTTTTTGTACGTGTGCGGTAGTACCTCTATGTAGCCGAGGCCCTCGGGGTCGAGCTCCTCCATGACGAGCAACGCGTACTCCTCGGCCTTCTCCTTGAGCTTCGACAGCTTGTTCGCGGACGCGCTCAGAACGATCAGCTGCCGGAATCAAGCAGTGATTAACAGATGGTAATTAGATTTCATTACTGAGTAAGCAAGCAGTAACATGTCGGCAGTAACAAAGCATGAGGCATCAGCATTTGAGTTAGCAGGATCGAATCTTCCAAACTTGTTACCGTTCGGCGGTTTTTAAACTAGTGGTACTGTAATAAGGAGCAGATTCGTTTAGTGGATCAAGGCGGCACCTCCTGCACTTCCTCCCTCGTGATCCTCCCGTCGACGTTGGTGTCCACCCTGAAATTTGTTTTTGGCAATGGCAGCAAGAAATGCGTGAGCCACCGGCGCGGATCGGAGCGAACAGGGGAACGACATGATTGTTAGGTGGCTGCCCAGCCGTACGTACATGTCGAAGAAGATCTGCAGCCGCGCGTCGAAGCTCTGGTCGGAGATTTGGAGCCAGAAGTCGTGGAGCTCCTCCTTGGTGACCCGCTGGAGGTTCTGCCGCCGCCGCCGCGCCAGCGCGTCGAAGATGCCCACCGCGAACTCCTTCGAGTCCACCATCCCTGAAACCGACCGTCGAATAGTTCATCACCAATGCCAACTCGCGATCATGTCGTGAACCGAAGTGGCACGCACGGCGTACCGATGCATTCGCCGAAGTCGTCGCGGGCGAGGAGGCCGTCGCGGGAGAGGGCGTCGAAGCGCTCCTCGACGGCGCCCCAGAGCGCGGTGGCCTCGGTGGAGCCCGTGGCGTGGCTGATGAACCGGAGGCCCTTCAGCGCGCGCCTCGCGCCGGACAGAGAGCGGTCCAGCCTGGCCTGGACGCGGCGCCGCTCTCGGGACGCCATCGCCGCCTCCCGCGGCTGCTCGGGCGCCGCCGCCGGCGACCGCAACCACGCAAACGTCCTGCGTATCTTGGACGAGGTCGACGAGCTCCGGCTCAGGTCGCGCCCGCTCCCCGGCGTGTGCGTCGCGGCCGGCCCCGCGGTGGGCGTAACGCTGCGCACCACCATGGACTCCTCGTCGAGCTCCAGCATGACCTCCACGAGGTCGCTCTGGTCCGCGAGAAACGCCGGCAGCATTCCGACGCTGCTGCCGGCGCCGCCCGCGACCGACGTCGACGCGAGGAGCTCGTCGCTGTGCGACGTGATGAACGACTCGTTGTCGGACGCGTCGGTTTGGTCGTCGCCGATGTAATCCGCGATGCGCCGGAGCCCGGCGCGCCGGCCGCTCCCAAGCCCTCGCGACGGCGTCCACATGACGGGCCACCGGTCTCCCGAGTCCTCCCCTGTCCCGCCCCTACCGCTGCTATCTTCTCCGTCCACGAAACATACCCATGGTTCACCTTGGGTACTAGGAGTAGTTTATTTTACCCCGCGTGGTTGCGCCTCGTCGCAAGTGAAGCTGAGGTGAGTTCGATGTAGGTATATGCTCCACTCGATCACGAGTCCTGCTTCTCCACGTTGGTTGGGACTCGGTGCGCCAAGCCTCTCGGACGATTCCAGGTGGACCAGATGGAGAGAGTAGGCGAACGGTGGGCGTTGTGTGGTGCGACAAGCGAATGGAACTATCCAGGACAAAATGTAAGAGCATCTACAACAAACGCGTAACTTTTTTACCAAAAATGCTGGACGTACAGGCTTCCAAACTTCCTAACCATGCCCCCCTGATTTCAAGGGTGATGGGCCCGTGCTTTAGCTATTGACCAATTAAAATCTGACATAACACCCTGTAATCTTCCTCACCCCGTAATCCTCTGAATGTGTAGCAAAGCCCTTTTTTTTACTGCGTCGAAATGAGTAGCGTTTTAGCGCGTGCTGAAGGGTGATTGTTTTTTCAGGCGCTGCAAAATTTAGCGCGCCTATGTAGCGCTTCACCCGACGCGGTAAAATCTAGCACGCGCCCAGCCGACGCTTGGCAAATATAAAACAACACATACCAATTTGACAATATGAAACAAGATGATCTCAAACATAAAAAATATGCAAAATCATGATTTTTTCGCGAATACGCTAAGGATGCGTATCATTTCATTGATAAAAGGGGAGTTGTACATCATGAGGTTGTGACGACGCACTATGCCATCTACACAAGGAAGGCATGGAAGTGGCCGTCGAGCAAACACATGGGGTTGCTCACCCCCTCTACGTCCTTCCCTAGTTCTCCGGGATTATGTTACTAATCGCGTTGGCGCCGACCCTAGCCCAAAGGCACGCTTCGTCATTGATTGTAGAGCAAAGGTGGGATACCGATGGGTGGTCGCCGTCGAAGATGCAACCGTTGCGGTGCTTCCATAGTCACCAAGCGGTGGGGATGATGAGAGAGACCATCCCTTTGCGCGCGGCGGCGGGCGCAAGGGCGCAAGAAGATGCCCAACACGTAAGGAAGTCGGTGTCCTCGGTCAGTAGGTCGGCAGTGGATGTAGCCCAAGCGAGGATGTCGTGCCACACCTGCCTGGAGAAGGAGCAGCCAACCAACAGGTGTTGCATCGTCTCGTCTCCTTGATCACATAGGGCAAACGTTGGTTCGTGGGGTAAACCATGCCTAGCAAGACTTTCCGTCGTCCAGCACCGGTCCTGCATCGCAAGCCAAATGAAGAACTTGACGCGAAGGGTTGCCCAGGATTTCTATTTCAGCCTCCAGTGTGGTTCCTCGCAAGCACCAAGGAAAAGAGCTTGGTAGCATGAGCTAGCTGAGTAGGTTCCCGATGCAGTCCATCGCCAAAGGATGGTGTACGGGCAGCCAGAGAGCTGGATATGGCGCATTGCCCGCCAGAGTTGAACGCACTGCACCATGGCGGCGGCTCCGAGAGCATCGTGGATGTCCTGCTTCTAGGAGCGCTGAAACAGGTCGTCCCGGACTGTGCGAATCTTTCGCCGACGCTTCGAAATCATCTGTGATGCCCGAAGACCGACGTCCCAGAAGATTTCAGAAGATTCCAGATGTTCCGGGTTCTCCCGTGTGTTCATTTGTGCTTGTGTTATTTATTTTTGCATTGCATCATGTCATCATGCCATCATGTCATATTTATTTTGCATTTCAACCTAAATAAATCGTGTGGACCTTCGGTCCATTTAAATCGAGGGAAGGATGACTTCTCTTTATAACATATAAAAGCCTCTCAATATTATTTAGGGAGCTATATTAAATTAATATTCCATTTGTTTGGAATTAACCAACACACGTGCATAATTTTCCCCATGCTTTTCCTACTTCGAGTTTCTCCTTCAAAAATCCTCCCTATTTTACTTTTCCCTTTTTTCGAGGTCCTTCCAAAAACCCTCCAACCATTTTATTTATATTCCTCACATTTTTGTGAGTCCAGGGAATTTTACCCTATGCCCTAAGCCTTTTCCTAACTCCTCTTTTCTTTCTTTTCCTCTTGTGTTTTTTCTGTTTTATTTGGAAAACCGCTTGGTATCTATCAGCAGCAGTTTTTTTTTAAAAAAAGAGAGGGAGACCAGCCCCGCAGCTGCAGGCCTCAGGTCCTTCTGGCCCGAGCCGGCCCAGCCTCCCTTCCCTCCTGGCCTTTTCCTCTCTCCTCAGCCTCCTGGCCCATCTCTCCCTTCTGGCCCATTGGCCCGACAGCAGCCGCCCGAACCCTAAGCGACCGATCCTCTCGCATCTCATCCCGCAGCCATCGCTCCTCGTTTTCCCCTCGCCCGTCGCCAGCTCGTTCGCTCGAGTCCAGAACCCAGTCCCGCATCTCTCGCTCGGTCCCTCTCCTCCCTCGCAGCGCCCCCATCGATCTCCCCTTCGCCTCCCTCAGTCCCGCGAGCCAGGCTGTAGAGCCTCGATCCCCTCGTCAGGCCGCCGCATCGCCAGGAGAGGAGCGCCTCGTCCGCGCCCCCCTCTTCGAACGGCGCCTCCCTCCAGGCGTCCAGAGCCGCATCGCCAGGCCAGGGCCGCCGCGTTGGCCCTTCCTCCCTGGCCCGTGGCCTCCCTCGCCGCTCTCCTGCGCCAGTCCCGCGCGCCAGGAGCTCCCGTCCTCCTCTGGCGCGAGCTGCTCGCCCCCGTGCGCCTCCTCCTTCGTCGCGTCGGCCGCCCGTCCTGCTGCCTCCTCGACCCCAGGGCCGCAGCCGAGCCACTCGCGCCCCTCAGGCCACTGCCGGCCGCCGCAGCGCAGGCTCTGCTGCCTCCATCCCGCGCGCCAGGGGCAGCTGAACCGCCAGCGCCTCCACCTTTCTTTCCCGTCGCCAAGCTGCCGCGGCTCTGTCCGGCCAGGTCGCCGCTGCGCCATGGCGCCCTTCCCTCGTCCAGCCAGCGCCAAGCCAGGCCTCTGCCTCGTCGCCGACCCGCAGCCTTTTCCTTTTGTTTTGTTTTGTTGCTGTTATTGTTTATCTCAAATAACCATGGAGCAGCAAGTACCACTACGTAACGAGAACGTCTACGAACCGTGTACGAGACCGACGCCAAGTACCACGACCAAGTACCCCGACGACCGCGGTCTTCGGAATCGTCAAGTACCCCTCCGATGACAAGTACAACTACGAACGGGAACAACTACACGATGAATCGCCAAGTACCACTACTTCCACTATCGTCGCCCCGGAAACGATGGATGCACCAAGTACATCTACGAACTCGACGCCCGAACGAGTACAACTACCGTCGCCGAGACCCTCAAGTACCTCTACGAACGGAACGGCTACTTCCTCTCCGAACGTGAACGCCTTCTTCCTCTACGATATCGAACCTCTCCGAGAACAAACGCTTAGAAGGTATAACCCCGAGACGATGACCCGTGAATGCTTGTGTTGTATGAAATGTTTCCTGTGTGCGCTCCGTGCCCGTTTCGTCAATTTGTCTTGTTCCTCGGTTGCCTCGTCGCCAACTCGTGGGAACCCGGTGACAGGATCGCCCCACCTTTCATCTCGTTTGACTCGCTCACGCCATCTTTTCCTTTTGCACCGGACTCTCAACGAGTTACCGGAACCGATATGATGCCGTTGCATCATTTTCGGATCGTTGCCGTGGCACCCTTTCCTTCCACCACGGTGACAAATGCTTCTTATCTCTTCATGTTAATGTTAACTAAATTGCATAAAACTTGATCATGTCATCCATATCATGTTAACAATATTATATGTGTGTTTTGTTGTTTGCTATAATTACTAAACATGCTCATGGGGATTTTCCGGAATTGTTGTTATTTCCGGCCTCATTTAAAATGTCTAAATAGTTAGTTTACTTATGCTACACCTCTTGCCATGTTAAAAAAACATTTAATCTTGCCTTGTAAATAAACGAGAGTCAACTAAATAAATAAATGTGGTGTTTCGTCAATATGCAACTCGTTGCATATTGAGCTCCACTTAACTTGTAGTTTTGTTTGTGCACTTTGCCATGCCATGCATATTTAAACCGGACATGCATCATACTTGTTTGTGCATCGTATGCCATGTTTATGCTTGCGTGTTTACCGTGTTGTTTGCTTCTTTCCGGTTGCTTCTCTTGTTAGCTTCGGTTTCGTTCCGGAGTTGTGAGGATTCGCTCGACTGTGTTGCTCCGTCTACTTCATGGATCCGTTTTTCTTCCTTGCGGAATCCCAGGCAAGATGATCATACCCTTGGATACCTTTACTACCATTGACATGCTTAGTTGTCTCGATGCTATCGTTACATGTCGTGCTACCCATCTTTTATGTCAGCCTCTCCTTGTTGCCATGAAACCTCTAACCTTGAAACCTTCCTAGCAAAACCACTGTTTGGCTATGTTACTCGCTTGCTCAGCCCCTCTTATAGCGTTGTTAGTTGCAGGTGAAGATGAAGTTCGTTCCAGAAGGGAACTTGTTGTTGGATATATCACAATATCTATAATTATTATTAACACACCTATATACTGGGCATGGGTGGAAGGCTTGGCCTTTTTCTTGGTGTTTTGTTCCACTCATGCCACCTTAGGCGCCGATAAACCGGCATTATGTTCCTTGATTTTGCGTTCCTTACACGATGGGTGGATGGGGACCCCTTGATAGTTCGACTTTGAATAAAACTCCTCCAGCAAGGCCCAACATTGGTTTTTAATTTGCCTCATAATAAAAACTTAATTAATTAATTAAAATTGCATAGGGGGTCGCGTCCCCGAGGATTCTTAATTCTACATAGCAGGGGGGGCCAGTGCTGACGGTGTTGGTCCCAAACGGGGAGCCTGCGGGGCCGCCTTGGGGAAACCCGAGGTATCTGGTATACCTGTAGCATCGCCCATCCGGTCGTGTCCTGAGACTAGATACGCGCGGCTACTATCAGGGTGTCGACACACCGGGAGGTCTTGCTGGACTTGTTTTACCATTGTCGAAATGTCTTGTGCTACCGGGATGCCGAGCCTGATCGGTTTTCCCTAAGATAAGGAGTGATGATATTATATTTATCACTTCAGCTAATCGTGAGAGCTTGTGATGGGCTAAGTTGGGACACCCCTGCAGGGTTATGATCTTTCGAAAGCCGTGCCCGCGGTTATGTGGCAGATTGGAATTTGTTAATGTCCGGTTGTAGAAAACTTAACAGAGGATCCGAAGTAAAACACACAACTGTGTGAGTAACCGTGACTGTCTCTTTTCATTTTGAGAAGAGAACACGGTGGGGTTATGTTTGACTCGTATGTAGTTTAGGATCTTTAGCGATCACTACTTTTGCGACCGTTTGCGTAGCTTCTCATCTTATTCTGGTACTCGTAAGTTAGCCACCATATTATGCTTAGCCGCTGCTGCAACCTCACCGCTTTACCGCTTCCTACCCATAAAGCTTTGCTAGTCTTGATACCCATGGTTATGGGATTGCTGAGTCCTCGTGGCTCACAGATACTACAACACCAGATGCAGGTTTAGCCGAGAATGATGCAGGAGCTGGCTCAAGTACTTCACTGGGAGCTCGATGAAGAGAGTGGCCGTATGCTTGTGACGTTTCGACGATCAGTAGTGGTTTCTACTAGGATTCGATCCTGACCTGTGGCTTTATGTTGTTTTGGTATCTTTCTTTGGATCTTCGCCCGTAGTCGGGTTGTGATGTTTTGAATGATGTTTGCTTATGTAATGTATTGTGTGAAGTGGCGAGTGTAAGCGAACTATCTTCTTTTGCAATTTAATCCCTCTTTTACATGAGTCGTGCAAAGATACCAAACTTGAGATCATTCTAGGATGGGCTTATACCTTTAAGTCGTGCCTCGACACGTAGGAGGTATAGTCCCATCCTGGGCATTACATCATCTCTAAGAGTTGTGGTGCGATCTCAGCCACTGACCGTCTGTCGATCCAGTGGTCGGTCCAGAACTTGCATTTGTCACTGTTGCCAACATCCCAGGTGGTGGAGGCGCAGAAGATGGTGCTGACGTTCGCATCATGAGGGATGTGAATGTGGCCCCAGGGTCAGGAGGGGTCTGTACGCTGAAGCCAAAGCCAGCGTCCGAAGGGCAATGCTCGCGCGCTGCAAATGACGGATGCCCAGACCGCTCAGGTGATGTGGGTGGCAAACTCGCTGCCAGTTAACGAGACATTGGCCACTTTTTACGTCCTTGTTCCCGACCCATAGGAATCCGCGGATGTTGCGATTATCCTTCTTGAGGATGGCCTGGTTGAATGGGATGGCCGTGAGGAAGTGAGTCGGGATGGCGCAGAGGACGCGACAAACGAGCGCGAGTCCGTCGCCTCGGGAAAGCATGGAAGCGCGCCATGTAGATAATTTCCGCTCGAGCTTATGGATGATACGAAGAAGGCTTGTTCTGGAGGGCTTCCGGATGGAGAGGGGTAGCGCAAGGTATTGCACCGGGAACTACGTGATGGGCCAACGCATCTTAGCAGCGATGAGGGCCATGTGCTCGTCGGTGCAGTGGATGCGCGTGGCGGAACACTTGCCGAAGTTCGTCTGCAGGCCAAATGCCACCCAAAAAATGCGAAGGAGCTCACAGACAACCGAAATGTCGTGGCGATCGGGGCGGCAGAAGATGACGACGTCACCCACGTAAAGGGAAATGCTCGAGCTGGCGTGCCTGGAGGTGAGTCGTTGGAGCAGTCCAAGGTCGACAACACGGAGGAGCATTGAGTTGAGAACGTCAATGACGATGGTGAATAGCATTGACGAAATCAGATCTCCTTGATGTAGGCTGCAAGTGTGGTCGATGGGGGGGGTGCCCATTAATAAGACACAGGTGGATGCAGTAGAAAATAGAGTCGAGATCCAGTCTCTCCAGTGGCTCTCGAAGCCGAGGTGTTGCAACATCTCGAGCGAAAATGGCCAAGATACAATGTCGAAGGTACGCGTGATGTCAAGCATGAGAAGCATACATGACGTCTTGAAGTTATGGAGTAGGCGTGTCGTCTGCTGGACAAGAACGAAATTGTCGTGGATGAATCACCCAGCGATGAACATGCTCTGGTTAGTCGAAACCATGACGCCAAGCTTGGGTGCAAGCCGAAGGGAAAGCACCTTAGCGAAAAGCTTCGCGGTGAGGTGAATGAGGCTAATGGGACGATAGTCGGTGATGGCCTCAGCGTCCGCGCACTTGGGAAGTAAGGTGAGGAGAGCCTCATTAAGCTTCTCGAAGCCTCGACCATTGGCGGCATGGAACTTGTTGAATGCGTCACAAATGTCATGATTGATGATGTCCCAGCATGCCCACAGAAATTCAGCCGTGAAGTTGTCCGGGCCTGGCGCCTTGCCGGAGGGTAAGCACTCGACAGTGCACCAAATCTCATCCTCGGTAAAGGGCTCCTCAAGATCGGCGAGGGGGGAGGAGTCATGAGTTGAGCAATATAGCATAGTTAAAATTCATGGCATAGTTCAAAATCACCTAACCACAAGCAATTTTATGACAAATAAGTTCACACAAACGAATGAAACATCAACAATCATACCCCATATTATTCCTCCTTTTCTTCTTCCTCCTCTTCTTCATTTTCAAGCGCCTCATCATCATTGGAAACTCAGACGGTGTTTGCACTATCTCTAAAGGCATTATTTGAAGGCATGTGAGGCACACTGGAAGCGATGCATCCAACCATGTCACTCGGAGGTGCTCCCATACCTCCCATGAGAGACCCAAAACTCATGTCTCCCATGGTAGCTCTCAAGCCACCCACGCCTCCCGTAGGTACTCCAACCATGGCGCCCATGGCTCACATGGTAGCTTCCATTCCTCCCAAGCCTCCCATGGTAGCTCCCATGCCTCCCATGGTATCTCTCATGCCTCCCATGATTCCCATGCCCATCAATCTATTTTGGACCAAGACTTGATCACGACAAAGGTTGATGCACTCCCTTTGTCTATCATGCAATATCTTAAAATAATACAATAATACAATAGTGCAATAGAAGCATAGGCACTATCTATGGTGTACAATACTATTGTACAGTAATACAATATCTATGGCATACGTAATTGGCCGACGCCAGCACTATCTAAAAATAATAGTGCCGGCGTTGATGAAAAATGGTGCACCGCCAACGAATGTTATGGCTATCCATTTTTTCCAGTAGTGATATGGGCTTACTACATATTTTTCCTACATGTACTTGTATATATACTAGCCTTCGGCCTCGTGGAAACACATGTTGCATATTTCCTCACAACATTAGACATTTTTTCGGCGGGAAAGAAACTTCGGCTCCCGTCCAACCACCTACCACTATTGGAGCTGCCACATCGCCACTCATTCGACCAAGGTCGCGTCACATGGCGTATATCCACCTCCATAGCCCGCGATACACCCGCTTCCTTTTTCTCGTTACCTCGTGCTAGGAAGCACCCATGTGAGGCACCGACACCATGAGCCCACTTTGTCATCCCCATGGAGCCATTCGTCCTTGATTGTTGCCACCATGCATGTACCCACCGCCAGCCCACTCATCCGTCTTCGTCCTCCAGCATTCCACTATTGCATCTTCCGTCCCTCGGTGCCATCCTCCCATCAACAAGAAACACATGTCGTCGTTTCGTCGTGCCTGGTACCGTGGTCAGTTTTAGGAAGTCATCCATGACGGTGGCATTGCGAAGCCTTGGAAGTTGTGGGAAAGTTGGGGCCGGACTCGCCTCATGTGCGCCAACCTCTTGATGAGCAGGATCAACACGGGGTGGCTAAAGGATGGCAATCGATGGGAGTGCAAGGAGAGGCGGGGACAATGTGGTTGGAAAATTACAAGGTACTTCTTCTGTAAACTAATATAAGACATTTTAGATCACTACTTTAATGATCTAAAATGTCTTATATTGTTTTACAGAGGGGTAGAAAAATGATATTACCCACTAACTATTGAGCTCTATATAACAGGAAAACATAGGAAGTTTTTTTCCAAGAAATCTGAAATAACACAAAACACAATTGCGAAGGGTGCAACTCAAAATCTAAAAAAATAGGAAAGCTTTCTTTTAGAAAGCTGCGCTTTAGAATCTAGTAGAGCAAACCTAGCCACATGAGATCTTCTATAAAAGTGTTGTGCCGTGACGACCAAAAGGCCTGGACATAGGGCTCTGCCAAGCGTGCCAGTTATAAAGGTCGAGCCGCCAATAGGCTTGCGTTCTTTGAGAGATACCTGGACTAGGGGGTCCTCGAGCCTTTGTCTCCTCTTTCATGGGCCGAGCTACATCCATTGGAAGGTCGGACTACGAGACAACTTTGTATCCGGATAGGAGACTTTGGGAGTATTGGTCTGTCCCCCAAGTCACGATAGGAGTTTCAGCATGGATATTTCCCTTGTTGTAACCGACCATGTGTAACTCAGTACCCCTGATGCCTATACCAACCAAAGGGTTTAGTTCATATAGGCTACAAAAACAATCATCGCCCTACTAGCCTAGAGTTTAGTTCATCTGGTCTCGTGAGAGATCGACTCTGTAACTATCCTATAAACTTCCATATAATTGAGCAAGACATAAGGTTTTACCTCTTAGAGAGTGCCCGAACCTAGGTAAACATCGTGTCATCCCTTGTTCCCCGTTGATCCAAGATCCACAGCTCGGGACCCCTGTGACACCCCGAGACCGGTGCGCCAGGTGTCAGCCAGTTATTCGTTGTCAGTGCCATGTCATCTGCTTGTGTGTTGCATCTTGCCATGTCATCTTGTGTGTTGCATCAGCATGTTTTCAAAACTTGCATCCGTCCGAGCTCCCTCGTCCTTTCCGTTGTCCGTTCTGAGCCCAGACACACTTGCACGCGCCCGCGGTGCCTCCGAATATTTATTTTATAAGTGGCCGAAAAATGTTCTCGGAATGGGATGAAACTTGGCGTGTGGTCTTATTATAGTGTAGACAGGCCGCCTGCCAAATATCATTGCATTCGGAGTCCGTTTGATAGCCCAACGGATAAATATAGCGGCACTCGTCGCCGGTCTAAACGTCGGATGTTTTCGGTCTCCGAAAACCTCCGCGGGCCTCTATTCCCTTCTCTCTTCTCAGCCCAAGGCCCCTCCACCACAGCCCAATTCCTCCTCTAGGCCCAACCTAAACTCCCCTCGCGATCGGATCCGTCGGATCGCGATCGGAGGGCTCAAAACACCCCAAATCCCTAAACCCTAGCCCCCTACTATATATATATACTCCCACCTGCCTAAAATGGCCTAAACCTAGTCTAACCTAGCCCCTACCCTTCCCCTACCGGCAGCCAGCCGCCACCCACCTCTTCCTCTTCGTTTTTCCCCGCTCAACCCCTCCCTGGCCGCCGAGCCTTCGCGCAGCCGGCTTCCTGAGCCATCCAGCGGCTCCCGAGCCGAGATCTAGGCCGTCCGCGGCCAGATCGGACGGCGGGAGATCCTCCAGCCGGCTCCCGCAGCCTCCCAGCCACGGCTCCGCTTCGCCAGGTCTCCCAGCCGCCGCCAGCCCAGCCGCGGCCCGCCTGGGACCCGATTTGGGCCGGATCGGGCCCATGCCCGCGCGGGCGCCCGACGGCCGCCTCAGCGCCGGTCGCCGGACCCCGCCCCTCTCGACATCACCGGCTGGCGTGCCACCGGTGGACCGCCGCCGTCCCGGTGAGCGCTCCCAGGGCTCCCTTACCCTTCTATCCTCTTCCTCTCTCTCTCTCTCTCTCTCTCTCTCTCAGAGCTTTCTCTCTCTCTTGACGTTCCCGCAGGATCCAGCCATGGCGCCGCCTTGCCATCCGCTCGTCGCCGGCCATGCGAGGCTCGAGGTCCTCATCCGAGGCCGGAATCGGGGTCCCCTTGGACGGATCCGCCCATTCCCGGCGTCCCTGACGCTCGCCGGAGTTCCCTGCACCCGCGCCGCCGGCGTTGACTTCCTCTGCCTCCTCTGCGCGCGCGCCGGACATGTCCGATGGCGTCCGGACATGTCCAGGCCATCCCTCCCCGTGAGACACTACCAGGTGGACCCGTGTGCGCCCACCGACGGACGTGTCCGCTCAAGACGGACAATGTCCAGATCAGCCCCGGGAGGTTGTTTTTCTTCTAAGTCTTTTGCTGTTTTTAACTTCTGATGCAAACTTCGCATGCATGTAACTTTGTGTGTACTTGTCCAAATTGTGTGAATGATATGTCAAAATGATCGTGGTGATGTGCTCTACACTTTGTTCCATTGTGCCATGCTCATTTGAGTTCATCTAGATGCTCTAATATGTGTTGCAAGGGTGCTACTTGTTATAAACTGCCGCTACTTGTTATTTTGTTGCCATGTTTGAGATATGATAACTTGGTGCATGTTTATCCAAATGATGCAAAAGATATGTCAAAATGTTCATCATGAGATGCTCTACATGTTGGTTGCTATAGCATGCTTGTTTGAGTTCATATTGCCATGTTAATCTCTGTTGCAAAAGTGCAATTGGATGTTATGTTCTGAAACTCATTACGAGATGCCTAGTTGAGGAGCTCATTGCTATTGTTGTGTTTGTCCCCTTGTCACATGCCTAGTTGTTTTAGAATCTCCATGATGTGGTCTTTGAGATGGTGCATTTAACTTTCCATGATATGCCTTGTGTTGACTTAAACATGCTTGCAAACTTTCCATGTTGCTGTTACTGTTTTAACACTTAGTGAAATTTCACTAAGTCTGGAATCTGTAATATCCGGATGCTATGTTTGCTTGTTGTTCTAGGCAAATACATGATAGTTTTGGGGTGGCCATTGATCATGCCTTGTTGTATATGTTGTTGTCTATCCATCCATGCCCTTACTTGCTCATTTGACTTGCTGTAGCTTATTTAATTCTTGCTCCCAAGTTGCTATAAAATGTTGCTGTCAGGTTTTTAGTGTCATGATCAAAATGTTGTAGCTTGTTGCTATTGATCCATGCCTCCTATGGAGATGCTCCAATGGAGTTGTTTGCTGTAGGATATGTCTACTTCATGTCCATGCTTCTTGTCACCATGTTTGAGTGCTGTAGCATATATATATATATATCTTGCTCCAAAGTTGCTATGTGGCTGTTAACTTCAGCTTGTTGTTATATCTTGTTTCATGTGTATCTTTTAGCCCGTTGCTCCGTTTGGGGTGTTCCTTATATGAAACTTGAATGATTTTGCATGTAGAATCATATTATCATCTTGTTAACATGTTTGGAGTATGTTTTGCTTGATGTTTGGGTGCATCTTGCACCGTTGCCATGTATTGCATCATACCTTGCCATGTTATGCTTGCTGTATAGACTTGCTGTGTTTCCTGTATAGTCTTGTCATGCATCCTACCTTGCCATGTATTGCATCATATAAACTTGTGTTGCTTTCTGTGCTTCCTACCTTGCCATGTTATGCTTCCTGTATAGACTTGCTGTGTTTCCTGTATAGTCTTGTCATGCATCGTACCTTGCCATGTATTGCATCATATAAACTTGTGTTGCTTTCTGTGCTTCCTACCTTGCCATGTAATGCTTCCTGTATAGACTTGTTGTGCTTCCTGTATAGACTTGTCATGCATCATACCTTGCCATGTATTGCTTCCTGTATATAATTGTCATGCATCATACCTTGCCATGTAATGCATCATATATAAACTTGTGTTGTTTTGCTATGCTTCCTACCTTGCCATGTTTTGCTTCCTGTGTAGACTTTCTATGCATCATAAGTAGACTCGTTTTGCATCATACTTGGTTGAGCATATTGTTATGTTCTTGAGTGGTTTGTTTACCGTATTGCTTGCTTCTTCTCGTTAGTGCTTGTTCCGTTGCGTTCATGAGGATTCGTTCGTCTACCCGTGGTTCTTCTTCAAGGCTTCTTCTTCGTCTTCTTCATGGATCCGTTCTTCTTCCTTGCGGGATCTCAGGCAAGATGACCATACCCTTGGATACCTTTACTATCATTGCCTTTGCTTAGTTGTCTCGATGCTATTGTTATATGTCGCGCTACCCATCACTATTGTCAGCCTCTCCTTGTTGCCATGAAACCTCTAACCTTTGAAACCTTCCTAGCAAAACCATTGTTTGGCTATGTTACCCGCTTTCTCAGCCCCTCTTATAGCGTTGTTAGTTGCAGGTGAAGATGAAGATCATTCCAGGAGGGAACTTGTTGTTGGAATATCACAATATCTATTATTATTATTAACACACCTATATACTGGGCATGGGTGGAAGGCTTGGCCTTTTGCTCGGTGTTTTGTTCCACTCATGCCACCTTAGGCGTCGATAAACCGGCATTATGTTCCTTGATTTTGCGTTCCTTACACGATGGGTATATGGGGACACCTTGACACTTCGACTTTGAATAAAACTCCTCCAGCAAGGCCCAACATTGGTTTTAATTTGCCTCATAATAATTACCTAATTAATTAATTAATTTTGCATAAGGGGGACGCTCCTTGGAGATTCTTTTCTACATAGCAGGGGGGCCAGTGCTGATGGTGTTGGTCCCAAACTAGAGCCACTTGCGGTGCCACCCAGTTATTTGGGGTCTTCGGTTGCTGTACGTAGTGCTCATTCGGACGTGGCCTGAGACGAGATGCGCGCGGCTACCATCAGGGTGTCGGCACGCCGGGAGGTCTTGCTGGACTTGTTTTACCATTATCGAAATGTCTTGTGCATTGAGATGCCGAGCCTGATCGAATTTCCCTAAGATAAGGGGTGATGATATTATATTTATCACTTCAGCTAATCGTGAGAGCTTGTGATGGGCTAAGTTGGGACACCCCTGCAAGGTTATGATCTTTCGAAAGCCGTGCCCGCGGTTATGTGGCAGATTGGAATTTGTTAATGTCCGGTTGTAGAAAACTTGACAGAGGATCCGAAGTAAAACACACAACTGTGTGAGTAACCGTGACTGTCTCTTTTCACTTTGAGAAGAGAACACGGTGGGGTTATGTTTGACTCGTATGTAGTTCAGGATCTTTAGCGATCACTACTAGTTGCGACCGTTTGCATAGATGCTCATCTTATTCTTGTACTCGTAAGTTAGCCACCATATATTTTTGCTTAGTCGCTGCTGCAACCTCACCACTTTACCTCTTCCTACCTATTAAGCTTTTATAGTCTTGTTTCCCATGGTTATGGGATTGCTGAGTCCTCGTGGCTCACAGTTACTACAACAATAGTTGCAGGTGCAGGTGATGGCTTCTCGCCCCTCGTTGGTTACCCCAAGTGGAAGGTTGAGATATAGCGTAGCGGCAAATTTCCCTTGGCAAAGATACCAAGGATCGAATCCCGTGAGACTCCGAGGGTCGACAAGTAGGTGTCAATGGCGCCAGAAACTTTTGCTTGACAGGACCTGCACACAAATACAGATAGCTTTGCTCCCAACGAGTACAGAGAGGTTGTCAATCCCTCCGGCCTTGTTATTTACAAAGGATCAAACGCAAGAGGTAATAATGATAGCTATGACTGCAACTAGGAAATAAAAGCAGGAAGTAAATAGAAGGTGTGATCAGTGGTGGTAATATGGACCGGGGTCCCATGATGTTCACTAGTGATGTCTCTCTCCCAAAAGACGATAAAACAGCTAAGCGAGGTAAACAAATTACAGCTGGGCAATTGACAGGATTATGTGCGCAAACCAATGCTAACTATGCTGCAAAGAAAGGTAGAGGCTCAAAAGCATGGGCGGTACGCCAAGGCAAGTAGACCGAAATCCATCTGCATCTACTACTAACTGAAGGAAATATGCCCTAGAGGCAATAATAAAGTTATTATTTATTTCCTTATATCATGATAAATGTTTATTATTCATGCTAGAATTGTATTAACCGGAAACTTAATACATGTGTGAATACATAGACAAAACAGTAAGTCCCTAGTATGCCTCTACTAGACTAGCTCATTGATCAAAGATGGTTATGTTTCCTAGCCATAGACATGAGTTGTCATTTGATCAACGGGATCACATCATTAGGAGAATGATGTGATGGACAAGACCCATCCGTTAGCATAGCACTATGATCGTTTAGTTTTTCTGCTATTGCTTTCTTCATGACTTATACATGTTCCTATGACTATGAGATTATGCAACTCCCGAATACCGTAGGAACACCTTGTGTGCTATCAAACGTCACAACGTAACTGGGTGATCATAAAGATGCTCTACAGGTGTCTCCGAAAGTATTCATGGTGTTGGCATAGATCAAGATTAGGATTTGTCACTCCGAGTGTCGGAGAGGTATCTCTGGGCCCTCTCGGTAATGCACATCATAATAAGCCTTGCAAGCAAATGACTAATGAGTTAGTCACGAGATGATGTATTACGGAACGAGTAAAGAGACTTGCCGGTAACGAGATTGAACTAGGTATAGAGATACCGACGATCGAATCTCGGGCAAGTAACATACCGATGACAAAGGGAACAACGTATGTTGTTATGCGGTTCGACCGATAAAGATCTTCGTAGAATATGTAGGAGCCAATATGGGCATCCAGGTTCCGCTATTGGTTATTGACCAGAGAAGTGTCTCGGTCATGTCTACATAGTTCTCGAACCCGTAGGGTCCGCACGCTTAAACGTTCGTTGACGATATAGTATTTAATGAGTTATGTATGTTGGTGACCGAATGTTGTTCGGAGTCCCTGATGTGATCACGGACATGACGAGGAACTCCGGAATGGTCTGGAGATAAAGATTAATATATGAGATAATAGTGTTTGACCTCCGGAAGGGTTCCGGAATTCACCGGAAGGGGTTCCGGATGTTTCCCGAAGTGTTTGGGTACAAGAACACTTTATTTGGGCCAAAAGGGAAAGCACACAAGGTTTTTGGAAAGCGCAAAAGGAAGTTTTGCGGAGTCCAGGGGCCAGACGCCAGGGTCCCTGGCGTCTGGGTCCAGACGCCGGGAACCCTGGCGTCTGGCCCTGGAGTCCGAGAAGGACTCTTGCCTTTCGGGTGAAACCGACTTTGTGAAGGCTTTTACTCCAAGTTTCGACCCCAAGGCTCAACATATAAATAGAGGGGTAGGGCTAGCACCCAAGACACATCAAGATACACCAAGCCGTGTGCCGGCTACCCCGACCCTCTAGTTTATCCTCCGTCTAGTTTCTGTAGTGCTTGGCGAAGCCCTGCAGAGATTGTTCTTCATCAACAACCGTCACCACGCCGTCGTGCTGCCGGAACTCATCTACTACTTCGCCCGTCTTGCTGGATCAAGAAGGCGAGGACGTCATCGAGCTGAACGTGTGCTGAACGCGGAGGTGCCGTACGTTCGGTACTAGATCGGGACGGATCGTGAAGGTGCACGACTACATCAACCGCGTTGATAAACGCTTCGGCTTTCGGTCTACGAGGGTACGTAGACACACTCTCTCCTCTCGTTGCTATGCATCTAGTAGATAGATCTTGCGTGATCGTAGGAAATTTTTGAAAATACTACGTTCCCCAACAGTGGCATCATGAGCCAGGTCTATGCGTAGATGATATGCACGAGTAGAACACAATGAGATTGTGGACGATACTAGTCATACTGCTTACCAGCATGTCATACTTTGCTTCGGCGGTATTGTGAGATGAAGCGGCCCGGACCGACATTACGCGTACGCTTACGCGAGACTGGTTTCACCGTTACGAGCACTCGTTGCTTAAAGGTGACTGGCGGGTGTCTGTCTCTCTCACTTTAGCTGAATCAAGTGTGGCTACGCCCGGTCCTTGTGAAGGTTAAAACAGCACATACTTGACGAAACATCGTTGTGGTTTTGTATGCGTAGGTAAGAACGGTTCTTGCTAAGCCCGTAGCAGCCACGTAAAACTTGCAACAACAAAGTAGAGGACGTCTAACTTGTTTTTGCAGGACATGTTGTGATGTGATATGGTCAAGACATGATGAGTTATACGGTTTTTGTATGAGATGATCATGTTTTGTAATGTTATCGGCAACTGGCAGGAGCCATATGGTTGTCGCTTTATTGTATGAAATGCAATCGCCATGTAATTGCTTTACTTTATCACTAAGCGGTAGCGATAGTCGTAGAAGCAATAGTTGGCGAGACGACAACGATGCTACGATGGAGATCAAGGTGTCGCGCCGGTGACGAAGGTGATCATGACGGTGCTTTAGAGATGGAGATCAAAAGCACAAGATGATGATGGCCATATCATGTCACATATTTTGATTGCATGTGATGTTTATCTTATTATGCTTCTTATTTTGCTTAGAACGACGGTAGCATTATAAGATGATCCCTTACTAAATTTCAAGGTATAAGTGTTCTCCCTGAGTATGCACCGTTGCGAAAGTTCTTCGTGCTGAGACACCACGTGATGATCGGGTGTGATAAGCTCTACGTTCAAATACAACGGGTGTAAGACAGTTTTGCACACGCAGAATACTCGGGTTAAACTTGACGAGCCTAGCATATGCAGATATGGCCTCGGAACACTGGAGACCGAAAGGTCGAGCGTGAATCATATAGTAGATATGATCAACATAAGATGTTCACCATTGAAACTACTCCATCTCATGTGATGATCGGACATGGTTTAGTTGATTTGGATCACGTGATCATTTAGATGACCGGAGGGATGTCTATCTAAGTGGGAGTTCTTAAGTAATATGATTAATTGAACTTTAATTTATCATGAACTTAGTCCTGGTAGTATTAGCATATCTATGTTGTAGATCAATAGCTCGCAATGTTGCTCCACGTTTATTTTTTATATGTTCCTAGAGAAAAACCAAGTTGAAAGATGTTAGTAGCAATGATGCGGAATTGTTCCGTGATCTGAGGATTATCCTCATTGCTGCACAGAAGAATTATGTCCTTGATGCACCGCTAGGTGACAGACCTATTGCAGGAGCAGATGTAGACGTTATGAACGTTTTGACAAAAGCTCGATATGATGACTACTTGATAGTTTAGTGCACCATACTTTACGGCTTATAACCGGGACTTCAAAAACGTTTTGAACGCCACGGAACATATGAGATGTTCCAAGAGTTGAAATTAGTATTTCATACTCATACCCGTGTCGAGAGGTATAAGACCTCTGACAGTACTTTGCCTACAAGATGGAGGAGAATAGCTCAACCAGTGAGCATGTGCTCAGATTGTCTGGGTACTACAATTACTTGAATCAAGTGGGAGTTAATCTTCCAGATAAGATAGTAATTGACAAAGTTCTCTAGTCACTATCACCAAGTTAGTAGAACTTCGTGATGAACTATAATATGCAAGGGATGACGAAAGTAATTCCCGAGCTCTTCGCGATGCTGAAATCGGCGAAGGTAGAAATCAAGAAAGAGCATCAAGTGTTGATGGTTAACAAGACCACTTGTTTCAAGTAAAGGGCAAAGGGATAGAAGGGGAACTTCAAGAAGAATGACAAGCAAGTTGTCACTCCCGTGAAGAAACCCAAAAGCTAAACTCAAGCCTGAAACAAGTGCTTCTACTGCAAAGGAAATGGTCACTGGAAGTGGAACTACCCTAGATACTTGGCGGATAAGAAGGATGGCAAAGTGAACAAAGGTATATTTGATATACAGATTATTGATGTGTATTTTACTAGTGTTCATAGCAACCCCTCGGTATTTGATACTGGTTTAGTTGCTAAAGAGTAGTAACTCGAAATGGGAGTTGCATAATGAACAGAAACTAGTTAAAGGATGAAGTGACGATGTGTATTGGAAGTAGTTCCAAGATTGATATGATCATCATCGCACACTCCCTATACTTTCGGGATTAGTGTTGAACCTAAATAAGTGTTATTTGGTGTTTTTGTTGAGCATGAATATGATTTGATCATGTTTATTGCAATACGGTTATTCATGTAAGTTAGAGAATAATTGTTGTTCTGTTTACATGAATAAAACCTTCTATGGTCATACACCCAATGAAAATGTTTTGTTGGATCTCGATCGTGTGATACACATATTCATAATATTGAAGCCAAAAGATGCAAGGTTAATAATGATAGTGCAACTTATTTGTGGCACTGCCGTTTAGGTCATATTGGTGTAAAGCGCATGAAGAAACTCCATAGTGATGGACTTTTGCAATCACTTGATTATGAATCACTTGGTGCTTGCGAACCATGCCTCATGGGTAAGATGACTAAAACTTCGTTCTCCGGAACTGTGGAGCAAGCAACAGATTTGTTGGAAATCATACATGCTGATGTATGCAGACCAATGAGTGTTGAAGCTCACGGCGGAAATCGTTATTTTCTGACCTTCACTGATGATTTGAGCAGATATGGGTATATCTACTTAATGAAGCACAAGTCTGAAACATTTGAAAAAGTTCAAAGAATTTCAGAGTGAAGTGGAGAATCATCGTAACAAGAAAATAAGAGTTTCTACGATATGATCGTAGAGGTAAAATATTTGAGTTAGCGAGTTTGGCCTTCAGTAAAAACAATGTGAAATAGTATCACTACTCACGCCACCTGGAACACCACAGTGTAATGGTGTGTCCGAACGTCATAACCGTACTTTATTAGATATGGTGCGATCGATGATGTCTCTTACCGATCTACCACTATCGCTTTTGGGGTTATGCATTAGAGACATCTACATTCACGTTAAATAGGGCACCATCTAAATCCGTGGAAATGACACCGAATGAACTATGGTTTGGCAAGAAACCAAAGTTGTCGTTTCTTTTAGTTTGGGACTGCGATGCTTATGTGAAAAAGTTTCAACATGATAAGCTCGAACCCAAATCGGAGAAGTAAATCTTCATAGGATACCCAAAAAGAAACTGTTGGGTACACCTTCTATCACAGATCCGAAGGCAAGATATTCGTTACTAAGAATGGATCCTTTCTAGAGAAGGAGTTTCTCTCGAAAGAAGTGAGTGGGAGGAAAGTAGAACTTGATGAGGTAATTGTACCTTCTCTTGAATTGGAAAGTAGTACATCACAGAAACTGGTTCTAGTGATTCCTACACCAATTAGTGAGGAAGCTAATGATGATGATCATGAAACTTCAGATCAAGTTTCTGCTGAATTTCGTAGATCAACCAGAGTTTGTTCCGCACCAGAGTGGTACGGCAACCCGGTTCTGGAAGTCATGTTACTGGAACATGATGAACCTACGAACTATGAGGAAGCGATGATGAGCCCAGATTCCGCAAAATGGCTTGAGGCCATGAAATCTGAGATGGGATCCATGTATAAGAACAAAGTGTGGACTTTGGTTGACTAGCCCGATGATCGGCAAGCCATCGAAAAATAAATGGATCTTCAAGAGGAAGACTGACATTGACGGTAATGTTACTGTTTACAAAGCTCGACTTGTTGCGAAAGGTTTTCGACAAGTTCAAGGAGTTGACTACGATGAGACTTTCTCACCCGTAGCGATGCTTAAGTCTGTCTGAATCATGTTAGCAATTGCCGCATTTTATGAAATCTGGCAAATGGATAACAAAACTGCATTCTTTAATGGATTTATTAAAGAAGAGTTGTATATGATGCAACCAGAAGGTTTTGTCAATCCAAAAGGTGCTAACAAAGTATGCAAGCTCCAGCGATCCATCTATGGACTGGTGCGAGCATCTCGGAGTTGGAATATACGCTTTGATGAGGTGATCAAAGCATATAGATTTATACAGACTTGCGGTGAAGCCTGTATTTACAAGAAAGTGAGTGGGAGCACTACACCATTTCTGATAAGTATATGTGAATGACATATTGTCGATCGGAAATGATGTAGAATTTTCTGGAACGCATAAAGGAGTGTTTGAAAGGAGTTTTTCAAAGAAAGACCTTGGTGAAGCTACTTACGTATTGGGCATTAAGATCTATAGAGATAGATCAAGACGCTTGATAAGACTTTCGATGAGTACATACCTTGATAAGATTTTGAAGTACTTCAAAATGGATCAGTCAAAGAAAGGGTTCTTGCCTGTATTACAAGGTATGAAGTTGAGTAAGACTCAATGCCCGACCACTGCAGAAAAATATAGAGAGAATGAAAGTCATTCCCTATGCCTCAGCCATAGGTTCTATAAAGTATGCCATCCTGTGTAACAAACATGTTGTGTACCTTGCCATGAGTTTGTCAAGGGGGTACAATAGTGATCCAGGAGTAGATCACTATACAGCGGTCAAAATTATCCTTAGTAACTGGATGACTAAGGAAATGTTTCTCGATTATGGAGGTGATAAAGAGTTCGTCGTAAAGGGCTACGTCGATGCAAGCTTTGACACTAAATCCAGATGACTCTAAGTATCAATCTGGATGCGTATTGAAAGTGGGAGCAATTAGCTAGAGTAGCTCTATGCAGAGCATTGTAGACATAGAAATTTGCAAAATACATACGGATCTGAATGTGACAGATCCGTTGACTAAACTTCTCTCACAAGAAAAACATGATCACACCTTATTACTCTTGGGTATTAATCACATAGCGATGTGAACTAGATTATTGACTCTAGTAAACCCTTTGGGTGTTGGTCACATGGCGATGTGAACTATGGGTGTTATTCACATAACGATGTGAACTATCAGTATTAAATCACATGGCGATGTGAGCTAGATTATTGACTCTAGTGCAAGTGGGAGATTGAAGGAAATATGCCCTAGAGGCAATAATAAAGTTATTATTTATTTCCTTATATCATGATAAATGTTTATTATTCATGCTAGAATTGTATTAACCGGAAACTTAATACATGTGTGAATACATAGACAAAACAGTAAGTCCCTAGTATGCCTCTACTAGACTAGCTCATTGATCAAAGATGGTTATGTTTCCTAGCCATAGACATGAGTTGTCATTTGATCAACGGGATCACATCATTAGGAGAATGATGTGATGGACAAGACCCATCCGTTAGCATAGCACTATGATCGTTTAGTTTTTCTGCTATTGCTTTCTTCATGACTTATACATGTTCCTATGACTATGAGATTATGCAACTCCCGAATACCGTAGGAACACCTTGTGTGCTATCAAACGTCACAACGTAACTGGGTGATCATAAAGATGCTCTACAGGTGTCTCCGAAAGTATTCGTGGTGTTGGCATAGATCAAGATTAGGATTTGTCACTCCGAGTGTCGGAGAGGTATCTCTGGGCCCTCTCGGTAATGCACATCATAATAAGCCTTGCAAGCAAATGACTAATGAGTTAGTCACGAGATGATGTATTACGGAACGAGTAAAGAGACTTGCCGGTAACGAGATTGAACTAGGTATAGAGATACCGACGATCGAATCTCGGGCAAGTAACATACCGATGACAAAGGGAACAACGTATGTTGTTATGCGGTTCGACCGATAAAGATCTTCGTAGAATATGTAGGAGCCAATATGGGCATCCAGGTTCCGCTATTGGTTATTGACCAGAGAAGTGTCTCGGTCATGTCTACATAGTTCTCGAACCCGTAGGGTCCGCACGCTTAAACGTTCGTTGACGATATAGTATTTAATGAGTTATGTATGTTGGTGACCGAATGTTGTTCGGAGTCCCTGATGTGATCACGGACATGACGAGGAACTCCGGAATGGTCTGGAGATATAGATTAATATATGAGATAATAGTGTTTGACCTCCGGAAGGGTTCCGGAATTCACCGGAAGGGGTTCCGGATGTTTCCCGAAGTGTTTGGGTACAAGAACACTTTATTTGGGCCAAAAGGGAAAGCACACAAGGTTTTTGGAAAGCGCAAAAGGAAGTTTTGCGGAGTCCAGGGGCCAGACGCCAGGGTCCCTGGCGTCTGGGTCCAGACGCCGGGAACCCTGGCGTCTGGCCCTGGAGTCCGAGAAGGACTCTTGCCTTTCGGGTGAAACCGACTTTGTGAAGGCTTTTACTCCAAGTTTCGACCCCAAGGCTCAACATATAAATAGAGGGGTAGGGCTAGCACCCAAGACTCATCAAGATACACCAAGCCGAGTGCCGGCTACCCCGACCCTCTAGTTTATCCTCTGTCTAGTTTCTGTAGTGCTTGGCGAAGCCCTGCAGAGATTGTTCTTCATCAACAACCGTCACCACGCCGTCGTGCTGCCGGAACTCATCTACTACTTCGCCCGTCTTGCTGGATCAAGAAGGCGAGGACGTCATCGAGCTGAACGTGTGCTGAACGCAGAGGTGCCGTACGTTCGGTACTAGATCGGGACGGATCGTGAAGGTGTACGACTACATCAACCGCGTTGATAAACGCTTCCGCTTTCGGTCTACGAGGGTACGTAGACACACTCTCCCCTCTCGTTGCTATGCATCTAGTAGATAGATCTTGCGTGATCGTAGGAAAATTTTGAAATTACTACGTTCCCCAACACTAATCATCCACCTTAAGATATCTATCCAGAACATCTCGCTGGTATTTAGTTGCGAATCCCACCCAAAGTGTAAAATCAAAGCAACAGACAACTGCATTAAAAGAACTTTGCGTTAAGTAAACAATCCTTGCACCCGCAAGTACAAGCACCGTTGTTTTCCCCCTTGTGGCAACAGCACATCCCCTAGACTCATGTTTCTGTCACTTAAGCTAGTCATCAGGGGGCATGAACCCACAATCAAGCATAACGCTCCCTCTTGGAGTTACTACCTACTACTCGGCCAAAGCAATAAACAGCAACGGAGAACATGCATGAATTACTCAAGAACAAATATATAAAAGAGGTGAATCAAATATATTACTCACACACAATCTGAACATAATCTCATAATCCATCAGGTCACATCAAACTCAGCAGAGCAACAGCATAAAGATTACATATGTGCCTCGATCATGTAGGGCAGCTCACGAGGTCTAAACCATGAAGAACAAAGAGGGGAGGAGAACATCACATAGCTACTGGTCATGGACCCATGGTCCAAGGGGGACTACTCACAACTCATCCGGGAAGCGTCCATGGTGGTGGAGAAGCTCCCGGTGGTGGTTCTCCCCTCCGGCAGGGTGCCGGGAAGAGTTCTCCTGATGCTCCCGATCTTGGAAGCGCTGCGGCGGCGGAACAGAGGCGAGATCGCGAAAAAGGGTTTCGTCCTCGAGGGTTTCGGGACGCGAGGAATATATATGCGAAAGGGGGCAACCAGAGGCGGAGAGGGGGCCCCAGGCGCCCCCCTGGCGCGGCCAGGGGTAGGGCCGCGCTGGGTGGCCGCCTGGGCCACCCCTGGCTCCCCTCTGGCCCCGCTTTGGTTATTCTCGAAGCTTCCTGTACGCTGATTTTTCCTGTATTTTTCCCGGAATTTTTGGAGCACTTTTAATATGGGGGAAACCTGAAATAGAAAAACAGCAGAAAACAGGAACTGGCACTGTGGTGCACTGAGTTAATAGGTTAGTCCAAATATGATCAAAAGTGTATGGAAGTGCATAAATATCATAGCAATATCACACAAAAGAGGCATGGAGCAAGCAGAAATTATAGATACGTTTTGGACGTATCAGCAGGTTTCCGATGTCTTGACGTGAGAGCGTTGATCGTTGTGCTGGAGTTCTTTCTTCTTCTTCTTCTTCAGTCTTGGGTTAGGTTCCGGGTCGGCTGCCTGGGATAGCAGATGGATGTCGTTGTTCTTTTCATGTTTGCATCCGTAGTCGGATGGCTTGTATTGATGTTGTTGTATTCATGTGACTTGTATGTATTGTTGTATCCCCTATGTATGTATGTAATGGTACGATGTAATGATATCCATCTTGCTAAGCGCCCAAAATGCGGTTGTGCCCCAATCACGTAAGTGTCACGTGATCGGGATAGAATCGCATCTTGGGCCTGACAACCCCCTACATGAGATCCGCCGGTTTTGACACTGACATTGGTGCTTTCATTGAGAGTTTTGTTGTTGGATCATCGAAAGGATTAATGGCTCGCCTGTTCATCAACAACGCCATCCCTGTCGGGGGTCTCTCCACCCTCGGTTGGGATTTCACGTTTGGTAGTATCATACTACACGCCAATTCGACCAATTGCCTCGGCCAGATCAGAAACTTTGCCCCCGGCCATGAGGCCAGGTTCGGGAGCCTAGAGTTCACCGCTGGCCCCCAGGGAGACCTCACACTGTCAAGAATCTCAACTTCGTTAAAAAAGCCCACTGATCTTGATGCTTTAACATCGGGGGAGGTAAAGTCGCCAGGGGTTGATGTAACATGGAGCCCGTCCCTAAAGACCGACTCCGGTGGTTTGACCGAGTTGATCCCGGCCGAAGATCGTCTGGGCGCGACCTCGTGCGTCCCCATAGCGGTTGCACTACAAGTTGGCTCCGGATATTCAAAGGGCGTAGACCTATCAGATCTTTCGTCATTAAACTATTACTAGACCGGATCCGAGACATCGGAATCTTAGATGGCCAACCCTCGGTCTATGACGGGATCAGGCTCAAGCCCGACAATAGGGAAATTTATATCCCACCTATCACACACCTTGTCGACACCATTGAGGAATTGGCCGAAGGCTCGCAGTCGCCAAAACTAAAAATGATCTACGTCCCGATTGGCGACGACCTCGCTCGGGCTTTGGGCCTGGAGTCTAACTTTCGCCCCGAAGAGAGCTCGGAACCAGACTTCAATTTGAAATGCGACCTCGAATCTATGCCGCATCATGTGGACAATTCAGAATCCATGCTTGGCATACCGAATAACCCAGGGATGCCCAGCGCCGCCGCAAAAAATTCGGATAGACCACCAGCCGGAGCGTGAAGTCTTTTCCCATGCACCCCACGTCGAATACTCCCTAGACTCGGGAAACACTGACGTATGGGATTTGACGTACGTTAAGCAGCAGCCCAGAGAGACGGTCCATCATCACCGGGCTAGATTCCTCCTGGTTACAAACAAGATGACGGATTGTTGCGATCAAGTAATAATAGGAACCTTTCGGTTCAACTACCGATACGAAGGAATCTTAAACGCCCTCGCTAGTTGCCATGTGCAAAGCTTCACCGAATTGTCAGACATGGTACACAAATATTGCACCATGGAAAGCGCAACAAATGCATGTGGAGTCAACCCATGCCGAGCAACCTAGAAAAGCTCAAGAAAAATGCGCATACCCACGACAGTCGCCCGAACACGAGCCCGCTGAAAAGAAGAATAGATCCCTCATCGAACCCATAATGGTATTGGATGAGCATCTAGACAAACCATGCCCCATACACTCAGCCTTGCTTAATGCAAACCCAACCCACGAGCTTCGAGCTTGTTGGGTGGTTAGGCAGGTGGCCAAGAGCAGCGATGCTATCCTTGGACTAACACCCCTGGTAGACGACCATCAACACCCCCATATAGAAACAATGATGTTCTGACGGTCTATGAGACATTCTCCTCAAACAATCAAAGGAAAAGATCCCTTCGAGAGCTTGGCAAGGTCTACCAGGTCACAGCCGCACATTCATGGACGGATACACCAATCACCTTCGATCAAGAAGACAAGCCAAGGGCCCGCCTGATACGTCCATTTTGCATCATGTTTTCTTACTGTTATTTTTAGTGTTTTTATTCATTATAACACTTTGGGGAGTAATTCTAATGCTTTTTCTCTCATAATTTGCAAGGTTTACACAAAGAGGGAGAATATCGGTAGCTGGAATTCTGGACCTGGAAAAGTTACGTCAAAGATACCTATTCTGCACATCTCCAAATGGGATGAAAATTTACAGAGAATTATTTTGGAATATATAATAAATATTCGAGAGAAGAACCACCGGAGGGGGACACTCAGGCGCCCACGAAGCACCAGGGTGTGCCACCGGCTCCAAGTGCGCCTTGGTAGGGTAGTGGGGGCCCAGGCCCACTTCCGGCAACCATCTTTCGGTATATAAACTGTTTTAACCTAGAAAAAAAATAAAGAGATGACTTTCGGGATAGAGCACCGCCTTTCGAGGTGGAATTTGGGAAGGAGCACTTTTTCTCTCCAGCGGAGCGTGATGTCTACTATGCAACTTTATTCTTGTAGACTCGTGTTGGGCTTCCAAGCGCAGGGTTTTGTAGGACAGTAGCAATTTTCCCTCAAGTGGATGACCTAAGGTTTATCAAAGGTAGTCAGCATCGCGATTCGACTGCTAGAATCCTACGACTTCATGATCCTATAGAAGCATGTCGATCCAAGTTCCACTATGAATCCGGTTCAGGTAAAATCCATGTTGACTCAGGATCCAAATCGTAGAATCCAGTAGAAAACGGTAGAATCCCGATTATGCTATGTACTATGTAGGATTCTACTAATTTATCATCTGAGCCGTTCGCTTAATTTTAGCATAATAATACCCTAGCCTTTTTTTCTTGAGGGTAATATTAGGCCAGCCTCCACACCCTTTTCCATATGAGTCACGAACCTTTTCTCTCCCAACCCCAAACGCAGCCGCCGACACCTTGCTCCCAGAAACCCTAGATCGAACTCATAGATCGAACATGAGGATTAGCTTGTCGACGGATGGAATTGGTTTGAGAAGAAGGATGCATCAATATTGATCAGAGGAGAGCAAGACCCTTCAAGGATCGTCCTTGCAGGTGATTGTGTGCATTGAAGATTCATACGTCCTATACGTTTCCTCTCGTATATGTTCCCTATGTGCAAGCTACATAGTAGGCCAGTGATGAAAATAAGTGGAGTATAGCTAGCATTGACGTGTGCGTCTTTCAAAAGTGGTAGGTGTTTACTAGCATCCAATATATGTTAAGGAATTAAGATGCACAACTGTGGGTACCTAATGTGTTAGCTAATCTTCAGTTGGTATTGCGTATATATAATCAGTAAGTAAACAAGTTTGGGTCCTAGCTAGTTGTGCACGTAAGCAGAATTAGTACTAGTTCTAGTTAGATTAGGTTCACGGGTGCAATACTAGTAAGGTACGTACGTGTACGTGTACTAGTAGGTTTTGCATTCTGTGTTGTGTCTGGGAGTATATATTGAATCCAAAAATCCATTGGCAAAAGAGAGGGAGGAAGAAGAATTTAATTGAAGCTAACAGGAGAAAGTTGATTGCCATAGAGGAAGAAGAAGAAGCACATGCCTCAAAGGATGAAGAGCAGACATCACAAAAATGCAAGCAGAAAGTGATGGATCATTTTGTGACTAGGAAGAGAACTGCTCAAGGAACCATGAACCAACACTACAAAAAGCAAGAGAGGGAGGAGATCTGTGTGCAGATTAGTTGTTTCTTATGCACCAGTGCTATACCTTTTAATGTTATTAGGAACCCTGAGTTCAGCAAGATGATTCATATGATAGGTAAGTTTGGTAATGGACTCAAGCCTCCTACATATAATGAAGCAAGAGTTGTATTTCTAGAGAAAGAAGTTCAGAAGATGATCAATATATATTCTGAGTACAAAGAACAGTGGAAAAAAATTGGTTGTACTATAATGTCTGATGGCTGGACATATACAAAGAAAATGCCACTTTGCAATTTCTTGGTGAACATTCCAAAAGGTACTTTTTTGACATCAATTGACACATTTGAAATTAGCAAGACAGCTGATAAGGTATTTGACATGTTAGATGAGATAGTAGAGCGTGACGGAGTGGAAAATGGTATCCAAGTTGTTACTAACAATGCATCCAACTATAAAGCAGCTAGTGATCTCTTAATGGAAAAGAGAAAAAGCTCTACTGGACACCTTGTGGTGCACATTGCATCGACTTGATGCTTGAGGATTTTGAAAAGAAAATTAAGGTGCATGCCACTACAATCACAAAGGGTTGTAAAATCACTGCCTTCATCTATTCTAGGACTATGCTTATCGCATGGTTGAGAGAATTTACAGAAGGAAATGATTTGATAAGGCCCGCTGTCACAAGATTTGCTACAGCTTACTTGACCTTGTCCTGTCTTGAGCAACATAAAGGTGCATTGATCAATATGTTTAGTTCGGTTAAATGGAAGGCTAGCCGCTTTGCTTCTTTAATATATGGTAAAAGAGTTCAAGATATTGTCATGGACAGTAAAGGATTTTGGCCTAATGCCGTGGCATGCTTGAAAGCTGCGATGCCTCTAATCAAGGTCCTTAGAATGGTAGATTCTAATGACAAGCCAGCCATGCCATTAATCTATGTCAATTTTTCAAAAAGATACCCACAACCCTCTCCACATTTGCAAATAAGGCCTTCCCTCGTTCATCCTTTTCTCTCAGAAGATAAACTAATCATACAAATGCATCTTGATGTTCCGTGCAACACACGGGCATCTTGCTAGTATATATATAATAGCCTTGTATGGATACTCTAACTCAGTTAGAGGTTAGAGTTAGATTCTAACCCTGAACTAACTCTAACCAAAGAGGTGTTCGGATGACAGGGTTAGATTGACAATAAATGCTCTTTCTCAATCATTCGCTCTTTTCTTGGAGAACTAACCCAAATAAGCACCTCTTGGGTGGGTTAGTTTTTTGGGGTGGGTTAGATGCATCTAACCCAAACTATCACTCATGTTTGCATATTTTCGGGTTAGTTGAGTCCAAACTAACCCAAACCAACTCTAACCCATGGATCCAAACAGGGTCAATGTTCAGTAGCTGTGTGTCATCTAAATTTGTAACATGCATATGTTTTGGATTTGTCCCCAACATCATGCTCCTCTGGTGAGCTGAGAGATTTCTGTATGCGGGCTGCACAGACTACCATTGTTATAGTTTTTAAAATATTGATGACCCACAAGTATAGGGGATCTATCATACTCCTTTCGATAAGTAAGAGTTTCGAACCCAACGAGGAGCAGAAGGAAATGATAGGCAGTTTTCAGTAACGTATTTTCTGCAAGCACTGAAATTATAGGTAACAGATATTTTTGTGATAAGATAATTGGTAGCAAGTGACAAAAGGTAAAAGTAAATAAGGTGCAGCAAGGAGGCTCAATCATTTTTGTAGCAAAGGACAAGCCTGGAAAAACACTTATATAGAGGAAAGCGCTCCCGAGGACACATGGGAATTATCGTCAAGATAGTTTTCATCACGATCATCTGATTCGCGTTTGGTACTTTGATAATTTGGTATGTGGGTGGACCGGTGCTTGGGTGGTGCCCTTACTTGGACAAGCCTCCCACTTATGATTAACCTCTAATGCAAGCATCCGCAACTACAAAAGAAGTATTAAGGTAAACCTAACCATAGCCTGAAACATATGGATCCAAATCAGCCCCTTACGAAGCAACACATAAACTAGGGTTTAAGCTTCTGTCACTCTAGAAACCCATCATCTACTTATTACTTCCCAATGCCTTCCTCTAGGCCCAAATAATGCTGAAGTGTCATGTAGTCGATGTTCACATGACACCACTAGAGGATAGACAACATACATCTCATCAAAATATCGAACGAAGACCAAATTCACATGACTACTAATAGCAAGACTTCTCCCATGTCCTCAGGAACAAAAGTAACTACTCACAAGACATAATATTGTTCATGATCAGAGGGGTATTAATATGCATAATGGATCTGAACATATGATCTTCCACCAAATAAACCAACTACCATCAACTACAAGGAGTAATTAACACTACTAGCAACCCACAGGTACCAATCTGAGGTTTGGGTACAAAGATTGGATACAAGAGATGAACTAGGGTTTGAGAGGAGATGGTGCTGGTGAAGATGTTGATGAAGATAGCCCTCCCCAAGATGGGAGAGTTGTTGGTGATGATGGCGGTGATGATTTCCCCCTCCCGGAGGGAAGTATCCCCGACAGAACAGCTCTGCCGGAGCCCTAGATTGGTTTCCGCCTCGAGACGGCGGCGTCTGGTCCCGAAAGCCTCATTATGATTTTTTCAGGTCAAAACACCTCATATAGGAGAAGATGAGCATCGGGGGTCTGCCGGCTGGCCCACGAGGCAGGGGCGCGCCCTGTTAAGGGGGGTGCGCCCCCACCCTCGTGGACAGCCGGTGGCCCCCCTCGTGGGTTTCTTTTGTCAAATATTTTTTAGATTTTCCGAAACGATGTTCTGTTGAGTTTCGGGGCTTTTCGAGTTGTGCAGAATAGGTATCCAGAGTTTGCTCCTTTTCCAGCCCAGAATTCCAGCTGCCGGCATTCTCCCTCTTCATGTGAACCTTGTAAAATAAGAGAGAAAAGGCATAAGTATTATGACAAAACATATAGTAAAAGCCCATAATGCAATAAATATCAACATATAAGCATGATGCAAAATGCAACTCCCCCCAAGCTTAGACCTCGCTTGTCCTCAAGCGAATGCCGATATTGAAGAATATGTCCATATGTTTAGAGATAGAGGTGTCGATAAAAACAAAATACGGACATGAGGGCATCATGATCATTCTCATAACAACAACTTATATAAATATAGTCATATGATTCTTATGCTAAAGTAACAATTCATCCACAATATCAAGTATGAATCATAAACTTCATTGGAAACTAACAAACTTTGATCTCGTTCATTGAAGCAATTGCAATTTATCGTAACATTGGAAAGAGTCAATATAAGAGCTTTTCAGCAAGCCTACATACTCAACTATCATATAGTCATTCACAATTGCTCACACTCACGCAATACTTATGTTTATGGAGTTTTAATCGGACAAAGAGAAAGATAGGGGCTTATGGTGGTGCCTCCCAACCTTTTACCTCAAGGGTAATGTCAACAGTAATAGATCATGAAAACTTACATCCAAGTGGGTATATATGTCTGGATCTTTCCAACACAATGTGCTTGCCAAAGGATAAAATGTAAAAAGGAAAGGTGGATTTCACCTTGACACTTATAAGACAAGAATAAAAGATAGGCCCTTCACAGAGGGAAGCAGAGGTTGTCATGTGTTTTTATGGTTGGATGCATAAAGTCTTAGCATAGAAGAACTTTGCTTTATATTGCCACTTGTGATAAGTACCTTTATTATGCAGTCCGTCGCTTTTATTACTTCCATATCACAAGATCGTATAAAGCTAATTTCTCCCACACTAATAAATCATACATATTTTAGCGGATTTGCAACATGACAACTTACTTGGAAGGATCTTTCTCAATTCATAGGTAGGTATGGTGGACTCTCATGGAAAAACTGGGTTTAAGGACATATGGAAGCACAAGTAGTATCTCTACTTAGTGCGAGGAATTTTGGCTAGCATGAGAAAGAAAGGCAAGCTCAACATGCTGGATGATCCATGACAACATACTTTATTTCGGATATAAGTAGACATAACCCATTATGTTGTCTTCCTTGTCCAACATCAACTCTTTAGCATGTCATATTTTAATGAGTGCTCACAATCATAGAAGATGTCCAAGATAGTATATTTGTATGTGAAGCCTCTCCTCTTTTATTACTTCCTATTAATTGCAACGATGACCAAAACTATGTTTGTCACCTCTCAACAACTTTTATTTATCATACTCTTGTATGTGAAGTCATTACTTCCCATAAGATCGATATGATCTCTTTGATACTCTTTATGTTTTCTTTTTATTTATCATGACCCAAGTGAGGAAATCAAGCCCTTGACTCGGCACTAATCTTTATTATATAGCTCACGGACTCGATTACAAAGGATGAAGCTCACAAAGCAAAAGCTCACAACTAGATCATGCTAACTTTATTCTAATAGATCAAGATACTACCAAAAGGACCGGACTAAGTAAAATGGTAAAGATAGGACTGATGGTGATACGATACCGGGGTCACTCCCCCAAGCTTGGCGGTCGCCAAGGGGAGTGCCCATACCCATATGATTATGTCTCCTTCTTCGGGGGTGGTGATGATGGAGTTGTTGATGGTGTAGGCTGGTTGTCCACCTTCCAAGGCATGGGTTCACCATCGTAGAAGGATGATCGAGTCTGCGGGATAGTCAAATCTGCAGCCAAACTCATCTTCTTGAATCTATATTCATACTCACAGTTTTGGTTTTGGAGGTCATAGTGGGCTTGGAGGTGTTCGATCTTCTCTTGAAGATTGGAGATAGCTTCCACAAAGATCCTTGAGTCCAGCTTGAGGTTGTTGGCGAGCTCCGAGATCATCATGTGGTTGGCGTTCAGTCCTCGTTCCACCATATCTTGGCACTTGAAAACTTGTTGCTCCATTGCCTCGAGTCTTGTGTCCACGCTTCCGGTCCTCCTCGGCCCCTCAACATCACGGATGTGCAGCACCCCCTCATGCAACTCCATGGTTTTGGGGTGGTGTAGCACCTCCGCAAGGTAGGGGTTGATGACCTTCTCGAAGAACTTGTCTTTGAGGATGTTGGAGGACGCCATGATGATCTAGATCTGTCAAAAATAGCAGCTCGAAACGAAAACAGAGGATTTCTGCGTGATACAAAGTTCAAAACTTTCGGGAGTATATATAATGAATTTTTACCAACCAAAAGGAGTAACCCACAAGAAAACGGAGTCCGGGGGACACACGGGGTGCCCATGAGGCAGAGAGGCGTGCCCTGGGAAGGGGGCGCGCCCTCCACCCTCGTGGAGGCCCCGTGTCTCCTCCGGACTGCGGTTTATTTTTCTATTTTTCTAAATATTCCAAAATGGAGAAAAATTGCCTTTAGAACTGTTTCGGAGTCAGTTTACTTACCATATCACGTACCTCTTCCTTTTCGGAGGCTGAATTGTTCTGGAAAGTGTCCGTTATGTATTCCTCCGGGGTTACGGTTTCAATAACATTAGTTTCAACATTTATAGGATTACCTGGGATATAATGTTTGATCCTTTGACCGTTCACCACCTTCGGATTTGTTCCTTCGAAGTTGTTAATTTTTATGGCACCGGAACGATAGACCTCCTCGATAACGTAAGGTCCTTCCCACTTGGAGAGAAGTTTTCATGCAAAAAATCTTAAACGAGAGTTGAATAGCAAGACATAATCCCCTACGTTAAAATTCACGTTTTTGTATCCTTTTGCCATGCCATCTTTTAACTTTTTCTTTAAACAGTTTGGCATTCTCATAGGCTTGGGTTCTCCACTCATCAAGGCAGCTAATGTCAAATAACCTCTTCTCACCGGCAAGTTTGAAATCATAATTGGGCTCTTTAATAGCCCAATATGCCTTATGTTATAGCTCAAGGGGTAAGTGACAAGCTTTTCCATATACCATCTTATATGGAGACATACCCATAGGATTTTTGTATGCAGTTCTATAGGCCCATAATGCATCATCTAGTTTCTTGGACCAATTCTTCCTAGACCTATCAACTGTCATTTGCAAGATTAATTTCAACTCCCTATTACTTAGTTCTACTTGACCACTAGTCTGTGTGTGATAGGGGGATGCAATTCTATGGTTGACATCATACTTTGCAAGCATCTTACGGAAAGCACCATGAATAAAGTGTGAACCATCATCAGTCATTAGATATCTAGGGACTCCATCGAAAATATAACTTATTTAAGCATCTTAATTGAGGTGTTATGATCAGCACTACTAGTTGGAATAGCTTCTACCCACTTAGTAACGTAATCAACAACAACTAAAATATGTGTTTACCCATTAGGGGCAGGAAAAGGTCCCATATAATCAAAGCCTCAAACATCAAATGGTTCCATAACAAGTGAATAATTCATAAGCATTTCTCGATGTCTACTAATATTACCTATTCTTTGACATTCATCACAAGATAAGACAAACTTACGGGCATCCTTGAAGAGAGTAGGCCAATAAAAACCAGATTGCAATACCTTGTGTGCAGTTCTATCTCCCGCATGGTGTCCTCCATGAGCTTCGGAGTGGCACTTGCGTAGGATCTGTTCCTGTTCATGCTCAGGTACACAACGTCTAATAATACCATCTACTCCTTCTTTATAAAGATGTGGGTCATCCCAAAAGTAATCTCTCAAATCATAGAAGAACTTTTTATTTTGCTGGTATGTGAAGCTAGGAGGTATAAACTTAGCAACAATATAATTAGCATAATCAGCATACCATGGAGCAGTACGAGAAGTACTTATGACAGCTAATTGTTCATCAGGAAAGCTATCATCAATAGGTTGTGGGTCATCAAGTATATTCTCTAACCTAGACAAGTTATCTGCTACGGGGTTCTCGGCTCCCTTTCTATCAATAATGTGCAAGTCAAATTCTTGCAGCAAGAGAACCCATCTAATAAGTCTAGGTTTAGCATCTTTCTTTTCCATAAGGTATTTGATAGCAGCATGATCAGTGTGAATAGTTACCTTAGAATCAACGATATAGGGTCTAAACTTATCACAAGTAAACACAACTGCTAAAAAATATTTCTCAATGGTAGCATAATTTCTTTGGGCACTATCTAGAGTTTTACTAGCATCCTGGATAACATTCAATTTCTTATCAACTCTTTGCCCTAGAACAACTCCTACAGCATAATCACTAGCATCACACATAATCTCAAAGGGCAAATTCCAATGAGGAGGCTGGACAATAGGTGCAGAGATCAATGCTTTCTTAAGTATTTCAAATGCTTCTAGATAATCATCATCAAAGACAAAAGGAATATCTTTTTGCAAGAGATTAGTCAGAGGCCAGAAGATTTTGGAGAAGTGCTTTATGAACCTCCTATAAAACCCGTCATGACCAAGGAAACTTCGTATACCTTTGATGTCCTTTGGGCATGTCATCTTTTCAATAGCATCAACTTTAGCTTTGTCAACTTCAATACCTCTTTCAGAAACTTTATGTCCCAAGACAATGCCTTCATTAACCATAAAGTGGCACTTCTCCCAATTCAAGACAAGGTTAGTGTCTTCACATCTCTGCAAAACTCGATCAAGGTTGCTTAAGCAATCATCAAAAGAAGTTCCGTAAACGGAGAAATCATCCATGAAAACCTCAACAATCTTTTCACAAAAATCAGAGAATATAGCCGTCATGCATCTCTGAAAGGTACCAAGTGCATCACATAAACCAAAAGGCATACGTCTATAAGCAAAGGTACAGAAAGGACAAGTAAAAGTAGTCTTTTCTTGATCCCCTTTTGACACATGTATTTGAGAGAAACCGGAATAACCATCTAGAAAGCAGAAATGGGTATGTTTGGATAACCTTTCTAGCATTTGATCAATGAATGGCAAGGGGTAATGATCTTTCTTAGTAGCTTTATTTAACTTACGGAAATCAATTACCATCCTATAACCTATAACTATTCTTTGTGGGATCAATTCATCTTTATCATTAGGGACAATAGTCATACCTCCTTTCTTAGGAACGCAATGGACAGGACTTACCCACTGACTATCACCAACTGGATAGATAATACCTGCTTCTAGGAGCTTTAGTGTTTCCTTCCTTACCACTTCTTTCATCTTAGGATTTAACCGTCGCTGATGATCAATAACTGGTTTAGCATTTTCTTCCAATTTTATCTTGTGTTGGCATATAGTGGGACTAATGCCCTCAAGATCATCCAATAGCCGCATGATGCTTCTTCAGAGTTTTCAATAATTTTTCTTTTTCCTGCTCTGAAAGGTTAGCACTAATAATAACAAGATATATCTTCTTTTCATCAAGATAAACATACTTAAGATTATCAGGCAAAGGTTTAAGTTCAAACACGGGATCACCCTTGGGTGGAGGAGGATCCCCTAGGATTTCAACAGGCAAGTTGTTTTTCAATACTGGTCCCTGTGTAAGGAATATTTCATCTATTTCCCTTCTCTCATTCATATGCATATCATTTTCGTGGTCTAGCAGGTATTGTTCTAAAGGGTCATTAGGTGGCACAACAATAGAAGCAACACCAATAATTTCATCTTTACTGGGTGGTGCCTTTTCAAGGGGTTGTCTACGGAATTTAACAAAGTTAAAATCATGAGACGTATCCCCTAACCCGAAAGTAACAATATCTTTCACGTAGTCTATCTTGGCATTAACAGTATTCAAGAAGGGTCTACCAAATATAATGGACAAAATGCATCTTGTGGGGAACTCAGAACAAGAAAATCAGCAGGGTATTTAACTTTCCCACACAAGACTTCAATATCTCTAACAATCCCAACTGGTGAAACAATATCTCTATTATCAAGCTTAATAGTAACATCAATCCCTTCTAACTCAACAGGTGCAATATCATGCATAATTTCGTTGTACAAGTTAAGAGGGATAATACTCGCACTAGCACCTACGTCACATAAACCATGATAGCAATGATCTCCTATCTTGACAGAGATAACAGGCAAGCCTACAACAGGTTTATGTTTATTCCTAGCATTGGGTTTGGCTATTCTAGCAGACCCTTCTTGGAGGTAAATAACATGTCCATCTAAATCTTCTACCAAGAGATCCTTAACCATAGCAACACTAGGTTCAACTTTAATTTGCTGAGAGGGTGTAGGTGTCCTAGTATTACTCTTACGAACAACAATTGAAGCTTGAGCATGATCCTTTATCCTAACAGGGAAAGGTGGTTTCTCAATATAAGCGGTAGGTATAACATGATCAACATTGTAAGTGATAATCTTTTCTTCAACTTTAATAGGTTCAACTACTTTTTCTTCAATAGGGGGATGATATTTAAACCACTTCTCCTTAGGGAGATCAACATGAGTAGCAAAAGATTCACAGAAAGAAGCTACTATCTCAGAGTCAAGTCCATATTTAGTGCTAAACTCACGGAAAGCATCTGTATCCATAAAAGCTTTAACACAATCAAACTTAGGGGTCATACCTGACTCCTTACCTTCATCGAGATCCCAATCTTCAGAGTTGCGTTTAATCCTTTCCAATAAATCCCATTTGAAGTCAATAGTCTTCATCATGTAAGAGCCAGAACAAGAAGTATCGAGCATGGAGCGATTATTATGAGAAAGCCGAGCATAAAATTTTTGGATGATCATTTCTCGTGAGAGCTCATGATTGGGGCATGCATATAACATTGACTTAAGCCTCCCCCAAGCTTGAGCGATGCTTTCTCCTTCGTGAGGCCAGAAATTATAAATATAATTACGATCACGATGAACCTAGTGCATAGGGTAGAACTTCTGATGAAATTCCAACTTCAGACGATTATAGTTCCATGATCCCATATAATCGCATAGCCTAAACAATGTCAATGCATCTCCCTTCAAAGATAAAGGGAAAACCTTCTTCTTGATAACATCCTCGGGCATACCTGCAAGCTTAAACAATCCACAAACTTCATCCACATAGATTAGGTGTAAGTCGGGATGCAGTGTTCCGTCTCCTGTAAAGGGATTTTCAAGCAGTTTCTCTATCATACCCAAATTAATCTCAAAGCAAACATTTTCAATAGGTGCAGTAGGTTGAGGAGCAACTCTTTGATCTTCTAGTCGGAGTGAAGATACCCCGAACAAGCCCCTCAAAGGATTTTGAGCCATAGTAACAAGTGACAATAAATTTCAGCACACTATATTAATTTTTCCTTACCAAAGGCGCTTCACTCCCCGGCAACGACACCAGAAAAGAGTCTTGATGACCCACAAGTATAGGGGATCTATCATAGTCCTATCAATAAGTGAGAGTGTCGAACGCAACGAGGAGTAGAAGGAAATGATAGATAATTTTCAGTAAGGTATTTTCTGCAAGCACTGAAATTATAGGTAACAGATAGTTTTGTGATAAGATAATTGGTAGCAAGTGACAAAAGGTAAAAGTAAATAAGGTGCAGCAAGGAGGCCCAATCCTTTTTGTAGCAAAGTACAAGCCTGGACAAACTCTTATATAGAGGAAAGCGCTCCCGAGGACACATGGGAATTATCGTCAAGCTAGTTTTCATCACGATCATCTGATTTGCGTTTGGTACTTTGATAATTTGGTATGTGGGTGGACCGGTGCTTGGGTGCTGCCCTTACTTGGACAAGCCTCCCACTTATGATTAACCTCTAATGCAAGCATCCGCAACTACAAAAGAAGTATTAAGGTAAACCTAACCATAGCCTGAAACATATGGATCCAAATCAACCCCTTACGAAGCAACGCATAAACTAGGGTTTAAGCTTCTGTCACTCTAGCAACCCATCATCTACTTATTACTTCCCAATGCCTTCCTCTAGGCCCAAATAAGGGTGAAGTGTCATGTAGTCGACGTTCACATGACACCACTAGAGGATAGACAACATACATCTCATCAAAATATCGAACGAAGACCAAATTCACATGACTACTAATAGCAAGACTTCTCCCATGTCCTCAGGAACTAAAGTAATTACTCACGAGACATAATATTGTTCATGATCAGAGGGGTATTAATATGCATAATGGATCTGAACATATGATCTTCCACCAAATAAACCAACTAGCATCAACTACAAGGAGTAATCAACACTACTAGCAACCCACATGTACCAATCCGAGGTTTGGGTACAAAGATTGGATACAAGAGATGAACTAGGGTTTGAGAGGAGATGGTGCTGGTGAAGATGTTGATGAAGATAGCCCTCCCCAAGATGGGAGAGTTGTTGGTGATGACGGCGGTGACGATTTCCCCCTCCCGGAGGGAAGTATCCCGGACAGAACAGCTCTGCCGGAGCCCTAGATTGGTTTTCGCCTCGGTTCCGCCTCGAGACGGCGGCGTCTGGTCCCGATAGCCTCCTTATGATTTTTCAGGTCAAAACACCTCATATAGGAGAAGATGGGTATCGGGGGCCTGCTGGCTGGCCCACGAGGCAGGGGGCGTGCCCTGGGAAGGGGGGCGCGCCCCCACCCTCGTGGACAGCCGGTGGCCCCCCTCGTGGGTTTCTTTCGCCAGATATTTTTTATATTTTCCGAAACGATGTTCTGTTGAGTTCCGGGGCTTTTGGAGTTGTGCAGAATAGGTTTCCAGAGTTTGCTCCTTTTCCAGCCCAGAATTCCTGCTGCCGGCATTCTCCCTCTTCATGTGAACCTTGTAAAATAAGAGAGAAAAGGTAGAAGTATTGTAACAAAACATATAGTAAAAGCCCGTAGTGCAATAAATATCAACATATAAGCATGATGCAAAATGGACACATCAAATATCACATGCTTATGTTTCGTGACGTGTAACATTATTATTTGTCCTGTTTTTTCATGTACAAAAAGTCTGTCTTGCTCGCTTTACTGTTGTAACTATATTTTTTGCCATAATTATGTGTACTTACAGAAACATTTCAAGATGAAGTGACATCAACACAAAGATCTGAGAGCAGTGCGGCATGGCTGTTACCAAATGATTATGGATTGGAATTGGAATGTGTTGATGTTCTCGAGCATCAACTAGAGGTGGCAAGACAACATGTACATGATTCTCAACATGCAATCAACATGTTGAGACTATACTTGCAGGTATTAGATGCATAAGTCAAAAAATGAAACAAGACACTGAGGTAACTACAAAGGAATTGTAGATTTTGCAGACTGAAGTTTGTGCTATCTGAATCCGGCCAATCCCATTTTCTGAAGAGATTATAGTTCAAATGGTAAGTTCTATTGATGCGTGTCCACGATGTATGAGCTATATTTGCCCCGTGTATGTAATTTGCTGTTTGTGTACACTTTATTATCACTGGTGCCGAACGCGGAACTATAATGCCCAGTGTGTATAATCTGCTGTAATTTCTTTATTGTATAGTGTAGGATTATTCTTCGTTTCTATGCCTTAGTCTCTTTATTGTATAAGTGCAGGTTTTTTAGAGGCGATAGTATAGAGTAGGATAATTCTTTGTATATGGTATATCGTTGTAACACGGGCCAACACGCCCAAACGTAAACTGGACTCCATCCGGACGAACAAGTCAAATTGGGCCGGTCAACTTAATATTTAGTGGATCCCAAACGTTGGTGCCCACCGTAAAAACGGCTCTTAGTAGGCCCATAACAGACTGAAATCTTGATTGGAAATGGACCGCGAGCCTAGCTGGCTGTTAACAGGTTGAAAGCTCGACAGAGCCTTATAAATTGGAATGGCACGCGGGCCCTAGCAGGCCATTAACAGGCCAAAAGTTTGCCAACGCCTTATAAATTGGAAATGGCCCGGGGGCCCTAGCAGGCCGAAATAAATGTCAATTTTGTTTTGGCCCTTTTACTTGTCGGGCTTTTAAGAGGCCGAAACTGTTTTGGGCCAGAAGAGGCCCAATTTGCAAAATAGGCTTCTAACAGGCCGAATACCGCGTTAGGCTGAAATAGTGACTTGCTGAACGTGGGCCGCTAGTGCACCAAAAATCAGGTGGCACGTCACAGCCCAACTATTGTGCGGGCCGTTAATAGGCCGAAAGAAAAAATGGGCTAGAAATTGGGTCGTTTACCTTATGGGACGAGGAAAGGCTGAAAGTCACAACGGGCTAGAAGTTGGCCCAATTGCAGACTGGGCTGAGAAAAGGCCGAAAGATGTACCAGGCCGTTCACGGGCTGGAACTAACGACGGGCTGCTAACAGGCTGAAAGAAGGTCGGGCTGTAATTGGGCCCAAAGATGTAGCAGGCCGTAAACGGGCTGGATCTGACGATTGGCTATAAATTGTCAATCTAGAATGGGCCTATGATGGGCCCATTGTGTGTAGCTTGTATGGGCCGTGCTTTTGTATGGGCCTGACTTGAGTAGGCCGCTAATGGGCCGACCCACTTATTTTGACAGGCCCGGCCTTTTAACCTAAAAGGGCCACTGTTGGGCCGAGCCACGTGTCGACGTACAATAGGCTTGTCCCATCCATTCGCTTGATCACACATGTCCTAACCCGGAGCCGACAGGTGGATACTAGGGCGAATCAGAATTTTACACGTGGAAAATCCCCATTGGTCCCGGTGGTTAACGGGTTATCGGATCCAAACTGGAACCCGATAGGTTAACGGCGACCCGTTACGGTGGATGCCACGTGTTGATTACCCTTGACGAAAGCACTTCCATAACGCACTATTTATCATCATGGAAGTGGACACTTCTGTAATGATAATTTTGGTATTGTCGTGGAACATTTCTACGAAAGCACATGTATGACTATCTTGATTCTATCATAAAATCGTCATGGATGTACATGCATGACAGAAAACGTGGCCGACTATGACAAACACGTATTATCACGGAAGTGTTTTTTATTGTAGTGATGCAATCAGACACTACTAGGGAAAAGCCTAGCAGCAGCGCGGGTCTTAGGCCTATTAGTAGCGCGGGCAGTGGTGCTACTAATAAGGCGCTACAACTAACTTGTAGTAGTAGTGTTGTTTGTACCGCGCTACTGTTATACCTACCTAGCAGTAGCGCGGTTCAGACAAGCGCTACTGCTAAGTAGGTTAGCAGTAGTGTTCGTCCGTCCAGCGCTACTGCTAATTAGCTGTAGCGCTTGTGTGCGGCACTACTGCTTCCTGCAGAACAGCGCTACTGCTATATTTTCACATATTTCTTTTGCTATGTATTTGCGATGTTTTTGAATTTGTTTTATAAAGTATTCTAATTATATAATAAACATGGAATATGATCATCATATCATACACATAATAGGGTCATCATATCAACCAACACAAATCATGTCGTCTCATCATAATCACGATATAGCGATACAAGTTAACTGACATGTCTCGAATACAAACAACTATATGACATCCTCTCTCTCGCGCTAGCGTCAACCTCAAGTAACCATTTCCCGCTTTGCCTCTGCTATCTAACCCTCTGTGGATGCCGCCTGAAAACCGGTGCACCTGGGCCTGACACTGAGGCCACTCGTCGTACAATTCTTCGCCATCGATGATCTATGTACCTGCATCGTCACATGAGTCGATAATATGCAATATATATAGTTGAGCAATAGAAAGAGACAGAGTTAGCAAAATAGAAGCAACATATCATAAGCATAAATAAAAAAGTTCATCGTACACAAACTGCCCTAACTAGAGTGATCTTCGCTAGTTGAGGAGGACGGTTTAATTACATCACAAAGTTTCGTCGTGCATAAATTCAAAGTTTTGTCATAGACACATTGCCATATATCGTCAATCACTCCAACATGTCATGCCATCCTTCCAAATCAGGGAGGTAGTCCCTGAGCGAAGTGAAAGGCTTCATGTCGAGACGCTGAGCGGCTATGCGTGTTCGGACGTCTTGCCGTGACATTTTCCCTTCTTCGTAGAACATCACTATTTTTCCGAGGACCTCATTCATGATGACTTGGGAAAGTTCACGTTGGATGTGATAGAACTCAGATGTCGATGATCCAATACATTGCCGAGTTTCTTGGCCCATAGCAGAATATCGGCATCACCGGATGTAGCTGACATGCGAAGGTTCTGGCAATCCCGTGTGTACTACATCATGTGGTGGATGACATAGAATCCATCACTAAGAGTTCCTAGTGGTTGCTAGATGCAGCAGAAGTCGGTCTTATGACCGAAGCAGGGCGCACGCTTCCTTGTCTTCTTGACCGTGATCTCTCCACCTCGATGATTGTGGCTTATGATAGTACTGTCAAGAATAGCCTGGATGTGGGTGTAATCCTTTTTGTTTATGTTCTTAGACGAGTCCAAGTAAAGAGCGTGGGAGAGTCGGGGGTAAAGAATGATGAGGACATCACGCCCCTCGCTGCGCAAAATAAGTACACCTCAAATTAGCCTCCACTGGTGCGAATGAATAATTGTAATCGAAGGAAGGATATTCGTGGATGACTTACATGGGACGATAAAGCAGGGGAATTGCCTCCTTTTCCTTATTAGCGACCATGAAATTGATGATGTAGTCCCTCGCATATTCGTGGTGCTTTGAGTAGCCTGTCAAGATGCCCTCGTGCCTAAAGTACGGGTCAGCGGCACAAATATAAGATATTTTCTCGTGCTTGATGATGTAGTTCATGTACAAGGCATAAAGGCAGACGACCGTAAAATCCAGCTTTGCCATGTGAAACATGTTGTAGATGTAGTCAAATCAAAGGAAGAACTTATCCGCGGGGAATGTGTCGAGGTAGAACAACCTTTGTCGCGGCATGTTAACCACGTAGAGCGAGTATCCTGGGATTTTTGAGGCGATAAGGCTCTTCTCTCTCAACAACACATCGTCATGAAGCCTTCGGAGATCGCCATCTTTGGCCTCTAACGCTGCCTTAGGTAGGATCACCTGACCAGGGATATGGTATTTTGCCGCACCTTTGACAGGTATACGGTCTACAACTCGAGGCTGATGAGGCGGCTGGCTCATAGAAGCACCTATGGCAGCATTAGGGCCTTTCTTTGGTCTATTCCTATGCTTCTTTGCTACCAGAAGTGAGCCTATCATACGTTCATCCTCCGGTAATTCATGCATGAACTCATCATGCTCAAACCCTGAGTCGTACTGCTGAGCCATCACTCCTTCGTCGTCATAGGCGTTGGTATTGAGATACGTATTGAGATACCGTGGAGGGCCGTCATCCTCGTCCATGGCATCATGCATTGCTTCTTCGACGGTGGCGACGTCATCAACCACTAATGGAGCCTCTTCCGCACGTCTTACGCTATCACCTGGCACGACAGGCGACGTCAATTGGGTAGATGGGGTGCTGGCGTTCATACCTTGCTGATGCTGCTTGGTCGTGGGTGTGCCCACGGTCGCCTCCAGATGAAGCAGACTCTTCGGCCACAACAGGACGCAACTCTTGTAATCACCAAGCCGCCACATGGTCTCATCGTCATCTCCCCCTAGTGGTACTGGAGAGGCCAAATTCTTGTGGCCCGCTTTAACACTGGCCAAGATGCTAGGGGGCATTGGACGATTGTGGAACAATTGTTCCTTCGGCTTCACTATCGTCGCCTTGCACACATCCACCTTCTGGCCGTCGATGGTGTACAATATGGTGCACGGGGTTTCATTGGTCTGCGAAGACATGTCTACGACATGAGACATCCGAAAGGTAATGAAAACAGGAGATTATACACATATTGAAGAGGGTTAGCGTGAAAGGTAGTTACCTTTAGGGCGTCGAGCTCAGCCAAAGATGAAGTCCCGCCGAGCATGCCAGAGACGAAGGATGGGATGTTATGAGCAGGGTTGGGAGCAGGTGCGGTTGTGGGAGCACGTGCTGGTGCAACGCTAAACGAGCTGCTCCCGATGAAGTTGTGAAGGGGAAAGTCCGCTGCCTCTTTATCTGGATTTTGCTTGGTCCAATTGATGATAGCCGGAATCAAGACGTTATAAGAACCTGCAATTTCCACTCTTATGGCAGCTACCGCTGCTTTGACTGTCTCTTCTTTGGTCTCAGCTTCTTTCTTATCGATCGCAATCTCAACCTTCTTGTCAATGTTTATTTCATTAATCTTTGTCTTTGCTTTCTCTCATCGGCGTCCTCATGGTAGGAGTGCTTCCACGTGGCGCCGTCTCCGACGCCGTGCATGTGTCCATAAGTTGGTCGAGTGTCCACCGGGAGTCTTTTCAATATGTTCAAGGCCCGGTTGAATGGGGTGTCCCACTTGGGCCTCGACAACGCCTCATACGGCGAGTCTCTTTTGGCCACAATCATGTGTTGCTCTTTCTGCAAAAAGAATGTCGATCGTACAAATGTGACTAAACATGCAGTCGAACTGATCAGAACCTAAAATTAGGGGGGTAAATTAAAAATTACCAACAACCTTATGAACTCCTTCGTGACTGCGTCCGTTTCAAAAACCTTGTTTACTGGGTCCCAATGGTACCGGGCCCTGATGACGTCACGCTCCTGCGGGACGGTGAACTCCGCCAAGGGGTCTGGGATCACGAGACTTTTGTGTTTCGCGTCCTCCTTGGCCCATACAGGCCTCTTCCCTGTGTAACCACGGCTTCTGAGGTGGTGGCAACCCATGTTCCTCTCTTGAAGCCCCTACATGTACTTCGACTTTTCTTTGGCAGCTTCGACAACGCAAGCCTTTTTGAATATTTTGAAACGCTCTTCCGTAATTGTCGGATTATCCTTTAAAATCTCGGAATAGGGTTCCTTTTTTACGATGATCCGATGTTTCACCCTTACTTTTCAGGTGGATAGCGCGCCGCTAAACTTGTCCATGTCATGTTTTTTATCTTCTTCATTGTCGGTTCTTCCCACGGTTGAGGATATTTGATTTCATCATGGCCCGGGAACAAGAATCTCTGGTGCAACTTCTTTAGGAGGGAGTGATCCATATTTTTTTATCTTCTTTAATTTTTCATCGTTGATGGTGGCAGCTTCCCGTAGGATGCAGTCTACTTGATTGTTGTAGCACATGCTCGCTTCTGCATGCTCTGTTGGCTCGAAATTGCCGGGGTCCACCGCCACGACCACCAGTCTAGTAGTGTCGAGCTGGTTTTGGCAACGTATCCTCTTCGGTTTCGGTTCTATACCGGCTAATTCGCCAGCATCGGCGCCGGTCTCGGTGCCGGTGTCGATCTCGGCGCCGGTGTTGGTCTCAATCTCGGATGTGACACGGGGGTACTGCAACAACCGTTGCTCCACCATATAGTTCAAATAGTCGTGTGCCGCCTCGTAGATGTTGCAATTACCAGAGCCCTGTCCTTCATCGTTGCTAGCCATGTTTCGTACGATTAAGTCTATCAATTAATTCTAGACCTAATAAAATGAATAATGACATAAAAACGCCTATGTTTTGCCATAATGTTGATTCATTCTTGTTGTAGCAAATTCCAGGTACTCGATATGTCCTGGTTTCTAGCACAAGTCATGCCAAAATTCACGGACAATTTCAGCATGACCTTTGCTAAAAAGTGGACAAATCGAGCGCCTAAAATTTGCTGGAACGGAAATGAATCAACATTCCAACAAAATATAGGCCACTCAGAATCATTCCCTGCAAACAACAAAAAGCCACCTAGGCACAATCGAACCACTTCATTCACTACAAAAAAAAGACACATCTGTAACATTTTGGGCCGAACGAAATTTTTTTCTGTCATACTTATGACACTTCTATGACAATAATTGTGACAAAACACGGTATCATCATAGATGTGGTGGGGTCCTACTTCTATGACAAAAAATCATGACAGAAAATGGGCTTTTCGTCCTGGGCGGGCCGGAGACGTAGCTGCATGACATTCTTTGGGCTGTCCATGGCGGAAAAAACCGTGGTAGAAGCGAGGGCGAGGAAAATATCGGGGTGTTCCCGGTTACGGTGGGTGGTCGGGGCTGAGCGATGCGCGTTTCTCTCATACTCGCACGCTCGTGGGTGCGAGGCATTGGGCTCTAACTGAACCTGAGCGAGGCGTTGGGCTCTAACTGAACCCAAGCGATTGCGCTGCAGGCTACGCATTACTGAACCCGAGCGATCAATCGATGGCTGTTAACTAAACCCGATCGAGCGATTCCTTCGCTACTGCTGCTAACTGAAGCCGATCGATGCTGCCTCTGCATGAACAGTGAGCGTTACTGGGGGGAGGGGGTTGGATGAACAGTTCCCGGTGGGGGTGGATGAACAGGACCCCGTGGTGTTGAACAGGACCCCGATCGATCGAGCCGGTTGGGGCTGCATGAACACGACCCCGTGGAGGGCTGGATGAACAGGACCACCCCGTGGAGGGGCTGGATGAACAGAAGACGGTGGAGGGCTGGATGAACAGTAGCCCGTGGAGGGGGGTTGGATAGGAGCCCATGGAGAGGGGTGGTTGAACAGTAGCCGGTGGAGTAGCGCGCGGTGGAGGCTGAACTGTCGTAGGTGGAGGCAGGAGGAGGTCGACGATGGATGAACAGTAGCCCGTGGAAGCTGGAGGGGGTCGACGGTGGAGATGAACAGTATCCCGTGGAGTCCCGTTTTGCGGTATGCCACACCCCTCCCGATGAACATGACCCCATTTCGACCGTAGCACTCCAACACAAGTCCGTTTCCTCCGTTTTGCGGTACGCCACACCCTTCCCGATCAACAGGACCCCCGTTTCGACCGTAGGAGGTCCGTTTCATCTGTTTTGCGGTACGCCAGACCCCTCCCAATGAACATGATCCCGTTTCGACCGTGGCCGGTCGAACACAAGGCCGTTTCCTCCGTTCTGTAGTACGCCAGACCTTGTTTCCATCGCCTGTTCCATCCAAGCCGGTTGGCTCCAACGCGTTCCGTTGCCTCCCGATGAACACGACGCATTTTGTTGCCTCCCCATGAACACGATGACGACGCAGTTTATCCGTTCCGACCCAGCCATGTACACGAGCCCTGGCCGTACGTATGCGCGAGTAGGCATTCGAGACCCTGCCCATATGTACGTACGTGGCCATATTTTCTTTCTTGCACACTGGCCGTTGTACGTACGTGTACATGCTACGTGCGCGCCTCTACTACGACACGTGCGCGCCTCTACATCGACCAGTATGTACGTACACGTTCGCGACCAGAATGACAACGCTACGTACACTTCGACCAGGTGGGTCCCGACTGTCAGGCACTTCCTTGCGTGCGAAGATGTAGCTGGTGGGTCCCAGCAGTCAGGGGGCGAATCGTTTTTTTTTGCCCGGACACACTTCCTTGCATGCGATGATGTAGCCGGTGGGTCCCAACAGTCATGGGGAAACATTTTTTCTCAAAATACGGTGGACCGTCCGGTGGGTCCCTGCTGTTAGGTGGAGGAATAATTATTTCGCGCGTAATAAGGAGGCACTTCCTTGCTGCGGCCATGGACCCAGCTGTCAGCCTCTCCATGTACAGTACTCTTCCAATGGAAGTCGGTTGTTGACCACATTGACCACGCCGCGCCGAGAGCACCAAGGCGGTGGCCGACGGCGAGGCCTAGGAAGGGGATGACGTGGAGCCAGGGAAGACACGACAGTGGATGCCCACGCGGAGAGGAGTATGAGCGTTCACTGGTTCGGCTGTGGTGTGAGGCTGCCATCGCCGCGGAATAACAGGGGGTGTGGGTGAGTAGAGGGATGGCCTGGCCAGCGGTGGGAGTAGTAGGGGGTCGTGAGGCCTCCGCGGCATCGCATCCGGCCACGGGAGGCAGGAGCACGAGGCACGACCGGTGCTGGTTTGGGCGGCTGGAGCAAGAAGACTAGAGGTTGAAGAAGCACTACGGCCGTTGGATGGACATCGTGCGGTCAATACAGCTAGAATCGTGCATATTGACTAAGTTGACAATGCCCTCCGTCCCCGTCAGCTTAGTAGGCCCACAAGTCAGCCTCCCACTATACTGGGTCCCAGCTAGCAGGGGGAGTATTCATTTTTTTGTGCGTAATAAGGAGGCACTTCCGGTGGGTCCGAGCTGACAGCGGGGGGGACTTTTTTTCGCCAAATACGGTGGCCCATCCGGTGGGTTCCAGCAGTCAGGGGGGAAATGTTTTTTCGCGAAGTACGATGGCCCGTCCGGTGGGTCCCTGCTATTAGGTGGAGGAATAATGATCTTCCGCGTAATAAGGAGGCACTTCCTTGCGGCTACCGTGGACCCAGCTGTCAGCCTCTCCACGACAGTACTATTCCGATGGAAGTCGTTCCTTGACCATGTTGACCAGGCCTCGCCGAGAGCACCAGGGTGCTGGACGATGACGAGGCCTAGGAAGGGGACGACGTGGAGCCGGGGAAGACGCGGTAGTGGATGCCCACACGGAGAGGAGTACGAGGGTTCACTGGTTCGGTTGCGGTGTGAGGCTGCCGTTGACGCAGAATAACAGGGGGTGTGGCTGACTAGAGGGATGGCCTGGCCAGCGGTGGGAGTAGTAGGGGGCGGTGAGGTCTCCGCGGCATCGCAGCCGGCCACGGGAGGCAGGAGCACGAGGCACGACCGGCGTTGGTTTGGGCGGCTAGAGCAAGAAGACCAGAGGTTGAAGAAGCACTACGGTCGTTGGATGGACATCGTACTGTCAATGGTGCTAGAATCGTGCATATTGAGTAAGTTAACAAAGCCCTTCGTCCCCGTCAACTTAGTAGGCCCACAAGTCGGCCTCCCACTATACTAGGTCCCAGCTAGCAGGGGGGGTATTCATTTTTTTGTGCGTAATAAGGAGGCACTTCCGGTGGGTCCGAGCTG
>LR738714.1:148379203-148390592 GCA_902687465.1 Secale cereale | reverse complement strand
TGTGTGCGCGCGCGCGTGTGTGAGAGAGATCCATCGGTCGATGCTCGTAAATACATCTTTCAGCCATATGCATTGCTGATACTCAGTAAAAACTTATATAGTTGACACAATCATATAGAACATCATAGCACGCTGAACTTGCATACAAAAATTTCACGCAGGCGGCACAATCAGGATGGGAGCAGTGGATCGCTACAGGTAGGGCTATGTTGAAACCAACAAACTCGTACATAATGGTTCATCGTCTTTATCAATGACAGGGAAATATCTTGAATGCTGTGCAAAGGAAACAGACACACAACACAATAAGTTCCGCTAGCACATTAAGTTGACGTACAACCCTTTCTAAAAAAAGTTTAGGTACAAAATTAGAACATGCCACAATCAAATGTATTGGCACATCAATGCTTCACACCCATAGCTCGAATTTAACTAGTATGTGACAAGATTCAGTTGTTACCTCAAATTAGAGCACATCCAGGCAGCCAGCCCTGCCTCTTCTCCCAAAGAAGCAGTGGCCTCCGCCGCGCGATGGAGTAGGCACTGTGCCATCCATCGTTCCGAGCAACACGGGGAAAGTCTGACGTTGACTCCTGTAATAGACGTCGTCGACGGACCCTGGCACCAGCGGTGGCGGCAGGACTTCGATTGATGGATTGACCACTTCTTCGACATGCACAAACACTCAATACAGGTACATCCCTAACGTGGTCCGCGGCGGCCTTGGTGGCGACGAATAGTACAACCCCGGTTCCTGCACCGGTATCTCAACACCAATCACCCTCGGTATGGTGGACGGCTTCTTCATCCATGCCATAACCGTCAGAGCCCAGCTGTCTGGAGTAACAAACATACTTACGAGCTCACCTCCAAGGTCGTTGATAAGCTCATTCATGGACTTGCTGTTCCAAGCACGTCGAGGCGCCGTGGAAGCTAAGCTTTGTTAAAAACTCAAGCTCAGAGAGCATCGAGCCCCATCCTGGATGCCACCGATCAAAGCTCACCAGCGTGCCATCGCAGAAGAAACGCCGGGAAGATTCGAACACACGACTGCAGTCGAAAGTTGTCCGGAACCTGACGAAGAAATCAGCCGGTGGCGGACAGACTTCGACGAGCAAGTCACTTATTTGGATGCCGTGTGCAATGCCAAGATCTTTGACAAGGTCGTCCGGCGAGACGGGAGGCCGGTCGCCATTGATGGTTACCATCAGCACTTTGCCAGCAAACTGGTCGTCAAGCGCCGCCATGCCACTGTTGAGCGACAACACGCAGCGACCGAAGGCAGGACGGACCTCAGGATCTCCGTCTCGGAGATCCGCGTTGACCGGCGACATGATAGTGAGCTTGAGTACAGGGAGTACAGGAGGGGGATTAGGGGGAACTTGAGTAGGAATCGAGATCCCAGAGGTGGGGGGGGGAGGCGATTGGGGATGAAAAGGTAGCTTGAATTTCGAACACACGCCAATATGCTCTTGGCGCGCAAGCGCACGAAAACACTAGTGGCGCCCACATGTCGGCCTAAGAGTCCTTATTCTTTCTTTTTTGGAGAGCCCGGCCTTTTTTTGAGGATCTTTTGAGAGCCCGGCCTGAGAGTCATAATTGACCTGTTTGGCATTGCGTTACTACTCGGCCCATATTCAACGACACCTCACTGGCCCAAACAAGTGCACATCATCGAAAATACACTGAGCTCAAATTATATAACTTGAAAAAAGGAGATACACTCTGAACACTGGAGAATGGTGATGGCCTCATTTAGCCCACCAGTAGTTCGAGACAATAAACAGTTCGAAACAACGATATATACAACATTCAAACACTGACTAGTGACTACTACTGACATAAGCAACAAGACATGATAGTTCATAAGAAGTCTTGCTACACCACCAAAACGCACCCATCTGCTGCGCTCACACTCTCGTGATCCAGACGAGAATGACATTCTAAACAGAGCCAACTATTACATAGTAAGAGTGACATAGACGAAGATGACCAAATGGCAAGGAATATGCATAACAAAAGAAAGAACTTGATAGAGGCAAAGGTGTCCCGTCTTTTGATGAGATGGTGGCTATCATTTTGGAGGAAGTCGGCTTGGACGATCCGACTACGAAGGTGCATGGACGTCGCGCCTTAGCAATCGCTAAACCAACTCCGAGAGGTTATTGACCACGCCGGAGCACGATCAACCTGACCACGAAGGTCTGTTTCCTGCAGGCAAACGAAGAACAAGCAAGAAACCGAGATTGCAATCTGGATATTGCGAATTCAAGAGGAAAGCTTTATTGATCAAGTGGGGTTCTGTGACGTCTTTGTCTGGTCGTTGAACACAAACGAAGTACGCGAAGTTGCAGCTATGGCGAACTTTAATCTAAACAAAAGCCAAAGAAAAAGCTACTAGATGGATCTACTTATATAGGAGCAAGGGGTGGCGGCCAAGGAGGTGGAAGGACGTCCCAAGGCAGCCTTAAACTAACCCTAGTTCGTACAAGGCTCATGGACCCAAGTGGAGGTGATGCAACACCTTTGGACTTGTAGTTTGACTCAGATTCTGCTGCAGCATCAGATTGTTTCGTCGATATCTCAACGCTCCGGACGAATTTGAAGGTGAATCCAATTGGGTTGGAAAGTGTACGAAATCTAGTTTCCAACAAAAAAAGAATCACCCAATTCGGAGTCCATATGAAGGAGTTCTTGCCGTTTTGAGTCAGGTATGTCTGTGCAGTCTGAATCTGGATGCAAAACGTGAGAGACTTGGACTCTATCTTCTCTTGGCCCAAAAGTGACGTGAGAGAACTTTTTGAACAACACCTAAACTTCTCTTTTTCCATTATCTTCATATGTTGATTGTACAAATGTCACATACACCTGGAATTAGACATGGCACAAAAGTCTGTGAAGTATTTTTGTCCTGGATGACATAAATAAATTGTTGCATAGTTTGCATTAGAAATCACCTCACAAATATACATGTATGCAATATTTTTGGTCGTATCCAAGGTAGTCATGTCCTCATCATCCTCCCTTTCTTGAAAATAAAGCCGTCCTCGGCGTTGCTTAATCTGAAATGTGGGTAAGAAAATAGACAAGGTGTACAGGTTGTATATGTATATGTCATCCATTTTTACTTCCCTTAATTTTCGCACATATGACACATGTATAGATGAGTAACTTTCGTAGTTCATAAAATATAAAGCCAAAATATTATCACAAGAAGTAGAAGACATGAAAATATTGCAACTCGATTTGCACAAATAAGTGAAGCTCTTATTCATATCAAAATATTGACAATGTTCATCATTAAACCATCCCAACATTGGTGAATAAACCTTACTTGCATGAAATTCACAGGCTACAACATGCTTAAATAAGCAAACATGCAATAAGTCATTTGACATAGAATCATCACCAAGATTAGTGGTCATATCAAAATGATTAAACATTGGCACAATTATTTTCAAATGTATTTTATCCAAATCTGATTTATTTTTCGATTCACATGATTCTTTTGCATCAACAGTTAATTCAATGGGTGCACCCAAAATTGTTGGTATTTCAGTTGTTTGATCACATGACGCATTCATGACAGTAACATGATTATCTAAACTAGGTGGTGTGCTCAAATCAACAGGTAATTCAATACATGATGTATTCAAGTTAACTAGATATGCATCATCCTCATGTGAAGTTATATCATCATTGATTTTACTGTTACCTTGTTGCAAAGACGTAGCTGATGTAGGTACGGAGGATGACAATGTATCATACACTTTAGATGATGTCACGCTCACAATCAGAGGTGTGGCTGCTCTAGTAGGTGCAATGGTGGAGGAACCAACCAGTGGTGGTGAGCATGAACTGGAATAGTAGTTGGTGTAGTCACACAATGCATCCTCCTGTATTTGTCTCTCAAAGGTACAAGCACGAACATACATACCAGTAATGCAACGAGGAATATACTGAAATCTTGCGCGAATATCATGGTTTAAACCACCAAAAAATCTATTCATTGTATCATCCTCAGATTCTTCTATGTCACAATGATGCATATAAGATTTGAACTCTTGGTAGTAAGCATGAACAGTGTTACTGCCTTGTTTTAATTGTTCCAATTTGCGAAGCAATTCATGGCGATAGTAAGGAGGAAAAAAAATGTTTTCTCATTACAGCCTTCAAATCTTTCCAGGTTGTGGGTTGGTTATCAATATTTTTCTTACAATGCACACTCCACCAAACAGAAGCAAAACCAGTAAATACTCTAGTGGCAGCTTGTACTCTCTCAAGTTCAAAAAAATGATGGTGACTAAAAACTTTTCTAGTAGAGGCAAAGGTGTCCCGTCTTTCGATGAGATGGTGGCTATCTTTTTGGTGGAAGTCGACTTGGACGATCCGACTACGAACGTGCGTGGATGTCCCGCCTTAGCAATCGCTAAACCAACTCCGAGAGGTTATTGACCACGCCGGAGCACGATCAACCTGACCACGAAGGTCTGTTTCCTGCAGGCAAATGAAGAACAAGCAAGAAACTGAGATTGCAATCTGGATATTGTGAATTCAAGAGGAAAGCTTTATTGATCAAGTGGGGTTCTGTGACGTCTTTGTCTGGTCGCTGAACACAAACGAAGTACGCGAAGTTGCAGCTATGGTGAACTTTAATCTAAACAAAACCCAAAGAAAAAGCTACTAGATGGATCTACTTATATAGGAGCAAGGGGTGGTGGCCAAGGAGGTGGAAGGACGTCCCAAGGCAGCCTAAAACTAACCCTTGGTCGTACAAGGCTCATGGGCCCAAGTGGAGGTGATGCAACACCTTTGGACTTGTAGTTTGACTCGGATTCTGCTGCAGCATCAGATTGTTTCGTCGATATCTCAACGCTCCGGACGAATTTGAAGGTGAATCCAATTGGGTTGGAAAGTGTACGAAATCTAGTTTTCGACAAAAAAAGAATCACCCAATTTGGAGTCCGTATGAAGGAGATCTTGACGTTTTGAGTCAGGTATGTCTGTGCAGTCCGAATCTGGATGCAGAACGTGAGAGACTTGGACTCTATCTTCTCTTGGCCCAAAAGTGACGTGAGAGAACTTTTTGAACACCACCTAAACTTCTCTTTTTCCCTTATCTTCATATGTGGATTGTACGAATGTCACATACACCTGGAATTAGACATGGCACAAAAGTCTGTGAAGTATTTTTGTCCTGGATGACATAAATAAATTGTTGCATAGTTTGCATTAGAAATCACCTCACAAATATACATGTATGCATTATTTTTGGTAGTATCCAAGGTAGTCATGTCCTCATCAGAACTACCCATCCAGAACAAGCAGCAAAGACAACAAAGTCATTCGAAGAGATGATCCAACACCATCATAATTTGTAGCCCCGCTTCAGCGACCAATGATCCGGAGACACCAGTACTCTACCCTTTCGACGCAATAGCCCAATTACCTATCAACCAGAAGGCTTGAACCACATCACTGCTTGTCGTAATTGAGACATCCAAGGATCAAAGTTAATCTGGACGCCTTTGTCATTCTCACCTTCTTTTGGCTGCAGGTTGTATCGTTGACAATCAGGGGAGTTTGCTCCCGAACTCCTAGGGCTCACCGTGTAGACACAGTTTTCCATAGCAAACAGAGCCTCTCTGCCACCAAGGTCCTTGCCAACGGTGATCTCCTGGTTAATCGGATAATTGAGTCCGAGAAAGAGAGAGTGTGAACCAAGGCTGTTTACCCGCCTCCAACTAAAAAATCCTGAAGGCTCCAACAAGCTGGTATCCTGCTCATAGACGTAACAGCCACTGTCTAGATACTCACGTATTTCATGGTGCTTGTATGCAGTGGGGTTTTTGCAGTATAACTTTTCCGGCTCATCTATCCGAATGATCATCAGTCTTTTGCCGTCGTCTGATCGAGCGAGGAACCAGTTGTGCTTCCCTGTTTTTGGCAAAGATGGTGTGATTACAAAGGGCAGTAACTTTAGGGACACTGCATCATATCGAAAAGGACATGCATTGTTAATGTAAGATCGGCATTGTTCAGAGTATGAGTAGGATAATGCAAGAAACAACATTGATATGTCCCTGTTGGAACTGGGAGGAAAATACAGGGAAATGTATACTGGGTTCGAAAATATAGAAGTGCCATGCATGGTTATACTCATGTTATCTCACAATCGATTCTTCATAGGAAACTACCATGTCATGCATGTTATGGAATCATGTTCTGTCCTCACAAACAAATTCTTCAAGGTAACTAACAGACCATGCATTGTTATATACTCGTGTTCTGTGGGCAAATTTTTTGTGAGGATATTATTCTAGCCATTGATTGTTGAAGGGCGAATATAGGTATGTACACATGGTAAGCATTACAGGATTTCACTACTTCCAAATATAGAGTTCTCCATATGCACATTTACTTCCCTAATGTATGGTTAGATGAAACCAACAGTGTGGTGCATGTTTCTACATCATGAAAATGAGGAAACTAACATGGCCATTGATACACACTCATATTTAGTAGTAGTATATAGATTACTGTAAAATAAGGAGAATATCCATATATTCCTAACCGTTTGATTATTCATGGGTACAAATTGGCTGTAATGACATGATCACAATCGCATGAATTAACTCATTCCAAATATAGCTGATTTACGACATCTCTAATACATTGCCATAGTTCTACTCAAATTCTGCTCAAATAGGGATATGCCAATCATCACAAAAAGTTCAAACAGTGTCATGGCGTCATCATTAACATGAGATGGAAACAACTTACATGCGCCGTCCCAGCAATACATTGTGCCATCTGCTTTGTCGATCGTGTAGATGATGCCATTGTGTTCAATAGCATCACAGAAGTGTGTATCAGCTTTGACGATGATCCACTGCGAGCTGAGTTGTCTCCAGCTAAAGAAGGTACCGACGTAAAGATAGGCGAGTCCGCGGTCGAACAAGGCAATTAGCTTGAAGTCTGCGTAATTCGCATGTCGTGTGGGCACTTGGCAGATTACAATCTTTTGCAAAACAAGGTCCGTCCAACTAACGTGGTAATCTAGATGACTAGGACCGCGATGGTAAAACTCTATATAATCCAATGGAGGAAGGGTAATCTCATGGGAGGTCTGGAAGTTCACGAGAACCAACTTTTTACCGTCTTCTCTGAAGGCAGCCATCCAGTGGGAGTTCATGCCGAGCCAGTACATACCTGCCAAGAAGTTTCGGGCGATGGTGATCGGATCAAAGTCGAGGGAAATGATGTACGGCGACTCACTACATACATGCAAAGAAGTTTCGGCTAATGGAGATCGGATTGAAGTCGAGGGGCATCACGTACGCCTCTGTATCATGGTGAGCCAATCTCGCAAGACCAGATAGCAGCAAGCAGGGTGTCTTGAAAAGCTTTGGCCTCGCTTCGATGATGGCCGTGTGCATGCCCCTCGAGCATGCAGCCAGCCGCAGGGCGCTCAACATATCCATACATGAACAATAGAGGTCGATGACGTCACTGGGAGATTGCTCCAACCGCGGCTCATATGGATCCTGCGCGGTTCGCGTTCGGCCATGCTGGAGTTTGGAAGGTGGGGTTTTGGAGGGCTTGATTTACGGGGGAGAAGGCTGTCGGTGATGGAAAGGCTAGCGAGGGAATAGTGGTACTAGGGGAGGCGAGCGAGGCGAGGGTATGCGGGGGCACGGTGAGATAATGAAGAGTGACCTCAGGATCTCCTGCGGGACGGAGATGGAGATGGAGTGGTGCTAGGGGAGAGGGAGACGAGGTGAGGCATGCTATACAGCGGCGGTGAGAGTGACTGCACAGTGCATAAGGTGAGGCTGACTTTGGTAACACATCGCCTGGACTGGTGTCACCTCGGGCGCAGGGTCTTGTCACTTCACTGTGAGGACCAGATGAATAATAGTATTTTGACCATCAAGTGTACCATAGTTGTACTACTACTACTAGTAGGAGTAGTAGGAACATGAGTAGTAATCCCATGCTAGCATGCCTCTGGGTTCACTTCATCCTGCAGGTATCATCCATATTGCGAGCAGAAACAAATTCTCGTTTGCATAGATCCCACCTGTCAAGAGGGGTGCAGAAATAAAAAGGAATCATAAAATGTCTCACCATGGTGATTCAAAAGAGTGACCTCAACTAGCCAGTGGCACATGTAGCGCTGGAAGGATGGGCACGTACAGGGACAGGCCCCACTCCCCAGCCTACCCGCGTAGCCTTTTTGTTTAGTCTACCTAGCCGTCTAATCAACTGCGTGCAGGCCACTTCTACCATTTACTTCTCCATCGGGAACCGATTTTACTCGGCTTCTTCACTACTCCTTGATCTTCATTTGCATCCAAACCACACTGCATTCACATTGTTTTAACCTCTTCACATCCTCCTGGAGTAATTCCAAAGCCCTTATAAATAATCATCTTCTTCAGTTAGACTAGCCATCTAATCGTAATTCTGCAAACCATAGCCCTCCGGTCCAGCGGTTCCAAATGGCGAAAGAGATCGAGATGCAGGTTTTTAGCTTCCAACATGTCCTCGTCGAAGGCTCGTTGAGCATAGTTTCCACAGTCACCGACCACCCAAGGGTTGTTTGGAAGCGGATGAACAATGTATCCAACTCCCTCCAAAAGGTGGAGATGAATGTCATCGGTCTCGACGCAGAGTACACGGAGCGTGCCACTGGGAAGATCCAACGCGCTGCCGTCCTTCAGCTGTGCCTCGAAGATGATGTTTTGGTGTACCACATCATACACGCACCCTCCATACCAGGTGAGCTTCATGATTTCTTGTCTCGAGAGGATATATACTTTTGTGGGGCAGCCATCGCAGGGGACAAATAGAAGTTGGAGCCATACAACCTTGATTTGAAAAGCATCGGTGACCTACAAACCAGAATAAAAATTCATGTAGAAGATTGTGATAAACCGACACCATCCCTATTCGACGTAGCAAATTTTGTGCTAGGAACAAATCTTCAGAAGGGTGACGAGACACTGGCATTTAGGTAGTCTAGATGGGAGAATTATCCCTTGACGTACAAGCGGATAAAATATGCTACCCTCGATGCTCGTGTGAGTTTCGAGATAGCTGCAAGATCCAGAGAGCTTCTTACGAAGCCGTCTCCCGCAAAAAATGAGAACAACAACAAGAAGAAGAAGATGCTGCACCAGCAGCAGGGCATTATGGATGGATGAACTATTTCCTCTCTTGTAAAAAAATATTGCCTCTCTATGTATATTGATATAGATGAACCATTTCGATGGTGTGCATGTCTTTGGAACAAGTAGTAGCGTGGGTTCGCTCGACTATAAGGAACTATTTATCTGCCTAGCTTTCTCTACTACTCCTTCCAGTGATCGGTATGCAATGCATGTGTCCGTAGACATGACAACTTGTCCATGGAAGTTCAACTACGACGACCATCATGTTTCATCCACTGCCACTCGCGATTCCCACGACGCCACTCCAACCCACGGCACCACGTCCCCCGACGTGTGCCTCGCCCCTCTCGGCCGCACCGCACCTCTGCCTTTGTGTGCATGACATGTGGGCCACCTTAAATGCGGCGAGCATCAAGTTTCTACCACAGCCACACGTGATTCCCACGATGCCGCACAAACCATGACACCACACGTCCCGCACCATCAAATTTTCATCCAGCGACTGTGACACATTTTGTCCCGGGCATCAATCCTCAGCTGGAGTACTTCTGTACTACAGGTAGTACCCGCCGGTGTGGCCATATACGCCTCGTAACACCCCGACGCCCAGCTGTGGCACCCTCGCCACGGCCACGCCACCACCGGTTAGTTCATCTCGAACGAATGAGTCGCGAACCACACCACCACCATGAGAATGAAACGTGGGACAGCCGCATTTAAGGTCCGCATGTCATTGACTCATAGGCCGGGCACTAAGCCACTGAAGTTCGGTCCCGTGGGCCCCGAAAGGGAAATGTAACTCCTGCGGCGGGCCTTGCGGTGCTCCCGCAATACGAGCTCGTGCCAAACCCGGAATTTGTTTCTTACTACTACCAACTACTACTAAGGTACACGTGCATTGCACGCATGAGATTCTGGTGGTTTGTGCATTATGCTTCTACATGTGGAGTCTTCTAGATTCTACATGTGACAGAATCTGGTGGAATGTAGATGATATCCAACGGCCAGTAGTGCTCGGATTTGCCATCTTTGTACCATCAGATTGGCTTCATCCAACGACCAACTTTCAAAGTTATTCACACACTATATAGGGGGTATAGATATAGATGTGCCGGCCCGTTGCAATGGATCCAAAGTATATCTGTTTAGTGGAGTGCACTCTAAATACATTATCAATTTATTTTTATCTAACCTTTCGTAGCCATGCAACCAAGCCACATAAGCTTCATGGGTTCCCCCCACATCATATTATTCAGAATACGTTGACAAAAGAAAGATAAATCACCCAAAACAAGATCTTCCCGTTTTTTGTTCCTACGATGTTGTGCCGTGCACGTACCTACTAGTTGTATAGTGGTAGTACTAGTTGTACAGTACAAACTTGGTACTAGTAGGAGTAGAGTGGTACGGAATGCTTCTACTCTATCAACGAGCCCCATCTCACACCAAATTTCTTGGCTTCCGTGCTATAGCTAGATCTTCCCCTCGTTTCCGTTTTCCAACCCGGCGGCGGGCGGGGTGCAGTTTGCCAATAGTCGGTTTGCTCAACGGCGGTCCCACATGAAAGTGAAAATGCTAGGCAACACGCCTTCCCTAAGCTATGTGTCGTGCCGGAAGGGCCGTGGAGTACTCCCGATTCCCGGGCGTGTGTGGGGGGAGTGCGACGCGAACTCCGCAGGCCTTTTCCATTTACTAGCACTGTGCTCGTGCGTTGCGACGGAGCCAAAGTAGTAGAATAGTAGTACTTGTTCACAAACTTGAAAGAAATCATTCTTGTTTTGATACACTCCTAATATATTATTCCCTCCGTTCCTAAATATTTGACCTTCTAGAGATTTCAAATGGACTATCACGTACGGATTATATAGACATATTTTGAAGTGTAGTTCACTCATTTTGCTCCGTATGTAGTCACTTATTGAAATCTCTAGAAAGACAAATATTTCAGAACGGAGGGAGTACTTTTCACTCAAAATATATTTCTCAGGCTGTTTTGATGAGGTGAGGGAGGGATGTGGTTGCTTTTAAGATAATAAGGGGTTTTCTGCAAATTGGAGCAGAGAAGTGGGCTATTGTTGCAAAAATTCCACAACTTACCTCATAGCCGTTAGATGCAGATCTAATGGTCAGAAACAACGGATGGCAGACACACCACCATCACCAACTGAGTCTTTTATAGGAGTATATATATTTCTCAGGCTGTGAGGTAATAT
>LR738714.1:148329649-148340246 GCA_902687465.1 Secale cereale | reverse complement strand
GCAGATCTAATGGTCAGAAACGACGGATGGCAGACACACCACCATCACTAACTAAGTCTTTTATAGGAGTATATATATATATTTCTCAGGCTGTTTTGATGAGGTGAGGGAGGGATGTGGTTGCTTTCAAGATAATAAGGGGTTTTCTCCAAATTGGAGCAAAGAAGTGGGCTATTGTTGCAAAAATGCCACAACTTACCTCACAGCCGTTAGATGCATGTCGGGACCCCGATCCTAAGTCACACAGGTCTAGCCGGTAACACATCATATCACTTTGCGGCCTCACGCACGGTATCCCCACGGGTGCCACCTTACCTGGCCCGGGACCGTTTGCGCATTTTGGCACACGTATATGATAGTGTCGCTAGCATCCATATGACAGAGAACCCGGGCCGACATGACTAGTTATAAACCAAAAGTGGCACTAAATTACAGAGACTGGCATACATGACCCAGCAACGAACGTGTCGGTCATCAACGTATGAACCCAAGTCGTAGCAAGCTACAAGGACTTAAAGGAACAACGCGTGACATTTCCCCTAAGGGACAGACACAGGAACGAAGAAGGACACATGCCGGCCAGCCTAAGTGTTCCGGAACAGTAGCAAGCTATCAAGGCTCAGTGGAAGTACTAGGAGACATTTCCCTGTAAGATAGGCTACCAAGGGTAAACAACTAGGTGTCGGATCCCACACATAGCAATACACATTACACGTACGCATAACATGCAAGTATTTGCTGTACAACATGGCATCAAAACATAACTCAACAACTCATATAGATAAAGGCCCAGAAGAGCCATCATAGCATTTATTGTAATCAGAGGTCACATGACCCAACATACAGAGCATACAGGCAACGGAAGCATAACATGTCTGAGTACAGACAACTACAAATGAAAAAGGCTGAGAAGCCTGACTATCTACCAGACCCTACAAGGGTACAAGATCGTAGCTGAGGTAACAAGCTAAACGTCGAAGTCCACGCGGAACCACTAGCGAGACTGAAGTCTCTCTGCAAAAACATAATTAAGCAAACGTGAGTACAAAGGTACTCAGCAAGACTTACATCAGAACTAGCTACATATGCATCAGTATCAACAAAGGGGGTGTGTTCGCACACGAACACGTCACCGTGTACCTTCGACGCCGAGGGTGATGCACCGCAGCTCACGTCGAAGGAGACCCGCCGGAAGCGCGGTACGCAAGACAATCCGGCGGGCGCTTTTGTAGACCCGAAGCCCCGCTTGCCCGGGAGGGACCCCGTCAGGGCGCGCGGCGGCAATGGGCTGCCCTAGGTCGACCTGATCGCCCCTAGGGCCTCGAGGTTCGCCGTCCTGCAACAAGAAGAACAGACGAAGAACGAGGAAGAAGAAGAACTAGGGTTAAGGAGAAAAGGTAAAAGATAAAAAGTGGTAGATGAATTGATCGATTGTGTGTTGTTCAATCGGCCGTCACCCCTTAGGTATATAAGAGGCGGCTGGACTTCCCGTGCAAGGAAAAGGCTTGGATTCACGTCCAAAACCCTAGCCAAATTCGGATTGGTTTTATCCAAACTTTCCAAAACTGTTCGGTTTAAACTGGCTGTACCTTGCAGATAATTATTGAGGTGGTAAACGACCTCGGATGGAAAAGAGCCCAAAAGCAATCTTGACCGTTTCGACGATACGAACAACTTTCATGTTGAACGTTTTTCGATTTGAAGCCATCTTCTAGACCGAAACGGTCACGCAATACAGGCTGTTATTCGCGCTACCCATCAGACACGTGGCTGGTGGGGCGCGCCACTTATGGCTCTGTGACACGGCTGTGTTCGGATTGCTGTAACTTTTGCATACGAACTTGGATTGGGACGATTTTTATATCAAAATCGACCGTTTCGACGAGACGCACAACTTTCATGTTGAAACTTTTTCCATTTGAAGTCATCTTAATTGTGTTTCTAGCCATTCTTTAATCTGATGTCATCATGAGCATCTCTGAACTTGTCATAACTTTTGCATCCGGACTCCGTTTTAGACCACTTTCATATCCATCTTGATCTTCTCAAAGAAAGCCATCTCACGATGACTTCCAATCATAAGTTTGAAGTAATCTTGACATAGATTAAAGCAACTTTTACGATTGTGCCACTTTTGAGCGTCAACACATGCCCCCCTGTTTTTCGGCAAAGCAAGCGTGCCGAAAAATAATTTGTACCATGTTGGTTCTAAGGATGATGTCAACACCCCATCGGCCATTTATATGCTTAGGACGATAATTATATATCGTCCATTATTGTTCTTGAACCCTTGATGCAAACTTGGGCGAAACCTTCTCAACTTCGTTAACAATCCGATGATAAAGTTCCATAAATATGTATCTCAAGGTCATCCTCCGAACCATATTGTTTCCCCTTTTGCTAGGATTTTGTAGATAATCAACAATAAACTCTCTCCAATCCTTACTATCACCTGCATCAAAATTCATTAGTGGCCGAAGCTGTGAACTTCGGTTCGGCCTTACCTATGTTGACGAGACAAAGCATCGGCTATTGAGAGAAATGCAATACACCACGATTAACGTAGTAGCCGGATGCTTGCTGTGCCAACTCATTTGAATAGTCGTGTCTAAATATAAGAACAATCTTAATGCAACCCAAGGTAAATTTTGCATCTAGACATACCCCAAGATAAACTATAAACGATTCGTCAAAACATTGATAACCCTTGGATATTTGTTGCACTACTCATAACAAATCACTCAAAGCCTCAATATGTATAGCACCTATAGCAAGTAAAAGAGTCAATCTGAATAACAATGCATATTCGGTTTTGATTAATCATGCATAAAAATATTTTAAGCGACATGAGGCTTCAAAAAATAGTACCATAAGGAGATATATAAACAACACCAACACTTTGGCCATTGCTACGAATTGAACCATCAAAACATAATCTCCATAGTACTAGAGAGACAAGGCTAACATCAATATTATGCATGTCATTAAACCGATGTTCAGTAATAAAATCAGCTATGATTTGGCCTCTTATAGATCTCAAAGATGCATAAGCCAAATCATATCCAAACAAAGTATAAGCCCACTAGCCAATTCTGCACTATGAATTGGTCTATGCAACGTATACTTAATGGCATCGGTCATGATGTTTCAACTCCATTCAATCATAATATAGGCATACATATGAATTTTCATGAGCACATACCTTGTCTCGCTCTCCATTCGAACTAAGGACGATGCTAGAATACTACACCGGCCATGCAATGACATATTCTTAGGACGATAGATAAATATCGACCATTACCATGTAAACTTCATTCAAAGCACATATAGCTGAAACAAACAAATGAAATGGCAAACTAAGTATTTCGGCCCTTTGGATCAGCAACAAACTTTTAGCTAATTAAATGTATAGTGACTTGGTAATACCCTTTCATGATGTAAGAAATTATATGGCATCCATGGATTAAAATAAGCCCATTGAGGGTTACCAATCATACCTGATGACGAATTCCATGACATGGGCGTTAATGGCATGGTTGAAGAATATGGATAATGTGTAGACCAAAGATGCTGAAATCTTCGGCTTCGTCCTTCATAGTTTTCACTCTTTTCCTTCTTCACCTTTGCCGCACTTCTTGTAATGGAGGCTTGCACACAATTCTTATTTTGAGCACTTCCTTTGGGAACCCATGCCATGTTTCTTTCTTCAAGTTCTTGTGCACTAAGTTTTTGTAATTTCTTCTTTTGCCAATATGATAAGCCGAGTGGGCACCCCGGCTGCGATTTTGTCTTGGCCAATGGCAATCCTTTTTTGGCCTTGTGCACTCTCAACTTCTTTTCTTCAGATTTGGCACTTTGACTCTCAATAATTGGTTGCTTCATCTCATTGCCTTTAGTAGCCAATGTCAACACTTTAATTGGCTCTTTTTCATTTGAGATCAAATCTGAATTTGCACTCTTACGACCATCTCTTTTAACACGGTAAACTTGCTTGACCACCTCTTTCTTCTTCCTTGAGCTCCGGACCGATTCCTTATGATTGAAACGGTCTTGAACATGTGATTGTTCAAATGTTGATCTTCTCGGAGCTGCATAATATTGGTGAGATGGTCTAAAATAAGATGGAGAATGCGCCCTTGTATCATACCTGTCCCATGATGGATATGGATCTACTTGAGCATAGGGAGGCATCCACGGCATTGGCATTGGCGGCCCAAAATAAGGATTTGAATATGTTGCATAAAAATTGTCACTTTGCCAATACCGATCTTCATACTTGTGCCTTGGGGGTGATCTTGGTTTCTTTGCATGATTTGGCGGATAAGCATTCTTCTCTTCACTCTTCTTTTGATACTTATCCAATAGTTCAGCGAAAGTGATTTTTGATCTATTACACTTGCGCTTATTTTGGCATTTGCTTTCTTTTGGTTCGCTCTCATCGATCATTGGGTTTGCTTGTTGCCCCCCAGTCCTTGGCGTCTCCATTGTAGCTTCGATGGAATTCTCGCCCTCAAGATTATGTTCATTATGCTCTTCAACAACTTCTTTACTTGAAAGCTTGATCCCATCACCTGCAATTTTTATCTTCTCTTTAAATGGATCGGCTTGAAGCAGCCGATGCAAAAACTTTCTGCCATCGGGACCAATCAGAATAGACTGGTCATCTCTTGGTGTCTCAGCAAATTTCAATCGTCCTTTTTCAATGGCCGATTTAACTATTTGACGAAACATATTGCAATCCTCAAAATTATGTTTGAACGAATGATGCAACCTACAATACATTCGTCCTTGAATTGATAGATTGACATGGTGATCAAGAATTCTTATGTAATTATTTTTCAACAACAAATCAAATATTTGATCACACATGCTTGAATTGAAGGTAAACTTTTTATTCTCTAGCCGATCTTGCTGTTTGAATGGCTTTGGAGATAAGCAAACGAATGGTTCAGATTTGTAGTCTCCCCATTCGGCTATGCATTGTTTTTTCCACTCTATCTCCCATGTCTTTGGATAAGATATTATATTAGCATCAGTTTTCTCAATAGAATTTAACCTTGGCTTTAAATTTCTGAAACGAAGATATTTAGAACATACATGTCTCAGTTGAGACCAAGTGCAAGCCAAGTACGAAATAAGCAAAGCTACCCAACTAGATATGAACTTTACATAAAGCAACGGGGAAAGCTTTGGCTGTAACAATAAGTCAATATCGGTCTTTATAAATGGCGTAATGGGTTGACCGATATGTTCCATAACAAGTTTATTGCTAACAAGTAAATTACCCTTCTTCATTGGTCTTTCAAAATTACTTATGAGAATATTTCTTATAGATGCATCAATAATGAAGTCGCGACCAAATCTGAAAATAGGTAAATTACTCTCTATGCATACCTCTTCAAATATGTTGGGAGAACATGATGGTGGTGTCACTTGAAGAACATCTTGCTCTGTCTTTGGATGGCTCCCCAACACCTTTTCATCATCTTTTTCTTGATTCCGTGCATCATTGCTTTGAAGATCCATGTCAGCCGAACTTTGTTTGGCTACTTGTTCTTGTCCTTGAGGCTTGTCAATTTCTATGGCATGGAACTCATAGGGTAGGGAGTAGGTTCCATTGACTTCGGAAAAATCAAGTATGACTGTATTGCTATGCTTTCCATGCCCTTTCTCAATAATGCTTGCCTCTTTGGATTTGATGGACTCAGAATATATACTACTTGATTCGGCTTTTCTAATAACCGAATTTTCTTTGTTACCTGAATCAACAACTTTATCTTTTTGAATTTGCAAGGCTTCTCGCTCTCGTCTAATTTTAGCCCACATCTCAGCTTGGCGAGCTTTAAACTTTTTCATCTCAATTTCCATCCACTCGTCATGAGATTGCCCCCCAATACTTTGAGACTCTTTCGGCAATGAGGTGCTGAAACTTTGTGATTGTTTAGGTGGTACACTGGATGGTACAACACTGGGCATCTGCATCATTTGCACAACTCTAGCTTTTACAGCAGCAAAATCATGAGGCTTCCCGCCTTCTATTAGTTCCTGGCGAATAGAGTTGCATAAATCCCAAGAGAATGTAAGCTTGTTCTCAATTACCCAGTCTGGATATGGTTGCCCCCCTATGCTTTTAGACTCTTTCAGCAATGAGATGTTGCCGAAATTCTGTAGTTGTATATGGGGGACATGATATGCCACGGTATTAGGTGAAGGCATTTGTGCTCCTGCAGAAGTTTCACTTATTCGGCCATTACCATTAAGGTGCGGAGCCGAATTATGGACATCAACAGTTGCGTATGGTGCCAAAAAACTAGTAGCATGAGGTGTAGCATATGATGTTTGAGGGTAATTGGCCGAATAACTAGTAGTAGCATGGCCAATTCCCCTATCCACCAGCATGTTTGGATTAACATGTTGCAAATTAGTTGCCGGTGAATAAAAAGATGAAACACTATGTTGCATGCCATTGAAAGATCCTACATGGGGTGTTTCAACTTGATTAACCGAACTCATCATGTTGTTCATCGGCATATGCATTTGTGGGGTTGCCGATGCATGGGAGTTAGGATACATATGTTGCATGTTGCTAAAATTATATGAAGTAGAATCATGGAGATTTTGTTGAATCGGCCCTTGCACATAATTAGATGCATGATTGATAAAGCTAGGGCTAGCCGATACATTATGCTCATTAGATGATCTAGCAACAACATATGTATTATTTGCATCTACATATGTGAATTGGGTATTCATATTACCTTTGTAGATTGCAAACCCTAGATGACGATCTCTTCGTAGCAAGAACGGGCCGGAGACCGTTCAAAGCTTCGTCCCCAGCGAAGTCGCCAAAAAGTGTGTTCGCACACGAACACGTCACCGTGTACCTTCGACGCCGAGGGTGATGCACCGCAGCTCACGTCGAAGGAGACCCGCCGGAAGCGCGGTACGCAAGACAATCCGGCAGGCGCTTTTGTAGACCCGAAGCCCCGCTTGCCTGGGAGGGACCCCGTCAGGGCGCGCGGCGGCAATGGGCTGCCCTAGGTCGACCTGATCGCCCCTAGGGCCTCGAGGTTCGCCGTCCTGCAACAAGAAGAACAGACGAAGAACGAGGAAGAAGAAGAACTAGGGTTAAGGAGAAAAGGTAAAAGATAAAAAGTGGTAGATGAATTGATCGATTGTGTGTTGTTCAATCGGCCGTCACCCCTTAGGTATATAAGAGGCGGCTGGACTTCCCGTGCAAGGAAAAGGCTTGGATTCACGTCCAAAACCCTAGCCAAATTCAGATTGGTTTTATCCAAACTTTCCAAAACTGTTCGGTTTAAACTGGCTGTACCTTGCGGATAATTCTTGAGGTCGTAAACGACCTCGGATGGAAAAGAGCCCAAAATCAATCTTGACCGTTTCGACGATACGAACAACTTTCATGTTGAACGTTTTTCGATTTGAAGTCATCTTCTAGACCAAAATGGTCACGCAATACAGATTGTTATTCGCGCTACCCATGAGACACGTGGCTGGTGGGGCGCGCCACTTATGGCTCTGTGACAGGGCTGTGTTCGGATGGCTGTAACTTTTGCATACGAACTCGGATTGGGACGATTTTTATATCAAAATCGACCGTTTCGACGAGACACACAACTTTCATGTTGAAACTTTTTCCATTTGAAGTCATATTAATTGTGTTTCAAGCCATTATTTAATCTGATGTCATCATGAGCATCTCTGAACTTGTCATAACTTTTGCATCCGGACTCCGTTTTAGACCACTTTCATATCCATCTTTATCTTCTCAAAGAAAGCCATCTCATGATGACTTCCAATCATAAGTTTGAAGTAATCTTGACATAGATTAAAGCAACTTTTACGATTGTGCCACTTTTGAGCGTCAACAGGGTGGTGGAGTTTGACTGCAGCAAGCTAGCTTGACTCGGTGGCTATCCTAAACTACGACTGCAAGTAACTCTTTTGAGGCGGCGCACACGAGTCCACATATTCACCAATCAATACACCACTATGGATCCGTTCTCGTGTCCCTACGAGAAGGCCATCCATAGCACTCACGCTTATCTTGCGCATTTTAGAGTATCCACTTTCACTTGTCTATGAACTGTAGAGGTAACCCAGAAGTCCATTTCCGCGGACACGGCTATTCGAATAGATTATATATAACCCTGCAGGGGTGTACTTCTTCACACACGCTCTCACCACTTACCGCCGTTTACACGACATGTACTCGGCAACCTTCAAGCGGAGGCCCAGCGAGGGTGTCGGCCACGACCTGACTAACCACACAAGTCTCTCGTCCAGGTTTATCGCCTATTTGGGTTCCATCCGTGGGGAGATCTGGCCGGGGTGTCGCTCATGGCCCCAAACGATGTGTACAGGGTTCCCGCATCACCAAACGGGCGATCGGTACACCGTGCCACGTACCTGCCGCGTCACAGCCCACCCCGAGGGTCAGCGCTGCGCACGACCTCCAGTAAACTACAAACACCAGAAACTAGTTGCAACTCCTGGACAGAGAACAAGGGCAGTTAATAAGTCGAGAGGGTCCATTGGTTTCGGGCCCAATGCATGGTAGTAACTGGTCATGGATCAACCAACACAGAACTCAGTTCCCGAGGACGGCTGCAATGAGACAACCCACCATGTACTCCTACATGGCCTCTCATCGCTACCTTTACCAAATTGTGTTCACACACTTAGCTCACACACATTAGGACATGTTCATCACCATTCCAATTCATCCCCGATGAATCAGACCTGACACAACTCTAAGCAATAGCAGGCATAACCAGAAAGCATGAATGAGTAGGCACAACATGGCTCAAACAACTCCTACTCATACTAGTGGGTTTCAACTATTTACTGTGGCAATGACAGGTCATGCAGTGGAAAGGGGTTCAACTACCGCAGCAGGTATCAGTTGAAGTGTTTTTGTCCTAATGCAGTAAAAGAGAGCAAGAGCGAGAGAGTGGGATTGTATCGGAATGCTCAATGGGGTTTTGCTTGCCTGGCACTTCTGAAGATAACATTGAGTCTTCATCGGTGTCATCGATCACATTGTCGGAACATGTCTACTGAAAGGGAACAACACCGGCAACAGAGAAAGAAACACAATCAATGCAATGCAACAATATGATGCATGATCATGACATGGCAATATGCGGTGGATTGAGCTAATGCAACTAGCAACACAATTAAATGAAGTTGGTTTGAATCCAAGATTCAAATTCAAACTCCATATGTGATTATTTAAATGCCATTTAATTGATTTGACCTGATAAGCAGGTTTAACTTGTGCAAACATGCATAAAAATGCCATAAACAGATTCCTTGGATTTTTCTGATCATTTTTCATATATAACTTATTTTCATCTGAGCTACGGTTGATTTTATATGATTTTTAGAAGTTTTAGCTATTTTCTGAAATAAATAAATCATTTCTGATTTATTTAAAATTCCAGAAAACACTTATTGCGTCAGCATGACATCATTGTGACGTCAGCAGTCAACAGAGGCTGGTCCAGGTCAAACCTGACCAGTGGGTCCCACTGGTCAGTCTCTCAGGGCTAACTAAACGTTTAAAACTAAACTAAAAATTAACAGAGTCTGGGCCCCACGTGTCAGTGACACATCTAACTAACAGGGTTAGTTAGCCTTAAGTTAATACTAACTAAACTGCCAGTGGGCCCAGGGCCCACATGTCAGTGTCCAATCTAACTAACCGTGATAAATAACACTAAACTAAATCTAACCTTAATTAGTTAGGGGCCTGGGTCCACCTGTCATTGACCCAGGGGGGTCATTAGTGCCTGAACTAAATAGGCCACGTCAGCGTCGCCGGATTAAGCGCCGGCGACCTCACAGTGCGGCGGCGGCTCGCCGGAGTGGCGCTAGGGGCAGCGGCTGGGCGTGGTGAGAGCACCAGAAGGAAGCCCTCGCTCGGCCGCATCTAGGGGTACGCATGGCTGGGCGCGGGGAGGCCTGCAGAGGCACCGGCGACGAGGTCCGCGGCGGCTGAAGCTCTGGTGGCGACGGGTTCATCGAAACGGTGCTCGGGAGGAGCTGAGGTTTGCGCCTACGGTCTCTATGAGTGCTCGCGCACTCGTTGGACTAGGTGGTGTGACCAAAAGGTCACCGGGGTGGCACCGGCGACCATCCCGGGCGGCGGCGAGCTTCGGCTTCAGTCGAAGCAGTGGCTACGGTGATCAGGAGGCAAGGGGAGGAGGGGCAAACGACGGAGGAGCTCACAGTGGGTGCAGAGGCGTCGACGTGGGCTCGGGGGAGGCTCGGAGCAGAGCAGGGCGCCGAGGGGGATCTCCGGCGGCCGGAGCTTCAAGACGAGGTCGGGGAAGACGCTAAGAGGCCCCCGAGCTCGCGTGCGTGGGCGTGTAGATTCACGGGTCCGTGGCGGAGCTCGTAGACACGTCGAGGGGACGACGGGGAGGCGGTGGCTGCGGCTACGGCCGTCGGTGCGCTCCGGCTCTCGCAGGCGAGCTCGGAGAAGGAAGCTAGCAGAGGGGAGGGGAGGAGTGGATGGCCAGAGCGTCGTGGGAAGGTGCGTGGCGTCGTTTGGGACATCCAGGGCGACGGG
>LR738714.1:148290667-148310485 GCA_902687465.1 Secale cereale | reverse complement strand
GCGGGAGCGCCCGGCGGCCGGCGTCCTCCCCCACCCCTCCCCCGCCTCTTAGCGCACGGGGAGCGCGCGCCAAAGCGGCCGGCGATGCAGTCCGTCGGGGACAAAATTTCCGCGGCGGCGTTTAGGAAGCGACGCCGCACCTCACCTTCGCCCGAACACCACCTGGTGGATCCGCCACTGAAGCATCCAGCCTCATCCATGCATGACAGGGGGAAGCGAACTGCAAGGTTGACTACTCCATCGCATTCGTCGTGGATGCGACCTGCAATGGTGCACGTCCAGCCTTCTCCCGCAACAATGGCGAAGGTGGAAAAAGCGCATGAGTTCCTGCAGCGGAGGTGGACTGCACGACAACAACAGCAAGAGCTGCATCTGCAGAAGGAGGGAACTGCATATAAGGTAAGAAAATCACATACCAAGCCCCCACATCCAGTTCGCAGTGCCGTTTTTATACCCATGCAGTCCCCCATCTCGCGTCGACTGCAGTCACATGTGTCTCCAAGTAGAAAAACAGAAAAGGATACTTGGAAAAATAAAAAACGCTGTATGGATCAAAATTGCAGTCCACAATGACTTAAATATGTAGAGCGCTGTTCCTAGAGCTGAAGTGCATTGTTTCTTCACGTTAACTAACAGTGCCCCTGCTGTAGAATGACAAATTGAAGTGCAATTTCTTACCATTGCAAAAATATAATGATATATAGTACGAAAGATGCAGTTCATTTCATTGTTGACGTGCATAAAAAAAAGCTTTGGCTTAATAACCTGCAGGAATTTACTATGCCTCAAAAACAGAAGATGCCTCGAATCATTTACGACCCCGAGCCCCTGAACTGCATTGGAAGAGAAGAGTGGGAGATGCCTCGATGGATAACACCTGAATTACCTAGGGGTTTCTTTAACACAACAAACAGAACTGCCTACTCCGTGGAGGAAGATGTAGAGGATAAAGATGAAAACAGTGAACCAAACATCATTCGAGATGGAGAAGGCAGTGAAACAAAAAACCCGCAGGATGACGAGGAGGACGACGACGATCTGGTCTTCATGGGGGAACACGCGCAGAAAAATGATGAGGAGGATGATGACGAAGAGCAAATCATAACAGTTATGCAGCCAAGGTACACGCGTGTCTTTGAAACATTTGGTCAGCAGATCAGAACGGATGATATAGCACCTCCAGAAGCCGATGTTGAAACCCAGCAAGTTCGGCAGGTCCATGTGCAAACGATTCGTCGACAAAGTGACAGTGGAATTCCACCAAGGCCGCCTACTGCCCAACAAAAGAATCGGAAGCAGAATCAAGGAGGGCCGCAAGCAACCAAAAAAGTAAAGTTCTCCACACTCCTGCCTCCTCGCGATCCGCAATTACACAGGTCTGTTGTCACCCCTCCATGCCCAATAAACATCGGTGAGCTGCAAACACCGTTAGAAGAAAAGCAGTACACGCACGTAAGCATCCTTGCTTGACTACTGCAGTTCACTTATTACGCATAGTTTCAGCTTGTGCATTCTCATTAAGAAAAAAAAAGAAACATTCCATGTTGTCTGTGTGCAGGATGAGAACATGCTCCAAGAACTTGTGCCTGTGAAAGGTATGCAGTTCACATCAGAAGATGCGGCGCGAGAATTCTACAACACGTATGCGAGGCATGCAGGCTTCGGCACACGCAAAAACGGCGGATACAGAACAAACAGATACATCGTGTGCTCAAAGGAAGGCAGAAGCAAACAAACTGTCACTGATTATGACAGAAAGCGAGAAAAAACATCAAAGAGGACTGGCTGCAAGGCGGGGATGAGATTGAAAAAAGTAAAGGATGTGTTTGTGATAGCAGAGATTGAGCTCAATCACAACCACAAGATGATTGACAGCCCGGCTATGCTTCTGCACATGCACTCGCATAAGACGGATGACCCGTTGCTCGATAAACTAGTGAAGGACATGCAGAGCGACAACCTCACGCACACGCAGATGATGTCAACCCTGTCAAGGATGTCAGGAGGACTGCACTTTATGGGGCGCACCAGCCATGACTGGGTGAACAGGTACGTTCACTAAAACAAAAAAACGATATATCGTCTATTTCATGCAGTACGCTTTGTGCATTTTCTGTATGTCCATAATACTGAAAGTATATTGTTAATTCGAACTGCAGGAAGCATCAATTCGCGAGGGAGGAAACAGAGGACGATGTGAAGAAACTCCTGGCTTTCTTTGAGAAGATGCAGCAAATAAACCCGGAGTTCTTCTATGATTACGATAAAGATGTCGATAACCGTGTGCGGAACATATTCTGGGCGAACGCCAGCTGCAGGGGATCGTACGAAGATTTTGGAGATTGTGTCACATTTGACACGACCTACAAGACCAACAAGTTCCACATGCCTCTCGCCGTCTTCGTTGGAGTCAACCACCACCTCCAAAGTACAATATTCGCGGTGGCTCTCATCAGAGACGAAACAATACCGACTTTCGAGTGGGTGTTCCGAACGTTCTTGCGTTGCATGAACAACAAGCGGCCAATCTGCATACTCACAGGTATGCTGAAAAAAAGAGTGAAATTAAATAACAATGCAGTTCACTGCCAAGTTTTGTAGTCCATTTCTTACATCCAATGAAAAAAAAGAAGCAGAAAAAGGATATGAAGTTCTCTCAATAACTCGCTGCTTGTTTTTTTTTCAAAAACATGCAGATCAATGCCCCTCCATGGATGTCGCGATAAAAAGTACGCTAATAGGCACGCTGCACAAGTTATGCCGTTGGCATATACTGAAAAAAAACAAGGATCACCTGTCCTTGCTGTACAAAGGGTATGAGAAATTCAAGGATGAGCTGACCTCCGTTCTCAACCACCCGCTGATGCCATCAGAGTTTGAACGCGCTTGGCATGAGCTCATGGAAAAGTATAACCTGCCAAATGATGAGATTATGAAGGCGCTATGGACAGACAGAAAAGAATGGATATCGGCTTACTACAAGGAGGTGTTATGTGCACGGATGACGTCCACACAGAGAAGTGAAAGCATGAACCGGATCTTGAAGAGGAACTTTGTCAAGGAAAGACACGACCTGCACATCTTTGCATCGCAGGTGGACAGGTGCATCCAGACAAGGAAGGGCGTCGAGCACGCGGATACCATAGCTAACGAGGTATATAAACAGAGCAAAGTTTTTAAGATGGATGAGCAATTAATAAAAAACACTACTCGCTTTTTTGATTTTTGCTGCGACAAGAAAACTACTTAACTGGTTTTCTTTGTTTCACAGACGGAAATAAAGACTACTACTCAGTTTGGTTTCGAGGTTCAGCGCTCCAAGATTTACACCAGGGCGGTCTTTGCTGACTTCAAGCAAGCGCACTACCGCAGCACTGCGTTCAGATCAGAGCAGTCCACTGACAACCCAACGAAATATTTGGTGCGCCACTACAACCGGTCTGATGATATTGATTGGGCAAGACACGAGTTCCAGGTGGTTGCTAATGTGACGAACGGTATCTACGAATGCGAATGCAAGCTGTGGACACACATAGGTACGAGACAGGAAAACAAAAAAATAAGCACACAGAAAACATAATGAAGTTCACTTATTGCTGGTAGCAAAAAAGAGATGAAAAAAAAATATATATATAGTGAAGTTCACTATAGCAGCAGACCCAGGACCTATTTATAATGCAGTTCACAAAACCAAAAAAATGAAAAAATGTTGCCTATTTATGTGAAGTTTGCTGGCACGAGTAACCCAAAAATTTTCTTTTGCTGTAGGCCTATTCTGCGTGCACATCATTTGCATGTTGGATCAGCTGCGGGTGGACAAGATACCTCAACAGTACATATTGAAGAGATACACACGGAACGTACGCCAAAATCCAACTTTTGACCGCAGAGACTATGAGCAAACTGCTCCGGATGGGAGTTCGATGTTCTGCCGTAGGAGACTACTTGCAGAAACTGCAATGGACCTGGCGAACAGAGGTGTCAAATCGGATAGAGGGTACAACAGAGCTTTAGCTGGGATGAGAAAACTCATACAAGAAGTGAACGTAATAAACGAAGAAGAAGAGGCAGAGAAGATAATGGATGCGCGGGGTGAAGAATAAGGAAAGGAGCATGAACATGCTGCTGATGGTGCAGTTCATAATATGGATGACACAATTCTTCCCCCGCCTGTTTCAAACACAAAAGGGAGAAAGAAAGAGAGCAAATCAGCCAATAAAAAAGCTGCAGCAAATGAAAAAAGCCCTAAAAAATAGCAGGCATGAGCCAGAACTGGACAGCGAAGGAAGACCACTGGGGGTAAGGATGTGTAAATCATGCAATAAGATTGCGGGACACAACTCAAGAACATGTGAGGAGAGGCTGAAACAAATCCAGGCTGAAAATGCCACCACAAATCACCAAGCTGACCAACAAGATGATACGACAAAGAGAAGACTATGTAGCGTCTGCAACAAGAGAGAGAAGCATAACGCGATAACTTGTCCAAATAGAACAGAGGAAAAAGATGAAGAAGATGACGAAGAAGATGCTGACAGAGAAGAGAGTGAGGAAGCGAGCAAAGCTGATGAAACCGAGGAGGAAGATGAGGAATAAGAAGAAGAAGACGAGGAAGAAGAAGAAGCAGATGAAGAAATCGAAGAACCATCATCAAAAACGAGGGGGAGAGACAGAACGCAGAATCCAGCGCGTAGGCAAGCATCGCGGTCGCACGGTACCGTTACGAGGGGTAATGCGAACAACAAGAGCAAGACAGAAGCAGCAACAACCATTGAAACAAATGCAGTGCACAATCTGCGAAGAAGCACCAGGAAAAGGATGTAGATCAACACATATGCAGTTTTGCATTTTAAAAAACATATTAACTTCATCATTTATATATATCGTATCGTATATAATATATATAGCTTGTGTTCAGTGGACTGCAAAAAAAAGAAATTCAACATGTAATACTGAAGTTCAAAAATGAATAGATACAACATATGCCATACATGCTTTGTGACCAATGTGCTGCGGGGGGGGGGGGTGCTTCATAAAATGCAGTTCTCTTCTGTATGAAAAGAAAATAAGATGAGAATGCCACTCTCAGAATGCGGTTCTCTTCTGTATGAAAAACCTGACATCGGAATGTCATTTTGAGAATGCAGTTCTCTTAGTCGTATATAATCTGACATGAACGTGAATCAATACAGAAAGCAGTTAGAAAAGAAAAAAAGTAGAGTCACACTAGGATTCACATACACTGCAGTGCGTGCGTGGTGCGTTTTAAGCTTGCAGTGCAGTAACCTTCGAGTACACAGTGCAGTGCGCTTAGTGCAAAAAAATATAAAAAAAACGATTCCGCTTCTGAAGCGATGCAGTTTGCTTACGGGAAACGATTCCGCTTCTGAAGCGATGCAGTTCGCTTACGGCGGACGATTCGGTTCGCCTGCCCTAAAATAAATGCGCCCACTATCGCCCGAAGCGCCGCGCCCCGCCGCTCCTCTATCCTGCCGGTTGCACGCCGCACGAACGCCACGATCATCACGAACCCACGATCGCCAACACGGTTGCGCGACGAGATCGTGGCCTCGGCAGAAGTTGCTGCCGCTCCCATTTGAATCCCGCGCTCCATCAACCAGACCGTCAGCACAAAACACACGACGCTGCGCCTTCCTCCTCCTCTTCCTCCTCTTTGCAGCAATGGGGTTCAGCAGGACCTACGACGACGTGCATGCGCACGGGAACACGAAGCTGAAGGTGATCTACACCACCGACGTCGCCGCCATGGCGACGTACGTCGAAGAGTTCAAGACAGTTCTCCAGCGGCGCCGCCAGAAGATCGTTGGCATCGACATGGAGTACACACCCGACCACGAGAGGGCGGCCCTGGTTCAACTATCCATCGGCAAGTACCACCCAGTGCTTCTTTTCCAGGTATGTGGTACATTGGGCAAGAGATGCATCCCCTTCGACAGGTTCCTCGGCGACCCAAGGTAAGCAATTTTCTCTGCCGAGTACGTGTTGCAGTTCTATATGCACATGTATGCAGTTCCGAAAGGTATAACTTGCGGTTCACTTTCCTTAGGTTCGAGTTCGCTGGCTTCGCCATCAAGCAGGACAAGGAGAAGCTCGCACGCTGCGACCTCCACATCCCCAGCTTCGTCGACATCCAGACGAACTGGAGGGTGCCTGATGGAACGAAGCCACTGGACTCGCTTGGCGATGTAGCTGCTGCCATCATCGACGACGAGTACGCAGACATGAATATGAAGATGATAGACCACGACCACAACCTGTGGACTTCGATTCTCAGCACCAAGCACGTCGAGTATGCTGCCAAGGACGCCTACGTTGCGTTCGAGATATGGAACCGAATCACCACGATGACGAAAGGCCTCGCGCGCGCTGAAATAGAGAAGACCAGGAAGCGCCCGAGGTCGTCCTGGAGGGGGTGGGGCAAGGGGGCATCAACTTCCACCTCCAACTCCAACGGGTGGAACTAGTGAAGCAGGACAGATGCTGAAAAGCCAAGGATTCCTGTCGGAAGTGCTCGGTTAGTTTCCCTCTGCGTATGTAGATTAGTTTGCTTTCGTTGTAGTTTGCTTTGGGATAATGTTTGCTTATGTTGCGTTAGTTTTCTTGATGATGTACTATGTTAATTATGAGCGCAGAACCGTGGTTTCTATCTATCAACTATATGCAGTTCTAAGTAGTCTGTTTTCCGTATGTATATTGCTTCAAAACTGCTGCTGTAGCTAGGATACACATAAAAAACAAAACTATCAGAGCAGTTCACATAGAGTATTCTTTCACAAAACTGCTCCTATTAAGAAGGTTGATGCAGTCCTCTTTTATTAAAAAAACTCTAGTTCCGTATGTGGGTTAAAAAAAGGAAAAGCTCGGTGGGGGTTTCTAGTATGGATGTTCTTCAACTGCTGCTGCTGATAGGATGCACATGAAAAACTATATGTAAAAAAGCAGTTCACTTATACTCAGAATTCTCATAAGAAAATACACTAGAAGCCACGCAAAAATGTCAAATTATTACAACAAAAATGTCTCATGCTGCTGCTGCTCAAGCAAGACTGATCTAAAGCAAATTTAACTTGATTTCCAAACACTTTGCATGCCTATAAAACATAGCCATCACAACATCCCCAGCCTGAAGACCAGCTTCCTCCACAAATTCCTTCCAGCCATCTTTGAGAACCAAACAATCATCAGAGCCAACAGAATACATAACATCAACATCATGATATCCATTCTTGCTGACCAACACCAAATTAACACAGCTTTCTGTTACCCTGACTAGACCAGAAGGGAATTTCTGCAAGCAAAACAACAAGAACAGAAAAAAATAAGAACAAATAAGAAAAAGATTACAATCTTTCATAAACTAAATTGCTGCTACAATCTTCATAAAAAAATATTGATGTCAACACATAATAATATTGACTAGACAAAATTGCTGCTGCTCCTACAATGTTCATAATAAAACTTTTGTGTGAAAAAAGCAGTTCACTTATACTTAGTGAAAAAAATATTTCTTCAGAAACTAATACTACTACAAAAATTCAGATAGTGTTAACTACAAACAACACATGAAAAAGAATATGCGAGAAATACATACCCATGAAACACTGACATCATCGTCAGTCATCTGATGGACGAATGGAGCCCGAAATCCAATACCTGAAGAATATAGAAGGGAATAGAGCGCGCTGTGCTGCTGCCTCTGGTTCAGAACCAAACCTTCGGAAAAAACGCATGTCTCCAGCATCGGCTCCAACCTTGCCAGGCAGCCGCACGCGCAATCCATTGCCAGGCGAAAAACAGATCTGGTTGGGAGAAAAACAGATCGAGGAAGAGTGGCGTCGCCAGGGATAAGGTGAGATGGGAGCCGCCAGGGATAAGGTGGGAGGGGAGCCAATTGACCCACCAGTATATATATATGTAAAGGAAACAACATAAAAAACGACAAATAAAGCAGTGCGGTTACATAACAATGTGCATTTCGCATTGCGTATTACTGCAGTCCACCGCGCTTGACCAAGCAAAAAAACTTATCAAACTAGCTCCCCCACACCCCCGTGGCTGTAATGCAGTTGATAGAGGCTCGCATTGCATATTAATGCAGTTCGCCGCACTACAAAAATTCATCGCGCATTTGCATATTACTGCAGTCCACCGCTCTTGACCGCGATTCACAGACGAAAAACACAGCCTGCAATGCAGTTCTAACAACTATATAATGCAAAAATATCTCAAAAAACATCTTTGAGAAACGACCAGAGCCAGTGGCGCCGCAAAAAACATGGACAAAAAACTTAAATTCTTCAAAATTAACAACTTAAATCCGCTCCAATTCATATGGATAGATCAAAAGGCAGCCCGTAATGGCCGAAAACAACAGAATATTACATACAAAACGCAACAATTTCGATCCGGACTGGGAAGAACAGAGAACAGAGGTTTTTTCGCTAGAACAGAGATATACCCGACAAATTATACTGAAATTTCAATCCTATTAGCAGATTAATCTGTCGCGGAATAACATAAACATCAGCGCGATAATGGCAACACGCGCTATAAAAATAGAATACGAACAACCAACAGCAAGATGCGAAACTCCTGAACCAGCGGAAGAACGGACGCAGATCCGCCAAAATCAAAGGATTTCAATCGTTTTCTCGCTGATTTCAGTGCTTAACCACATATTAAATCAGCGCACGCACAAATAAACCAATAGAAATCGGTCAAACTAGCCAGAAACGCTGCTAGATGAAGATTTCCTGCTGCACCTCTATGTGGTTCGCGACAGAATAAGGAAGCAGTGCGCATAGCTTTCCAATGCAGTTTTTCAATGCAGTTCAGAAGTGTTATGAGAATATTATTCTCATAATTAAATATATATATATATATATATATATATATATATATATATATATATATATATATATATATATATATATATATTTCTCACGCTGTTCTGATGAGGTGAGGGAGGGATGTGGTTGCTTTCAAGATAATAAGGGGTTTTCTGCAAATTGGAGCAGAGAAGTGGGCTATTTTCGCAAAAATGCCACAACTTACATCACAGCCGTTAGATGCAGATCTAATGGTCAGAAACGACGGATGGCAAACACACCACCATCACCAACTGGCTCTTTTATAGGAGTATATATATATATATATTTCTCAGGCTGTTTTGATGAGGTGAGGGAGAGATGTGGTTGCTTTCAAGATAATAAGGGTTTTTTGCAAATTGGAGCACATAAGTGGGCTATTGTTGCAAAACTGCCACAACTTACCTCAAAGCCGTTAGATGCAGATCTAATGGTCAGAAACGACGGATGGTAGACACACCACCATCACCAATTGAGTCTTTTATAGGAGATATATATATTTCTCAAGCTGTTTTGATGAGGTGAGGGAGGGATGTGGTTGCTTTCAAGATAATAAGGGGTTTTCTACAAATTGGAGCAGAGAAGTGGTCTATTGTTGAAAAAATGCCACAACTTACCTAACAACCATTAGATGCAAACCTAATGGTCAGAAACGACGGATGGCAGACACACCACCATCACCAACTAAGTGTTTTATAGGAGTATATAGATATTTCTCAGGCTGTTTTGATGAGGTGAGGGAGGGATGTGGTTGCTTTTAAGAAAATAAGGGGTTTTCTGCAAGTTGGAGCAGAGAAGTGTGAAAGTGCAACTAATCCCCGGGTGGTTTTGGCAATTAATAACAACATATATATCATTGAACTAATAACTACTTGAGAATCATTTCAGAGAAGTTCAGTGATATGGGTATGGCAATGACTGAGGAAGTGGACCCCTCAAAATGCTAAGGCAAGCATTGGCAAAAGCTCAAGACTCCATTTTTGGTTTAGTGATCCAAGATCACATTGAGTCCATAGGAAAAGCCAATACTATTAAAAGGGGATGAGGTTATGTTGATGATCTGGTTGCTCAAGTGCTTAGTGATATATCTCCTCAAACTACCAGCAACCTTCACTACAAAATACACTCATAAGTAATCTCGGTCCCACCGATTATCCAAACTCAGTCACACCGAGATGAACCACCTCAGCCATAAGCCAAACCCTAGAAAAATCGGATATTCCGAGTTTGAAATCGGTTTCACCGAAACATGGGCTGCCAAGCTTCTGTAACCCTCTGTCATCAAATCGGTGTCACCGAGATGATGAAGTCGGTCCCACCGAAACTGGCAAGCTCCTGTCTTTACTCAAATCGGAATAACCGAGATGGTATTTTCGGTCCCACCGAAAACCCCAACGTTCACATTATTTGAACTTTCGGTCTGACCGAGTTGTCCACTTCGGTCTCACCGAGATTACTCAATTATGTGTGTAACGGTTGGATTTTGTGTGGAGGCTATATATACCCCTCCACCCCCTCTTCATTCGTGGAGAGAGCCATCAGAAAGAACTACCACTCCTACCTTACATTTCTGAGAAGAGAACTACCTACCCTTGTGTTGAGATCAAGTTGCTCCACTCCCACCATATGAAACTTGATCTCTAACCTTCCTAAGTTGCTTTCCACTCAATCCTTTCTTCCACCACAGCCAAATCAGTGAGGAGAGTTGAGTGTTGGGGAGATTATCATTTGAAGCACAAGAGCAAGGAGTTCATCATCATCTACAACATCTATTACCTTTTGGAGGGTGGTGCCTCCTAGATTGGTTAGGTGTCGCTTGGGAGCCTCCGTCATCGAGATGTGGAGTTGAACCAAGAAGTTTGTAAGGGCAAGGAGATCACCTACTTCGTGAAGATCTACCCCGAGTAAGGCTAGCCCTCCGTGGGCGTAGGCCATGATGGAATAGACAAGGTTGCTTCTTCGTGGACCCTTCGTGGGTGGAGCCCTCCGTGGACTCGCGCAGCCGTTACCCTCCGTGGGTTGAAGTCTCCATCAACGTGGATGTACGATAGCACCACCTATCGGAACCACGGGAAAAATCACCGCGTCTCCAAATTGCGTTTGCTCTTCTCCACCTCTCTTTACTACATGTGCAATTTACTTTCCGCTGCCTATACTCTAGAATTGCATGTGTAGGGTGATGCTTGACTTGATCATAATTGAGAATCTGCCAAAAACTGTTCTTGATCAAAAGGCAGAATTTTTATATTTACAAGTAGTCTAATCACCCCCCCCTCTAGACATACTTTCGATCCTACAAGTGGTATCAGAGCTTTGGTCTCCATTGTATTGGTTTCCATTGCATTGGACTCCATAAGCTTGGTTTCACAACCTAGGAGAGTATGGCGTCTAGTGAGGGTAATTATCGTAGAGGTCCTTACTTTGATGGTACAAATTTTGCTAGTTGGAAGCATAAAATGAAAATGCATATTCTTGGTCATAACCCAGGCGCATGGGGCATTATTTGTGTTGGCATGCAAGGTGAATTCTTCGAGGAAGGAAAAGTTCCGGATCGTGAAGCTACACCGGAAGAATTGCGGATGTTGCAAAACAATGCTCAAGCTTGTGACATTCTCTTCAATGCCTTGTGTCCCGAGGAGTTCAACAAAATCAGCCGTCTTGAGAATGCTAAAGAGATTTGGGATACTTTGGTTGAAATGCACGAAGGTACCGAGTCTGTGAAGGAATCAAAGCTAGATATTCTTCAAGGTCAACTTGACAAGTTCAAGATGAAGGATGGTGAAGGAGTCGCTGAAATGTACTCTAGGCTTGCTCTCATCACAAATGAGATTGCCGGCTTAGGAAGCGAAGAAATGACCGACCGATTCATCATCAAGAAGATTCTAAGAGCTTTGGATGGAAAGTATGACACCGTGTGCACTTTGATCCAAATGATGCCAAACTACAAGACTCTCAAGCCAACTGAAGTCATTGGAAGAATTGTTGCTCATGAGATGACACTTAAGGATAAGGAAGAGCTTCACAACAAGTCAAGTGGTGCTTACAAAGCTACAAGTGATGCTCCCACAACCTCAAGTGACAAGTTAGTTTCCAATGAAGAGATAAGCCTAATGGTTAAGAACTTCAACAAATTCTACAAGTATAGAGGCAAAGAGAGAAGCTCAAAGTCTAGATCATATGATGAAAGGAGATCTTCTAGTCGTGATCGAAACTGCTACAATTGTGGAAGACCCGGACACTTCTCAAATGAGTGTACGGCTCCCCACAAGAGAAGAGAAGAATCTCCAAGAAGAAGATCAAGAGATGAGTCACCTCGGAAAGAGAGAAGGAGTAGAGATGATCGTTATGAACGAAGACCCTCTCGGAGAAGCAAGGATTCGGAGAGGAAAGACAAGTCATCAAGGAGCTACACAAGAAGAAGACATCAAGCTCATGTAGGTGAATGGGTCTCCGGCTCCGACTCCGACAATCAATCCGATGGAAGCTATCACTCCGACTCCGACTACAGTCAAGATGAAGGTGTTGCCGGTCTTGCTCTCGTATCCTCCAACTCCAACTCCTACGACTTATTTGATTCACCAAATGAGGGAATTGGAAGATGCTTCATGGCTAAAGGCCCCAAGGTAACACACCCTGAATTCATTGACTTCGATAGTGATGAGGATGACTTGCTTGGTGAAGATGAGCTCTTGCATGATAAATCTAGTGAGCCTAGTAACGATGAAAATGCCAGTAGTCTTTATAGTCGAGAAGAGTCGAATGACAATGCTATGAAGGAGATTGAGCGTCTAACTAAAGAACTAAACATTCTTAAGTTAGCTCATGAAACAACTCAAGAAGATCATAGAGAGCTCCTAAGATCTCATGAGAAGCTACGCTTCGAGAAGCTCACTCTAGAGCAAGAACATGAGTTTCTAAAAGCGATCAATGACGATCTTCGAAAGAAGAGTTCTTCATATCTTGCCAAACGACTTCTCTTGTCTAATTTCTTGCCACCTATTAAGACTAAGCATGACAAGCATAAGAAAAATTCTTCCTCTAGGAGTAACAATAACCATGTTAAATCTAATGTTGTTACTTCTAGTAGTTCTCTTGATTCCACTAACAATGTTTCAAGCCAAGTTACACTTGAGCAAGAGAATAGTTTATTGAAAGGGATCATAGAGAAAGGTGTCTACAAGAGTCTTGTCGGAAGCAAGAACTTTGAGGAAATTGTTCGCAAGCAAGGAAGGCACCGGAAGAATCAAGGGATTGGTTTTGAGCGAAAGTTCAACGCCGAAGGTGTTGAGTGGGAAGAAGGTCAATATCCTACTCCACAATTTGTTTCTCAAAAGGAGAAGTATGATCCTACTTCTTCCAATGTGGAACAAGCTCAAGATGATCTTCCACCACAAGACCACAAGCTAAAAGCCAAGGACAAGCTTCAAGAGGAGATTGATGCATTCATTGAAGCACCTCAAGCCATGGTCAAGTGGGTTCCCAAGAAAACGTCAAGTTCTACTTCGTCAAGCTCAACTACAACCCCAAGGATTCCCATCAAGATGATGTGGACCCCGAAGAAGAAGAACTAGAAGGTTCTTGAGGGTGACTCCGCCAACATACTTCACTCACATTCATTTTGGCAACTTGTGCAATCAACTTCCACATCATGCACTAGTTCATGGAGTCACAAACCCTATTGTTGGTAAGTCAAGGGACAAGGTAATCATTGCTTTCATGGACATCATCTATTGTGAACTTCAATCTATGTCTATGGATATCCTTGTTTGTTCCTTGTGGGACTAACCCATGTAGGTATTGAAAGTTCCCTAATCCAAAGGATAGCTCCCAACTCTTGATGATCTACATCAAAATTGAGCATCCACATCTTCAACATCTACATGAAGTCTTCTACGACAACCCAAGGTTAGTTTGACCCTTTAAAAGGGGTTCTCACATCTAGGGGGAGCTTTGCTCTAAAAATTGAGCTAAAGCATCTTCAAATGATGTGAACACATCAATGCTTTATGTAAAAGTGGTAACCCCACTTGTGCTTAAACGATGAGTATGACCTATGATCAAATGTTCTCATTTGGCTCCTAAGTCAAAATACTCATATAAAGATGACCTAGTCATCGACAAATTGTGTGCTAGTAGCTAGAGTTTTGGTTGTGCATGTTTGACACATATTTCATTTGCTATCTTATTGTGTGAGCATGATTGAATGCATGATTTTATCCATTCGAGGACATCCATTTGTTGTTTTGGTTGTTTTGATTTTTCTGGCCAAATTGATGGACAAGAATGCCTAAGTACCTCCCCTAGCTATCTGTGCTTTCTTGTCTCAAATTCTATTCATGCTTATATCACAAACTTTGAACAAGTCATTTTCGGACCCTCCGAGTGAGGAGCACTCGGAGCCACCGATCCGTCAAGGGCTAACTTCCAAAACCTTCTAAGTGATTTCGGTCAGACCAACTCATTCAAACTCGGTCAAACCGAAAGCACTTAGACTGATCTAGGTTTCATCTCGGTGAAACCGAGTTCTAAATCTCGGCGTGACCGAAATGCGTAACTGCCTAGCAGTTATCCATCTCGGTGCCACCGAGCTTTTCAACTCGGTCCCACCGACAGCAAAGGGATATATATATACTGAGGGCAGCGCGCGTTGATTACTCCTTCAAACGTTTTCGCCCCACATCCCCTGCTGTCGTCGCCTTGATCTCCGGATCGTCGCCGTCGTCGCCTGTGCGCCCTCGCCGCAGGTCTCCACCGCCGTCAACGGACTTCTCCTCCGCGCCGTTGCCGTCGTAGAGAGACTCCACCAAGTTAGGGTGAGTCTTGATCCCACTCGTGCTCCCATCTCCGATTCAATGCACGTTTGGTTTGCCCAATATCTGGCCACGATTGAAATCTTCTTTTACACCAGATCGGTTCGTTTGAACTAGTTTCGAGTAAAATTCTTAGGGTTAGGTTTCCACGGAACACATCTTGGTGAAACCGATTTTAAAATTTCGGTGTGACCGATTCGGCCTCTGGCCATTGCACTGCACCTTTCGGTCCAACCGAGTTGTGCAAATCGGTGTGACCGAAATATAGTTTTAGTGAAGCCCTAGTGTTTCGGCAGGACCGAAACCCACTTCGGTCAAACTGAAAGTGGTGTGTAAAGTTTCTGTTACACACTTCGGATTCACCGAAACTGAAAATCGGTCTGACCGAAATGCCTTCTGTGAAAACTTAAAACTAAAATTTGAACTCATTTTTTTTAAAAAACTTCTGCAGTTTGTGATAACTCTTCTTCTCTGCCTATACCTTATCTATTCACAGGTTGTCAGCCATGTCAGATGCCAGTGACAGTCAGAATAGGTCAGAGTCACCTATTGCAGACATTCCTGAGGCAGACACTAGTCCTGAGGCTAGTAGCCCATTTGATGATGGTGAGAGAAGTACACCTAGTGGCTTGCCTCCTGCAGCCACCAGAGCCAGAAAAGAGAAGAATTCTGATGATGAGGATTCTGATTTCGTTGTTGAGGAAGAAGTGACCTCCAAGCCTAAGAGGAAGGTTGTTGCCAAAGAGCAACAAGGTCAGCAGTCTAAGAAGGGCACTAGCAAAGTCAAGCAGTCAGCTGTTGCCAAGAAGCTGAACTTGGGAGAGCCAGCCCCAAGCAAAGTGAAGAAAACCTCCAAGAGAAAAAGGGTAGTATATACTGATTCTCATGCAGATGCAGCAGTCGAGGATGAAGAAGAAGAAGCACCCCAGCCTGCTCCTCAGAAGCAGAAGCTCATGGGTGATGCCATTAAAGCCGGAGCCACTTCAAAGCCCAAGAAATCTGCTCAAGCCATGGCAGCTCCAGCAAAGCCTGCTGCCAAGCCCAAGAGGACAACCAGAAACATTCCAGCATCTGAGAAGAACAAGGGTGATGTGCCACCAGCTGAGTCTGATGAGGAAGAACAAGTGTTGCTGAAACTCCGTCCAAAACTGCCACTTCACAATGATGCTCATCCTCAAGCCGAGGATATGAAGGCAAGGAAATATAGAGGTCTCAGGCTATGGAGACAAGCTGACCCATATGCCGTGAGGAGAAGGACTACTGTAGATCCCAGATTTCACACCAGAGAGCAGCAGGACTTCTATGAGACCGTGCTGATGGACAAGAAGCCCATAGTCGCAGACACCAGATACGTTGACTGGGAATACATTGACAGCGAAGAGCACAGAGACTTCTTTCCACATGTGCATGAGAGCTTCACTGCATGTGGAGTTGCAGAGTTTGTGGGTCAGAAATTGACAGATTGGAACGATGAGATGATTATGCAATTTTATGCCACAACTCACTTCTATCCTGATGGGAAGATCACCTGGATGACTGAAGGTCAAAGGTTCTCTTCTTCTGTTGAAGAATGGGCAGAAATTCTGAATGCTCCAGTGCAGCGAGAAGATGATATTGATGTCTATGGGATTCCAAAGAAGAATCATGATTCCATGAAGAACATGTACAAGGAGATCCCCGCAGCAGATTTGGAAGTGTGGAAGCTCGGCTCAGTCTACTATCTCCAGGCAGGTTTACCTACCACTAACACTATTCTGAGGCATACCTTGATGCCCAAGTCTGGAGATCATCGCATGATCAGAGGGTATTCTATCAACATGCTGCATATACTTGATGAGAAGGCACCTTTCAAGGTGATGGACTTAATGGTAGAAACCATTAAGAGGACTGCAGCTGACCAGAAAAGGTCATGTGGATTTGCCCCACAGATTCAGATGCTTATCAATGCCAAGTTTGGCACGGGCAAATTCTTGTTGGATAGGAAACATTTACCGCTGCAGCCAGAGCATGAAGACAATGTTGTTGTGATGGATGAGGAGGATCCGACATCTATTGAAGGTCAAGCCAAGATCGAAGCTGCTAAGAAAGCCAAAGCTGACAAAGAAGCAGTAGCAGCAGCAGCTAAACCAAAGAGTTTCGGAGAGCAGATTCTTGAGGCTACTCAAAGGATTGAACAATGCCTGGCCAGCATTGAACAGTCTCAGGAGAGCCTAGAGAGGATTGTTGACGAGAAGATCCATGCTCTGGACGTGAAGCTGACTGAAATTTAGGTGACCGTCAACAAGCTTGAGACAGACATGGAGGAAGCAAAGTAGGACAAGGCAGAGCTTGTGCAGGATGACCTAGTCCAGGATTCTCAGCGACAGACTGCTCCGATTCCCAGAGGATCCCGATCAGCTGCTATTCCAGTGACTGACACCAGGACTACCGCTTCAGCACCTCCCACAGCTCCAGCAGTCACTCCAGCCACAGCTCCAGTGTCCACTCCTCCAGCACAGACATCAGCTGAAGTCTTCGCCGATGCCGTCATATCTACTCCGACATCAACCCAGACGGGAGCCGCCAGCAGAGCCCACAGTGATGTTTAGCTCTATGCTTTTTCGAACTTTTTGGTAACTTGTTGCCAAAGGGGGAGAAATTGTATAGATCATAGGGCTTCGAGAGAGAGAGAGAGTGCTGTTATCTTTTGCGCTTTTGCTCTTTCGTTCTTTTGCGGTCTCTTTGAGATACTTTTGGTTTTCGAAACTTTCAGTGTGCTTCGTACTACGTTTGATGCTACCTTAATGAGTGCTTGGTCGTACTATGCTTTAATGTGTGCTTAATGCTTATCATATGCTATTCCTATCTTGTATGGCTATTTACTCATGTCTTGGTGATTGGGTGCATGCTATTCATTCTTATCATTTTGTGCGCTCCACCAAGATGTATGTGACATGGAAGAGTGACCCATGATCCTAATCGATTGTGCATTTGCATTCAAACGCAAATCTTAAATAATGCACAAATTTAGGGGGAGCTCTTGCTTATCACATACTTCTCAAAGCGACGATATTATTCATTGATTATATCCTTTGTCGAAGCTTTGATCTATATGTTGTCATCAATTACCAAAAAGGGGGAGATTGAAAGTGCAACTAATCCCCGGGTGGTTTTGGCAATTAATAACAACATATATATCATTGAACTAATAACTACTTGAGAATCATTTCAGAGAAGTTCAGTGATATGGGTATGGCAATGACTGAGGAAGTGGACCCCTCAAAATGCTAAGGCAAGCATTGGCAAAAGCTCAAGACTCCATTTTTGGTTTAGTGATCCAAGATCACATTGAGTCCATAGGAAAAGCCAATACTATTAAAAGGGGATGAGGTTATGTTGATGATCTGGTTGCTCAAGTGCTTAGTGATATATCTCCTCAAACTATCAGCAACCTTCACTACAAAATACACTCATAAGTAATCTCGGTCCCACCGATTATCCAAACTCAGTCACACCGAGATGAACCACCTCAGCCATAAGCCAAACCCTAGAAAAATCGGATATTCCGAGTTTGAAATCGGTTTCACCGAAACATGGGCTGCCAAGCTTCTGTAACCCTTTGTCATCAAATCGGTGTCACCGAGATGATGAAGTCGGTCCCACCGAAACTGGCAAGCTCCTGTCTTTACTCAAATCGGAATAACCGAGATGGTATTTTCGGTCCCACCGAAAACCCCAACGTTCACATTATTTGAACTTGCGGTCTGACCGAGTTGTCCACTTCGGTCTCACCGAGATTGCTCAATTATGTGTGTAACGGTTGGATTTTGTGTGGAGGCTATATATACCCCTCCACCCCCTCTTCATTCGTGGAGAGAGCCATCAGAAAGAACTACCACTCCTACCTTACATTTCTGAGAAGAGAACTACCTACCCTTGTGTTGAGATCAAGTTGCTCCACTCCCACCATATGAAACTTGATCTCTAACCTTCCCAAGTTGCTTTCCACTCAATCCTTTCTTCCACCACAGCCAAATCAGTGAGGAGAGTTGAGTGTTGGGGAGATTATCATTTGAAGCACAAGAGCAAGGAGTTCATCATCATCTACAACATCTATTACCTTTTGGAGGGTGCTGCCTCCTAGATTGGTTAGGTGTCGCTTGGGAGCCTCCGTCATTGAGATGTGGAGTTGAACCAAGAAGTTTGTAAGGGCAAGGAGATCGCCTACTTCGTGAAGATCTACCCCGAGTAAGGCTAGCCCTCCGTGGGCGTAGGCCATGATGGAATAGACAAGGTTGCTTCTTCGTGGACCCTTCGTGGGTGGAGCCCCTCCGTGGACTCGCGCAGCCGTTACCCTCCATGGGTTGAAGTCTCCATCAACGTGGATGTACGATAGCACCACCTATCGGAACCACGGGAAAAATCACCGCGTCTCCAAATTGCGTTTGCTCTTCTCCACCTCTCTTTACTACATGTGCAATTTACTTTCCGCTGCCTATACTCTAGAATTGCATGTGTAGGGTGATGCTTGACTTGATCATAATTGAGAATCTGCCAAAAACTGTTCTTGATCAAAAGGCAGAATTTTTATATTTACAAGTAGTCTAATCACCCCCCCTCTAGACATACTTTCGATCCTACAAAGTGGGCTATTGTTGCAAAAATGCCACAACTTATCACACAACCGTTAGATGCAGATGTAATGGTCAGAAACGAAGGATGACAGACACACCACCATCACTAACTGAGTCTTTTATAGGAGTATATATATATTTCTCAGGCTGTTTTGATGAGGTGAGGGAGGGATGTGGTTGCTTTCAAGATAATAAGGGGTTTTCTGCAAATTGGAGCAGAGAAGTGAGCTATTGTTGCAAAAATGGCACAACTTACCTCACAACCGTTAGATGCAGATCTAATGGTCAGAAACGACGGATGGCAGACACACCACCATCACCAACTTAGTCTTTTATAGGAGTATATATATATATTTCTCAGGCTGTTTTGATGAGGTGAGGGAGGGATGTGGTTGCTTTCAAGATAATAAGGTTTTTTTTTGCAAATTGGAGCAGAGAAGTGGGCTATTGTTGCAAAAATGCCACAACTTATCTCACAGCCGTTAGATGCAGATCTAATGGTCAGAA
>LR738714.1:148276488-148289490 GCA_902687465.1 Secale cereale | reverse complement strand
TAGGCTGTTTTGATGAGGTGAGGGAGGGATGTGGTTGCTTTCAAGATAATAAGGGGTTTTCTGCAAATTGGAGCAGAGAAGTGGGCTATTGTTGTAAAAATGCTACAACTTACCTCACAGCCGTTAGATGCAGATCTAATGGTCAGAAACGACGGATGGTATACACACCACCATCACCAACTGAGTCTTTTATAGGAGATATATACATTTCTCAGGCTGTTTTGATGAGGTGAGGGAGGGATGTTGTTGCTTTCAAGATAATAAGGGGTTTTCTGCAAATTGGAGCAGAAAAGTTGGCTATTGTTGCAAAAATGCCACAACTTACCTCACAGTCGTTAGATGCTGATCTAATGGCCAGAAACCACGAATGGCAGACACACTACCATCACCAACTGAGTCTTTTATAGGAGTATATATATAAATATATATTTCTCAGGCAGTTTTGATGAGGTGAGGGAGGGATGTGGTTGCTTTCAAGATAATAAGGGGTTTTCTACAAATTGGAGCAGAGAAGTGGGCTATTGTTGCAAAAATGCCACAACTTTCCTCACAGCCGTTAGATGCAGATCTAATGGTCAGAAACGACGGATGGCAGACACACTACCGTCACCAACTGAGTCTTTTATAGGAGTAGGAGTAGAGAAACATGTATAAATTGTAACATTTTGGTTCTGCTCCTTGTCACGATCGATAGATAGAAATAATGATTGGAAACGCTAGGGCGGGGCTATTTCCGCTAGATAAGCAGGGTACATAGTAGCTAGGTTGGCGCATCGTCGGTTTGGTCACACGCGGTCCGACATGTTCTAGTGTTTCTCGCAAGATGCCCGCGTGTTGCACGAAGTTGATGGAAAAGGTAAGCACGACTTATAAATTGACGGATGGAGTACTAGTTACAGTGATGCATATAATTAAGCAAAGGGATCGCACATGTTGGTATTGACTGGAATGAGAATGCAACAGCATAATAAGAATTAGGGCCACGATGATGCTGCGATCGCAGTGGTGGTTATAGAAGGCAAGAATAAAGATGCATCCATCAATGTACGACTTCCTCCTCCTCAACTTAGTGCGTCGGGCCACCGACCGGCGGCTAAGGAGCGGCGGCTTTTGTGGCGAGGTTGAGGTGCTTCTCAGCAAAGGCATCCAAGGCTTCCAGTCGCTTGAGGAAGGCCAACGTCGTAGCGTCCTCACTGGCCTTGTAGATACCTATGTACACGATTTGCTCGTACACGTGGATGTGTAGGTCGACGAATTCTTGCAGGGCGAGGCGGATCGCCGCGAGCGCGACCTCCAGGTGGACATTCTTCGTGGTGTCGGTGGGTAGTCGCAGGGCCACCAGTGCTTCAAAGAGGTTCTCGCCATGGAGGCCGATTAGGGTGGCAGGCAATGAGGAGCCCGGGCGCACAGGCTGGAGGAGTACGTCGATGTCATCCGCGAGCTTCTTCAGGACGGTGAACTTGTTGGTGGTGGCAACGATCATCTGGTCCAACTGAGAGTCGTAGTTGGCGTCGATGGCGGCCATCCACTAGCCGGTCCCCAACACCGTCTGGAGACGATCCTCGGCGCCATGCCGCAGGCCGACGTCGTGGACCATCTGGCACGGCCGCTCGCCGCTCGCGCGCATCGCCCCCATGGGTCTGGAGTGAGCCCTTTTGCGCTTAGTGTAGGTGCTTAGGTGCGTATGATGTGGTAGATGCATTGGAATGGAGGGGTGCCATTATATGAGGGTAAACTGCGTTGCGTTCACATCGTGCAGCCTCTTTTCCTGGTCCTCCTCCCATTACTCCCCTCATGCATTAATTGAAGGAGGATGCATTGACCGTTCAACATTTCGGGAACCGCTACTCCCTCCCTCGTCTGCATTAAAGCCATATCGGGAACTGCGCCGCCCGCTGTCAAATCAAATAGTACCGCGCCGCCCGCTACACGCCCGGTTGAGCATGCCTCCTCGCCTCCATCAAACCCTTCCGTTAAACCCGCATGCAAACCGACAAACCTACTTCGGCCACACGTCCGTTCATGAGTAAGCCAGAGTTAAACACAACACCGGCCGAGCTCCTCCCGTTCGCCCGCAGTTTAAACGAGGCCAGACGCCGGCCAAGCTCCTACCATCTGCCCTCTATTTACATGAGGCCAGACAGACAGCGGGCAAGAATCGCACCCCTCCGCCGCTCCCCCATCTCCTCCTTCACCATTTTCTGCACTCTTCCGGTGGCTTCCGAGGAGCCGTTCTCCGGCATATTACCCGGCTGGGTGGCCCGCCGAGCCCTCCGGATACGGGCGAGGCCGCCCGGTGCTTCACCAACCTCGCTTGGCCCGACGGAGCTAGTTGCCGCCCCAAGCAGGCGCATGGTTCAGTAACTCGCCGCTCCAGTTCAGCTTGATGAGGAGTGGCGAGTTGCTCCACGCCGGCACGGCGACGAGCACACCGATACGGGCGTCGTCCCTGCCGCATCGTACCGCACCACCAGTGTCTGTGGTGCCGCGCCTCCCGTGTCAGTGGGCGCACCTCCCGTGCCTGCGGCAGCGCCATGCATGCAGAGACAGAAGCCTGGTGCATGGAGAGCGACGAGTCGGTGGCCAACTTCTCCGTGTTCGCCGCCATCATCGAGGAGAAGTAGAACACAGGAGGCCGCCACCACTTGGGTCCCATGAAGGCCACCGCCGAGGCGATGACTGCGCATTCAGGTGGTTTCTTTGCTTCTTCGTCTCTTCCGAGGACCTTCGTCGACCCCGCAAAGTGTCTGCCCGACATGAGGAAGACAAAGGGATCCAAGGGCGGCCATTTAGATTATGTACTCCCTCTCCAGCTGGTGGGAAATTTTTGTTCTAAGAATGGATAAATTGTATGTATCTATAACTAAAATAAGTCTAGATACATCTATTTCTAGGACAAGTATTTCCGGACGGAGGGAGTATTAATTATACCAACACAGCCAGATTGGCACCGCATAGTTCATGTAAATGTAATGAAATCCATCGTGTCTATATGAAGATCCGGCTTTTTTATATGAAATCCTTCATGCTTATATGAAATCAGTCCGTGTTTGCACGAATTTCAGCTGGTTGGTTAGAGTTGTGAAAATGTATGTGATACGTCTCCAACGTATCTATAAGTTTTGATTGTTCCATGCTATTATTTATGATGTTTTGGATGTTTAATGGGCTTTGTTATACACTTTGATGTTATTTTTGGGACTAACCTATAAACCCAAAGGCCCAGTCCAGATTGCTGTTTTTTTGCCTATTTCAGTGTTTTACAGAAAAGGAATATCAAACGGAGTCCAAACGGAATGAAACCTTTGGGAGAGATATTTTTGGAGCAAAATACGCACGGGAGACTTGAGAACCACAGAGTAGGGCGCACGTGGGGTCCACGAGGGTGCCCCCCCCATACGGCGCGCCCCGTGCCTCGTGGGCCCCATGTCTGGTCCCCGGTGCCCTCCTTCTTCCTATATATATATATATATATATATATATATATATATATATATATATATATATATATATATATATATATATATATATATATATATATATATATATATATATATATATATATATACCCGAAACCATCAAAACAACAGAGAAAACCCTAGTTCCACCACCGCAACCTTCTGTTCCCGTGAGATCCCATCTTGAGGCCTGTTCCGAAGCTCTGCCGGAGGGGGGATCTTCCACGGAGTGCTTCTACATCATCATCATCGCCTCATCATGAGTTGTGAGAAGTTTACCATAGACCTTCGGGTCCATAGCTAGTATCTAGATGGCTTCTTCTCTCTCTTTGGATCCCAATACCAAGTTCTCCTCGGTCTTCAAGGAGATCTATTCCATGTAATTTCTTTTTGCGGTGTGTTTGTCAAGATCTGATGAATTGTGGGTTTATGATCAAGATTATCTATGAGAAACATTTGGTTCTTTTCTGAACTCTTTATGTATGATTATAATATCCTTGCAAGTCTCTTCGAATTATTGGTTTGGTTTGGCCTACTAGATCTATAGTTCTTACAATGGGAGAAGTGCTTGGCTTTGGGTTCAATCTTGCGGTGTCCTTTCCCAGTGACAGTAGGGGCAGCAAGGCAGTATTGTATTGTTGCCATCGAGGATAACAAGATGGGGTTTATATCACTATGTTTGAGTTTATCCCTCTACATCATGCCATCTTGCTTAAGGCGTTACTCTGTTCTTGTGAACTTAATACTCTAGATGCATGCTGGATAGTGGTCGATGTGTGGAGTAATAGTAGTAGATGTAGAATCGTTTCGGTCTACTTGTCTCACACGTGATGCCTATATATAATAATCATGCCTAGATAGTCTCATAATTATTTGCTTTTCTATCAATTGCTCGACAGTAATTTGTTTACCCGCCGTAGAATACCGCTATCATGAGAGAAGCCACTAGAGAAAACTATGGCCCCCGGGTCTATTCTCAACATATCAATCTACAATCTACTTTACTTTTCCGCTTTTACTTTCTGTTTTTTATATCCAAAAATACCAAAAATATCAAACTATCATCTCTAATAGATCTCACTTTCGTAAGTGACCGTAAAGGGACTGACAACCCCTTATCGCGTTGGCTGCGAAGTTCTTATTTGTTTGTGCAGGTGCAAGGGACTCGTGCGTGGTCTCCTACTGGATTGATACCTTGGTTCTCAAAAACTGAGGTAAATACTTACGCTACTGTGCTGCATCACCATTTCCTCTTCGAGGGAATACAACGCAAGCTCGAGAAGTAGTAGTATGCCGCTGGCGTTTGATGTCGTCCTCCGTGGAAGGAAGCGGGAGGAAATTTGTTGGCTGCCGTTGGAGATGCTCTTATGCTAGAAATAATAGAGTGACATCTAATCCATTTGAGTTAATTGCGTGTATGATTGTCCTTCTATAAAAAGTTAATTGCATGTATAGTGTACACGTGACTTGCAGGGTGGCTACAACTTCGTACAGAAAGTTAAAAAGAAACAAGTCCATCCTTAATCTTGTATTCTAAGTACTGTGTGTGTTCCACTGTCAGTACAATAGCGAAAGAAGTATATATTAAATAAGTAATATATAATATAAAAATCTAAAGTTAAAGACAGAATTCGAACTCAGGTCATCGCGTTGCGAGCATCCGGCGCTAACCAGTCCAGCATATTTTGTTGTACACCATGCTGGAGATATATCTCCATGTCTACTCTTATACTCCACCTGTTCCTAAATATTTGTCTTTTTCAGATTTCAAATGGACTAGCACATATGGATGTGTATGTAGACATATTTTAGAGTGTAGATTCACTCATTTTGCTCCATATGTAGTCACTTGTTGAAATATCTAAAAAGACAAATATTTAGGAACGGAGGGAGTAGAAAATAGAGTTGGTGATGATGGTGTGTGTGCCATCCTTCAATATAGGCCGTCGGATTTATATCTAACGAATAGGAAGAAAACTATGGCAATTTTGCAAAAATATACCCACACCCCTCTCCACGTTCGCAAATACGACCTTCCCTCATTCATCCTGTTCTCCCACAAGATAAACTACTCATACAAATGCATCTTGATGTTCTGTGCAACGCACGGGTGCTACTTCTCGAGCTTGCGTTGTATTCCCTCGAAGAGGAAAGGGAGATGCAGCACAGTAGCGTAAGTATTTCCCCTAGTTTTTGAGAACCAAGGTATCAATCCAGTAGGAGACCACACGCGAGTCCCTCGCACCTGCAAAAACAAATAAGAACTTCACAGCCAACGCGATAAGGGGTTGTCAATCCCTTTACGGTCACTTACGAAAGTGAGATCTGATAGAGATGATAGTTTATATTTTTGGTTTATAAGAACAGCAAATAAAAGCGATAAAAGTAAAGTAGATGTAGATTGATATGTTGACAATAGACCCGGGGCCCATAGTGTTCTTTAGTGGCTTCTCTCATGATAGCGATATTCTACGGCAGGTAAACAAATTACTGTCGAGCAATTGATAGAAAAGCGAATAATTATGAGACTATCTAGGCATGATCATTGTATATAGGCATCACGTCCGAGACCAGTAGACCGACTCCTACCTGCATCTACTACTATTACTCCACACATCGACCGCTATCCAGCATGCATCTAGTGTATTGAGTTCATAAGAATAGAGCAACACCTTAAGCAAGATGACATGATGTAGAGGGATAAACTCAAGCAATGTGATATAAACCCCATCTTTTTATCCTCGATGGCAACAATACAATACGTGCCTTGCTGCCCCTACTGTCACTGGGAAAGGACACCGCAAGATTGAACCCAAAGCCAAGCACTTCTCCCATTGAAAGAACTATAGATCTAGTAGGCCAAACCAAACCAATAATTCAAAGAGACTTGCAAGGATATTATGAGCACACATAAAAAGTTCAGAGAATAACCAAATATATTTCATAGATAATCTTGATCATAAACTCACAATTCATCGGATCTCGACAAACACACCGCAAAAAGAGATTACATCGAATAGATCTCCTCGAAGACCGAGGAGAACTTTGTATTGAGATCCAGAGAGAGAGAGAGAAAAAGCCATATAGATACTAGCTATGGACCCGAATGTCTGTGGTATACTAATCACAACTCATGGTGAGGGCGATGATGATGATGATGAACAACTCCCTGATGGATCCCCCTCCGGTGGAGCTCCGAAACAGGCTCCAAGATGGGATCTCATGGGAACAGAAGGTTACGGCAGTGGAATTAGGGTTTTCTCACTGTTGTCGAAGGTTTCGGGGTACATAGACTTATATAGGAAGAAGGAGGACACCGGGGGGTGCTCGGGGGCCCCACGAGGCAAGGGGCGCGCCCCCACCCTCGTGGGCCACCCCTTGATCCCCTGACGTGGTTCTCAAGTCCCTCGTGCATGATTTTCTCCAAAAATATCTCTCGCGAAGGTTTCATTCCGTTTGGACTCCATTTGATATTCTTTTTTTTTTTGCAAAACCCTGAAACAAGCAAAAAAATAGCAATCTGGACTGGGCCTTTGGGTTAGTAGGTTAGTCCCAAAAATGATATAAAAGTGTATGATAAAGCCCATTAAATTTCCAAGACTTCATAAATAATAGCATGGAACAATCAAAAATTATAGATACGTTGGAGACGTATCAAGCATCCCCAAGCTTAATTCATGCTCGTCCTCGAGTAGGTAAATGATAAATAAAGAATTTTTGATGTGGAATGCTAACCAATATAGTTTTTCAATGTAATTCTCTTAATTGTGGCATGAGTGTTTGGATCTGAAAGATTCAAGATAAAAGTCTATATTGACATAATAAATAACAATACTTCAAGCATACTAACAAAGCAATCATGTCTTCTCAAAATACTATGGCTAAAGAAAGTTATCCCTACAAAATCATATAGTCTGGCTATGCTCCCTCTTCATCACACAAAATATTCACATCATGCACATCGCCGATTTCAGCCAAGCACTTGTTTTCATACCCTATCTTTTCAAACCTTTCAACTTTCACACAATACATGAGTGTGAGCCATGGACATATCACTATGGGCGGAATAGAGGTGGTTGTGGAGAAGACAAAAGAGAGGAAGATAGTCTCACATCAACTAGGCGTATCAACGGGCTAAGGAGATGCCCATCAATAGATATCAATGTGAGTGAGTAGGGATTGCCATGCAACGGATGAACTAGAGCTAGATATGAATGAAAGCTCAACACAAGAAACTAGTGGGGTGCATCCAACTTGCTTGCTCACGAAGACCTAGGGCATTTGAGGAAGCCCATCGTTGGAATATACAAGCCAAGTTCTATAACGAAAATTCCCACTAGTATATGAAAGTGACTAAATATGATCTACAATGAAGAACATGGTGCTACCTTGAAGCACAAGTGTGGAAAAAAAGATAGTAGCAATTGTCCCTTTTTTTGGGCCTTTCTTTTTTTCTTTGACCTTTCTTTCTTTTCTTTGTTTTTTTTGCGGAGGGGCTTTATAGATTTAGCATTTCCTCCCATGGGACAATGCTCTAATGATGATCATCACACGTTCATTACAACTCGATACTACAACAACAAAGTATGACTCTATATGAATGCCTCCGGTGGTGTACCGGGATGTGCAATGAAACAAGAGTGACATGTATGAAAAGTTATGCATGGTGGTCTTGCCACAAATACGATATCAACTACATGATCATGCATGGCAATATGACAATATGATGCGTGTCATATGAACGGAATGGTGGAAAGTTGCATGGCAATATATCTCGGAATGGCTATGGAAATGCCATGATAGGTAGGTATGGTGGCTGTTTTGAGGAATAATATGGTGGCTGTTTTGAGGAAGGATAAATAGTGGGTTTATGGCACCGGCGAAAGTTGCGCGGTACAAGAGAGGCTAGCAATGGTGGAAGGGTGAGAGCGCGTATAATCCATGGACTCAACATTAGTCATAAGAACTCATATACTTATTGCAAAAATCTACAAGTCATCTAAACAAAGCAATCAACGCATGCTACTAGAGGGGAGGTTGGTAGAAGTTAACCATCGTGCGCCCCCGACCTCCACACAAAGGTTGACACTCTACAAATACCTCATGCTCTAACTTCGTCACATAGCGGTTCACCATATGTGCATGCTACGGGAATCACTAAACTTAACACAAGTATTTCTCAATTTCATAATAACTCCACTAGCATGACTTTAATATCATTATCCTCATATCTCAAAACAATTATCAAGCATCCAACATCTCATTCTATTCAATGCATTTGGTGTGAAAATATTTACTACATCGACATTGGATGTCTATCATGTGAAGACTAGTTTCTTTAGCCTAAACACATTACCATGCTGTTTTAATAGACTCTCAAATAGATATAAGTGAAGCATGAGAGTTCAACAATTTCTACAAAATATACCACCACCGTGCTCTAAAAGATATAAGTGAAGCACTAGAGCAAAAACTATTCAACTCAAAAGATATAGGTGAAGCACATAGAGTGTTCTAACAATTCCTAGGCCATATTTAACTCTCTCAAATAGGTGTGTCCAGCAAGGATGATTGTGACAAACTAACAAGCAAAGACTCAAATTATACAAGACGCTCCAAGCAAAACACATAACATGTTGCGAATAAAAATATAGCTCCAAGTATAGTTACCGACGGATGAAGACGAAAGAGGGGATGCCTTCCCGGGGCATCCCCAAGCTTAGGCTTTTGATTATATTGAATTTAATTGGGGTGCCATGGGCATCCCCAAGCTTAGGCCTTTGCTACTCCTTGTTCCATAGTCCATCAAAGCAATACTCAAAACTTGAAAACTTCACAACACAAAACTTGGACAAAAATTCTCGTGAGCTCCGTTAGTATAAGAAAGCAAACCACTACTCAAAGTTGCAGCAATGAATTCATTCTTTTCTTATATTGGTGTTAAAACTACTGTATTCCAATTTCTCTATGGTTCATACTTGCCAATACTACTCATAGATGCATTGAAATAAGCAAACAACACACGAAATATAGAATCTGTCAAAAACAGAACAATCTGTAGTAATCTGCAGGTTTTGCCTACTTCTGGAACTCAAAAAAAATTTAAACTAAATTGGTAGATTTGCGGAATTTGTCTACTAATCATCTGCAAAAAGAATCAACTAAATAGCACGCTCCAGTAAAATCCGAAGACCACTTTAGCTAGTGCTAACGATTCTGTTTTTCACAGCAAGATCACATAAACTTCACACAAGTCTTCCCAAAGGTTCTACTTGGCACAAACACTAAAAAAACTTGAAACCACATATAATCAGAGGCTCTATGCAATATTTATTCCCTAACAGCAACAAAAACAAAAAAAATATAAAGTTGGTTTGCCTCCCAACAAGCGCTATCGTTTTACGCCCCTAGCTAGGCACGATACAAGATAAATCTAGGTATTGCCACAATGATATGATATGTCGCGAAAGCTCATCTCATATTCCCTATGTTCAGTAGCAAGCTTCCTTTGTGGCAAGCAAAATTAATCAAAAGTGCTAAATTTAATGGGACAAAAGTCCCCTACGTCAATCTCGGGAGGAACATGTTCCTCTTTTGGCCCTTTGTAGTGCATAACCAATTCATCATTATAGGCATTCTTTTGGCAGAAGGTCATAAGCCTTCGCTCAAGGGAGATGCCTAACCCATTATTTTGAACAGCAAAATCATCATTCATCTCAGAAATTCTATCAATCAAGACCTTAATAGGAACCTTTTTTCTAAGGTTTTCATTAAAAGCAACATGATCAGGTGATCGTAACCACATTATGTCTTCTTGATTGAACAAGATAGCCTCTATAGGAGGTCGACCGGCATCTACCTCGTAATGAGCAAAGATTTCTTTGGCCTCTTTCATGATATATCTGAATTCATGAGCCAAAAAGATAGCAGCTACACGCTTAACAGAAGAATGCTCGATATTGGAAAACTCCAAAAAGATTCTCTGAATACACGGATGCATATGGATAAATTGCCTTTCAATTTCTACTATAAGCATGGATACAGCAATCTCAAGGCTACTAGTTCTGTGAAGGATAGAGCCACCCAAAGTGGGCAAAGCACCGGCACAAGTAAAGAAGTCTTGAAGAACTCCTTTTCCAATGATATTACCACTACCAACCCGGAACTTTTTAATATGTAAAGTGGTAGCTTCATCCGGGGGATCAACATAGACGTTGCCCTCGACATTACTACCCTTCTCGATAGGATCGTCCCCCATCTCAGACATGAGGGCAATTAGGCAAGCAAACAGTACACAAGCAAACAAGAAGCAAGCGAACGATAAACACACGGCGGAAGAAGGGCAAATAAAATGGCAAGGGTGAAGTGGGGGAGAGGAAAACGAGAGGCAAATAATGTAATACGAAGGATAAGGGTTTGTGATAGGCACTTGGTAAATGACTTTTGTGTAAGCCTCCCCAGCAACAGCGCCAGAAATTCTTCTTGCTACTTCTCGAGCTTGCGTTGTATTCCCTCGAAGAGGAAAGGGAGATGCAGCACAGTAGCGTAAGTATTTCCCCTAGTTTTTGAGAACCAAGGTATCAATCCAGTAGGAGACCACGTGCGAGTCCCTCGCACCTGCACAAACAAATAAGAACTTCGCAGCCAACGCGATATGGGGTTGTCAATCCCTTTACGGTCACTTACGAAAGTGAGATCTGATAGAGATGATAGTTTATATTTTTGGTATTTTTGGTTTATAAGAACAACAAATAAAAGCGATAAAAGTAAAGTAGATGTAGATTGATATGTTGAGAATATACCCGAGGGCCATAGTGTTCTCTAGTGGCTTCTCTCATGATAGCGATATTCTACGGCGGGTAAACAAATTACTGTCGAGCAATTGATAGAAAAGCGAATAATTATGAGACTATCTAGGCATGATCATTGTATATAGGCATCACGTCTGTGACAAGTAGACCGACTCCTGCCTGCATCTACTACTATTACTCCACACATCGGTCGCTATCCATCATGCATCTAGTGTATTGATTTCATAAGAACAAAGTAACGCCTTAAGCAAGATGACATGATGTAGAGGGATAAACTCAAGCAATATGATATAAACCCCATCTGTTTATCCTCGATGGCAACAATACAATACGTGCCTTGCTGCCCCTACTGTCACTGGGAAAGGACACCGCAAGATTGAAGCCAAAGCCAAGCACTTCTCCCATTGCAAGAACTATAGATCTAGTAGGCCAAACCAAACCAATAATTCGAAGAGACTTGCAAGGATATTATGAGCACACATAAAAAGTTCAGAGAAGAACCAAATATCTTTCATAGATAATCTTGATCATAAAATCACAATTCATCGGATCTCGACAAACACACCGCAAGAAGAGATTACATCGAATGGATCTCCTCGAAGACCGAGGCGAGCTTTGTATTGAGATCCAGAGAGAGAAAAAGAAGCCATCTAGATACTAGCTATGGACCCGAAGGTTTGTGGTAAACTACTCACAACTCATGGCGAGGGTGATGATGATGATGATGATGATGAACTCCATGATGGATCCCCCTCCGATGGAGCTCCGGAACAGGCTCCAAGATTGGATCTCATGGTAACAGAAGGTTATAGCGGTGGAATTAGAGTTTTCTCTCTGTAGTCAAAGGTTTCGGGGTACGTAGACTTATATAGGAAGAAGGAGGACACCGGGGGGGTGCTCGGGGGCCCGACAAGGCAGGGGCGCGCCCTGGGAAGGGGGGCACGCCCCACACCCTCGTGGGCCACCCCTTGGTTCCCTGACGTGGTTCTCAAGTCCCTCGTGCGTGATTTTTTCTCCAAAAATATCTCTCATGAAGGTTTCATTCCGTTTGGACTCCATTTGATATTCTTTTTCTGCAAAACCCTGAAACAGGCAAAAAACAGCAATCTGGACTGGGCCTTTGGGTTAGTAGGTTAGTCCCAAAAATGATATAAAAGTGTATGATAAATCTTATTAAACATCCAAGACTTCATAAATAATAGCATGGAACAATAAAAAATTATAGATATGTTGGAGACGTATCAACGGGCATCTAGCTAGTTTCTTTTAAAATAGTTACTGCGATAATTGGGTTGAAGTGATATATTTTATGTCTGCCCCGAATGATTTCAGATTCACTAGTAGTAACAAAGAAAAGGTTGCCTTGTTAATTAACAGAAAACAAGGTGAAAACTATCACATGAGGCCGGTACGAACTAGGCACACTCCATTCAGCGTCATCATCACTACAGCTTTGCACGCGAGAGAAGTCTACATATCGAGGGGGCTACTGAGCGAGGCACAGAGACACAATGTTCGAGAGAGAAACCAATTGACAGATTACGATCAAATAGAGTTGTCACCCTTCTGCTATCATTGTTGGGGTGGGGGGAGGGAGAGAAAGACGTATCGAGAGTGTGCGCGGTAGGCATAGAGGCACAACTAGCGAGTGTATGTGTATTCGTGTGTGTGTGTGTGTGTGTGTTTGAAAGAGTAGTAGATAGATTACTATCAAGATCGAGGTGCCGCCCTAC
>LR738714.1:148240123-148276399 GCA_902687465.1 Secale cereale | reverse complement strand
GGGGGGGGGGCAGTGACACTTACATATCCCTACTCTTATAAATACAGAGTTGGTGATGATGGTGTTCCTACTATCCTGCAATATAGGCCATCCGATTTATACCCGACGGATAGGAAGGAAACTAGGGCAATTTTGCAAAAAGATACCCACACCCCTCTCCGCATTTGAAAATAAGGCATTCCCTTGTTCATCCTTTTCTCCCACAAGATAAACTACTCATATTAATGCATCTTGATGTTCGGTGCAACGCATGGGCATCTTGCTAGTAGGGAGAAGGAGTTGGTGTGACACATATCTAGCTATATTAAGGGATAGGTAGATAGCATTTGTGCGAGGCATACTTAAAGCATCACGAGGATAAACAAAATTGTGAGCATGCAAGTGCCGGAAAAAATGAAGCGAGAAACAATGTGTGCGCCGCGCGTTTGTGTGTGTGTGAGAGAGAGAGAGAGAGGGAGAGAGAGAGTGAGAGAGCAAAATCTCAACACAAAAGGTGCTTTGTTGGAATCCCATTATATGTATTCATATGGTTCCGGAACTCGAGCTAACCTTAGGCATATGTGTGAGAGACATTATTAAACTTTGAGACATTAGTGGCTGTGGGTGGGCGGAATTAAAGGGGTGGGCGTGTTCGACAGAGAGAGCGTGTGTGTTTCTGTGTGAGAGACTTGTAGGACGGGGTAGAAAGATGAATTCTAACCTTGACAGAGGAAGAGAAATACATGAAGTGCGCGTGTGTGATTCCGATGCCCATAGGGAAATGAGATATGTATGCGTGTGAGAGAGATTGCACAATTCATTCACGTATCACTATCTAGCGATCGTGGACGTGCATCGCTTGAACATAAATCAATATCTACTTCGTATCGTGGCCAAAGGTACAATATCGATTCAATGGTATAAAGATTGGACACTCACATATCACATTTTTCTATTTAAATAAACATTTTCAGTTGTGCATGCCAAAGTTACGGTGATGTTTCTTCAAACAACCAATGTAGCTATCATGTACATGCACCATTGTTACTCTTGCATTCAAAATCATTAGTCTTGGATGAGTTAAGGTTCTATTATGAAGTAATATATGTAATATTTATATATGAATTCAACGGGTACGCATTTTATGAAATGGAGGCTATGTAATCATATATGGTAACACTTTTAAGTAGCGGACTACAATATCCATTTCTTTTTGTGCGCCTCTACACTAACACGTCAATGCATTATGTTTAAAGTAAATAACCAATTGCACTAAATTATCTATTTACACGATAAATACATAGGCTGAGCGTTTGATCCCTTTTTTGTGAACGCGCCACTACACCCGTATGATTGGCCGCGCCCGTGTGAACGTCCAAGTTATCGGCGCATCATCCTGAGTTATTGTGTTTTTTTTTGGGGGGTGGACTTCACACCAGTTATTAACTACTGACGCGTGCCCCGTGTACATAGTCTTGCATGACCTTCCCGCTAGCATGGTCCAAAATTAGTTGAAACTAGATACGAACGATCCCGCGGGCGGCAAAATCTCCCGCCTCCTTCTAAAATTTCCGCCACCTTAGTCTTTAGCATGCGAAATTCCCCTTTTGTCCTTGGTGCACGGAGACCAATAGTTACAATACCGCCCTCGTCTACATAATAGGTCAGGGCTGCTTTGGTAACTTCCGGTCCCCCCCACTACACGGCACCCCCATTTCCTCTCCCCCTCCCGCAAAAACGACTAACTCCACAGCACCGAAGCATCTCACATCACGCCGTCCGTACTTCATCGGCCTTTCTCCCCTCCCCTCTCGAAACCCTAGACTGCTCATCCACCGGCATACCAGAGCCCATTCACTACCAGCGGCGTCCACCTCGCCGGATCTGCTTCTGCGGCCACATCTACCTCTCCCACCCACCCTAGAAACAAGTAAACTGCTCATCCACCACTGTACCACAGCCCATTCGGTGTCGGCCTTGTCCACGGCGCCGGATCTGCTTCACCGGTACTCTCGTCAACCGCAGCGCATCTGCAGCGGCTCATTCGTACTCCCTGCCGGAGATGCTTCGTCCACACCCCCGGAGCCGCCCCACCGATGCCCCGGTCGACAGCCTCAAATCCTCTTCGCCGACACCTTCCTCAACCCAACCGGAGCCGCTTCGCCGACACCATCGTCAAACCCACCAGAGTAGATTCACCTATACCATTTTCAACCCTACCGGGGCTGCTTTTCCAACTCATAAGTCCACGGCCTCATATCCGCTTCCTCACACCCTCCTCCAACCTACCGGAGCAGCTTCTGACGCCCCGTCCACGGCCGCAGATCCGCATCGTCGACACCATCCTTAACCCAACCATCGGAGCAGCTTCACCTACGCCCTTGTCCACGGCCACAGATCCGCTTTGCCCACACCGTAGTCCACCCTACCGGAGCCGCTCCACAAACACCCTACTCGACGGTTCTATATCTCCTTACCGGACCCCGACAGCCAGCGCAGCGTCATCACCCTTGACGTTTCTAACCTGATTCCCACCGTCTGGCAAGATGCCAAGCACCCGCCACGGCCTGGGTACTTGTCACCTTTAAACCCGTCCAGCATCACCTGCCCGATGTACTTCAAATATACTAACAGGTCGCTGTTACCTGTTATGTAGCTGGCAAAAACTACAAGGATGATGTTTCTTTTGGATCTAACAGCTTGGCCAACCAAGATCCTGGACCGAGGCATTGCTATGATCTTGTAAGCATGTATCTCTCTCTTGTATTGCTCTGTGCCTGCCAGCGTGCTTTGCTAGGATTTTGGACCAGTAATCCCTTTGTGCAGACAATGATTTCTACTACTGGCTGCTAAATTAGATATGTAGATGTCATACATGATACTACCTCGTACCAACGTTCCTAAATATAAGTCTTTCTAGAGATTCCACTATTGGCTACATACGGAGCAAAATGAGTGAATCTACACTCGAAAATGCATCTATATACATCTGTATGTGGTCCATACTGGAATCTCTACATAGACATATATTTAGGAACAGAGGTAGTACATTACACAAAATCGTAGGTGGCATGTAGGAATTCCAGTACACTACATTAGGCTCCCTTAGAGTGCTTGCTAGTCTAGCTCTCAGAGTCATGGCTAGTTTATTCTACACACACAATCATTAATTGGTGGTTTAAATATGCACAAGGGATATGCAATGTATTATCATGTAGTGATGTCTGAAATTAGCCGTGTCAACTTGCAGATAGGGTTACACAATGAAAAAGTACAAGATGTATGTGGCAATTTCATGGAACATCGCAAAAAAGGAGAGCTAGCGGTGAGCCTATACAGTGTGCTATGGTACGTCGCTCCTCCATTGCAATCATCGTGACATGTTATTTGTATGTCAGTTCTATTGGCCAAGTTTCTTAGGGATAGTTATTACGAGTTATCCTAAGAAAATAAGCACCTGTGAATATAAGCTCCATGTAATAAGCTAACCAGTTCTTTTCATTGCGTTTTTAGCTTATCTTTGGTATGATCAGTGAAAAGTCTAGATTGCATTATATTTTTTTCATTTTGCTGCCCATATGAAAATTAATTTGACTTGCAAACATCACAAATTGAACCCAGTGTAGTAATTAATATGATAGGAAAACAGACCATCACTATTTGCTCAAAATGCAAATACAAAGATACCATCTACTTGGCACAATCTACTTTGGTCAATGTTTTCCATAGAGATCCCATTGCCTAATTTAAACAAAAACGCATGACCATCAATGTTTGCTTTGATTACTTGATGTTCTTGACCTAACACTCTAGAAGAGCTTGTCAACGATTTAAACACTAAGGGCTGCTATAGTGGGGCCTTTTCTAACTCATAGGTGACATAAAGGTTTGGTTGTACACTAAAGTAGGCTCTCTAAGAGTACCTGCAGATCCAGTCCGAAGGTATGCCTAGTTTTTACATAGTGCAGACATAGTAAATGCTCATTTCATTGTGTGCAAGTGCAAGAGATGAGGCATGTTTCATTATGTGGGGTTGTTTTGTTATAATCTCATCCTTTTGTGTTCACAGACTGGAAAGTATGCATATTTATCTTCCAAGGAGACGAGTAACTAGTTTGTGTTACCTTGCAGAGGGGGTGCAATGAAGATAAGATTGAGGATTTCGAAGTACAAGATGTTAGGAAGGAGCCTTGCAAGAGAAGTAGGAGCTGCGCTGAGCCTCTTCAACCTGTTAGGGTAAGTCATTGTATCCAACTCAATAGTTCAATTCCTTGTTTGTTTCAGGCATAGTTAATTTGCTCTTTTCAATTGCTTTATGTGTCCTCAATTAATGAGATGCCCAAAGAATGATGCCTGATGTTGGGTACTTGTATAACTATTAGTTGACATAATTAAAGGCCTTACCATTTAATTACTCTGTCGAAGTGTGCATGAAGCTTTGAAGTCTATTAACCAACTATTATTGAATGAGGCTCACAATCTAGTTTATACTAGGCTAATGATTGCATAGTTTTGCTTGATGTAGTATGTTTGTATGAAATCCTCTGCAATTCATTATGCTCCCTAAGACTTTAATTGAGCTACAGAATGGCCAACTGCTTGCTTACTTCTACGCAACGTGCTATCTAAATTTGTAACTTGTCTGTGTTTTGGATTGGGCCCCAACATCATGCTCCTCTGGTGAGCTAAGAGAGATTTCTGTATGCAGACTGCACAGACTACCTTTTTTGTAATTTTTAAAATATCACCTGCTTATGCTTCATGGCGTGTAACATTATTGTTAGTCCTGTTTTTCCATGTACAAAATAGTCTGTCTTTCTCGCTTCACTGTTGTAACTATATTTTTGCCCTACTCATGTGTACTTACAGAAACATTTCGGGATGAAGTGACATCAACACAAAGATCTGCGAGCAGTGCAGCATGGACGTTACCGAATGATTATGGATTGGAATTGGAATGTGCTGATGTTCTCGAGCATCTACTAGAGGTGGCAAGACAACGTGTACATGATTCCGAACGTACAATCAACAAGTTGAGACTGGACATGCAGGTATTAGATGCAGGAGTCAAAAAAATCAAACAAGACACCGAGGTAACAATGAAGGAATTGGATATTTTGCAGACTGAAATTTGTGCTATCTAAATCCGACCAATCCTATTTTCTGAAGAGATTATAGTTCAAATGGTAACTTATGTTGATGCGCGTCCATGATGTATGAGCTGTATTTGCCCAGTGTATGTAATTTGCTCTTTGTGTATGCTTTATTATCACTGGTGCCGAACCATAATGCCCAGTGGGTATAATCGGTTGTAATTTCTTTATTGTATAGTGTAGGATTATTCTACGTTTCTATGCCTTAGTCTCTTTATTGTATAGTGTATGATTTTTAGAGGTGATAGTATAGAGTTGGATAATTCTTTGAATATGCTATATTGTTCAAACGGGGGCCAACTCGCCCAAACGTTGTAGTGACCATGGCCCTCCACAGGCCGTACGATCCATGGGCCATCTACGGGATGGACGATCCATGGCCTTCTATGGCCATTGGATTCGTGGGCCTTCTATGGGCTGTCGGATCCGTGGGCCTTCTATCGGCTGTCGGATCCATAGGCCTTCTATGGGCCAGCGGATCTATGGGCCTTCTATGGGCCGTCGGATCAATGGGCCTTCTATGGGCCATCGGGTCAATGGGCCTTCTACGTCCCTAGGATCCATGGGCCTTCTACGGGCCGTCTCATCTATGGGCCTTGTACGGGCCGTATAAGGGGCCGTAAACGGGCTAGAGTGGAAATCGTACGTTTCATGGGCCGACCATAACGGGCCGTTAATAGGCCGTATTTGATGATGCTATGAAAATGGCCCAACGTATTAACGGGCCACAAACGGGCCGACTGTAACCACGGGATGAATTTGGCCCACAAGCAGAAAATGACAGCAAAGGGCCGAAAGTAAACGAATGCTGGAAATGAGCCCAAGAATAAATGGGCCCTGAGAAGGCCAAAAGATAACATGGGCTGGAAACGGCCCAACGGAATAATGGGCCATTGATGGGTATAAAGTGATACACTGTTCATTACGGGCCAGTTTTACCACGGGTCGTTAATGGACCAAGTGTTACTAACGGCCTCATATGGGCCAAAAGATGTCATGGGCCATACATGGGCCATACATGGGCCGGAAGTTAAAATGGGCTGGAATTATATTGGACGGCCCAGATGATGCTACTGGGCCTAATTCAGACAGGCCGTACAAGGGCCCTGGTTTAGCGGGTTGTAAATGGGCTATACGCGAATAGGCCCTTAACAGGCTTGCCGTGGGCCGGCCCGCCACCTTTTGACCAAGTCAAAGGAGCCGGCCTTTTCACAGGAATCGGCCTCTGTTGGGCCGTGCCACGTGTCGGCGTATCATAGGCGCTTTGGGTCCAATGAGTAGATGACGCTACTGGGCCTAATTCGGATAGGCCGTAAACGGGCCCTGGGTTAGCGGGCTGTAAATGGGCTATATGCGAACATGCCGTTAACAGACTTTCCGTGGGCCGGTCCCCCACCTTTTGACCAAGTCAAACGGGCCGGCCTTTTCACAGGAATGGGCCTCTGTTGGGCCGTGCCACGTGTCGATGTATCATAGGCGCTTTGCGTCCAACGAGTGGATGACATCTGTCCCAACGGTGAGCCGACACGTGTTTCCTCCAGCCAACGATGATTTTACACGTGGAAAATCCCCATTGGTCGGGGCTGTTAATGGGTTATCGGATCCAAAACCGGACCCGATAGCTTAACGACGTTCCGTTATGGTGGATGTCACGTGTCAGTCACCCATGACGAAAGCACTTCTGTGACGCGCGATTTATCGTCATGGAAGTGGACACTTCCGTGATGATAATTTTGGTAATGTCATGGAACACTTCTACGACAGCATAGGTATGACTATCTTGATTTTGTCATAAATTTGTCATGGATGTACATGCATGACAGAAAACGTGACCTACTGTGACAAACACGTATCATCACGGAAGTGTATTTTTTTTGTAGTGAATGTTGCATAGAACAGGACCACTTAAGAACCTGTACATGAGCAACTACAATAGTAGATACAAATGAGCAAACACTATTGAGGAATTTGCATATAACATGAACCACTACAAATTTGTATCTCCTAGTGTTTGACACTTCAAGAAAATCTACACAAATCTCATGCTCTCTCAAACTCAATTCAAAAACCAAATATAGAAGGATGAATCCTAGAAATCTAGAACCTTTACATATTTATGTTGTAAATTACTATCCAAATAAAAATTATGAACCCTAAAACTCAATTTATGTCCTAAATTCAAATTATGAACGCTAGAACTCAATTAAAAGTATGTCCTAAATTCCTGTCATAATAAAAATTCAGTAAAAATTAAGAACCAATTGGACTTGCAACATTAATAGAAATTTATATTTTTACATTAATTGTTTTCTCTAAACTAAACCCTACTGCCCTAATTAACATCTAGTTAAACCCTACTTCCCTAACATTTGTAGTTAAACCCTACTGCCCTAACCCTACTGCCCTAGTTACTTAAGCATCTACAAGTACTAGATAATTTGGTGAACCCTAGCTACTTAAGCATCTAAAACTACTTAAGCACCCTAGCTTGGCAGAGGTAGGGGAGGAGGATGAGGAGGTGTAGGCGTGCTCACCTCGGGCGCCGTAAGAGTTAGGGAGCGGGAGGAGGGAGAGCGGCCGAGGGAGAGGAGCGCGGTGTCGAGGTCGGGATCGGGGCTCGGGCGCGCAACGAGGGAGGGCAGCAGATGGCGTGCGGAGGGCGGTGGGAGGGCATGTGGAGGCCGACGACGATGTAGGGCGCGCGTAGGGCGACGACGGCGACAACAGAGTAGTGGTGATTTGGGGGAGAAGTGGCTGGGGGAGAAAGCTAGCATGGGGGTTATGTAAAACATAGCAGTAGTGCGGGTCAGGAAAAAGCGATGTAGCTAACATAGTTATAGCACCGATACAGAAAAACGCGCTACTGCTATAGGAAGTAGCTATAGCACCGGTACAGAAAACACGCTACTTCTATAGGAAGTAACTATTTATTTTTCCTTTTATTTTTTCCTTTTCCTTTTCCTTTTCCTTTCTCCTTTATTTAAGAAACTTAGCTATAACGCTGGTCTACAAAAATCGCTACTACTGTATTAGCTATAGCGCTTGTTGGAAACTTGTGCTACTGCTATTCCTTTCTCCTTGTTTTCTTTTTTTCTTTACATTTTCTTTTTTTTTGCTTTTTGCTTTTTCTGTTTATTTCATTTTCATTTACTTGTGTTTTTATTTTTCATATTATTTTCATTTTCTTAGTAGAAGCGCTCTCCCATGAAAACGCGCTACTACAATGGTCTTAGCGGTAGCGCGTTTTCAACAAGCTCGCTACTACAATTCCGAGCCCGCAGGCAACATCGTGGGAATTATAGTAGAAGCGCTACTGTGACAGACATATGTGTAGCACCCTTTTCTACCCAGCGCTACGGGTAAGTAGCAGTAGCGCTCTTACTTAACCGACGCTACTGATAAAGCTCTGTGTATAAGGTATTCCCTTGTAGTGACATCGCACAACACGCACGTCTTATTAGCGGCAATCATCTGTGTTACTATCGGTCTTTGCACACATTTCCGATTATAGACCTGTTTGTCGCGTATCACACACATTTTGTTAAGTTGAACCATTTCCGTTCTCTTGTCTGAACGCAAACAGTTAATCTGAGAAAATTGTATGCCCTATATCGCACACACTTTGATCTGGCTGGCCATTTTTGTTGTAATTCCTAACCATAAATAGTTCATACAAGTGAAATGTATGTCGTATATCGCACACACCTTTATCTGGCTACCCATTTCTATTGTTATGGATCATCACAAATTAACAGTTCATTTAGTGAACCGTATGCCATGCATCAAACACACAACTATAATCTAAATGGTGTTTGATGTATCTGCCATCGCAAATAGTTTGCATCTTTTTTGACGGTTTTTTAACATCACTGTTTGTGATTAATGCATCGCAAATAGTTTCGTTGAAGGGTCTCTGATTGGACTGTCGCGTTTGGACCATCCTGCAGTAGTGATACAACTCTTCTTTAAGAAACCCGTTAAGGAATGCAGTCATGACGTCCATTTGCCATATTTCATAATCATAAAATGCGGCAATTGCTAACATGATTCTGACAGACTTAAACATCGCTACGGGTGAGAGTCTCATTGTAGTCGAGCCCTTGAACTTGTCGAAAACCTTTTGCGACAAGTCGAGCTTTGAAGATAGTGATATTACCATCAGAGTCCATCTTCCTCTTGAAGATCCATTTATTCTCAATGTCTTGCTGATCATCGGCCAAGTCCACCCAAGTCCACACTTTGTTCTCATACATGGATCCTATCTCAGATTTCATGGCCTCAAGCCATTTGTCGGAATCCGGGCTCATCATAGCTTCAACATAATTCATAGGTTCACCCTTGTCCAACAACATGATTTCCAAGACATGATTACTGTACCACTAAGGTGCGGCATGTGTTCTGGTCGACCTACAAGGTTCTGTAGTAACTTGAACTGAAGTTTCATGATCATTATCATTTGCTTCCTCTCCGGTTGGTGTAGACATCACGGAAACGATTTTCTATGATGTGTTATTTTCCAATTCGAGGGAAGGTACAACTACCTCATCAAGTTCTACTTTCCTCCCACTCACTTCTTTTGAGAGAAACTCCTTCTATAGAAAGGACCTACTCTTAGCAACAAAGATTTATCCTACGGATCTATGGTAGAAGGTATACCCAATAGTTTCATTAGGGTATTTAAGTCTGCAATGTATCTATATTATTTGCTTGTTCCATGCTGTTATATTATCAATCTTGGATGTTTTACAATCATTTTATAGCAACTTTATATCATTTTGTGGGACTAACCTATTGACATAGTGCCCAGTGCCAATTGATATATCTACCTATTTTTTCCTTCACAGAAAATCCTTATCGAGTCCAAATGCCACAAACTTTTTGGAGATTTTTTTGGACCAGAAGGAAGCTTGGGAGTCAAGGAAGCAACCAGGGGAGGCCCGTGGGGGCCCACAAGACACCAGGGCACACCAAAGGCCCCTGGCGTGCCCTGATGGGTTGTGGGGCCCACGAGGGTCTCCTGCACCGCCTCTCAGCTCTATTAATACCCAAATATTCCAGAAACCCTAGAGGAGTCGATGAAAATTTGTTTTAGCCGCCGCAAGTTCTAGAGCCACGAGATCTAATCTACAGCCCATTTCTGGCACCCCGCCGGAGGGGAACACGATCACGGAGGGGTTCATCATCCTCATTGGTGCTCATCCGATGATGTGTGAGTAGTTCACCTCAGACCTACGGGTCTGTAGGCAATAACTAGATGGCTTGTTCTCTCTTTGTTCTTCAATACAAAGTTCTCTTGGAGATCTATTTGATGTAATGACTTTTTGCGGTGTGTTTGTTGGGATCCGATGAATTGTGAGTTTATGATTAGATTTGTTTGACTTAATATCCATACTTGATTATTATAGCCTCGTATTTCTTCTCCGATATTTGGGTTTTGTTTGTCCAACTTGATATATTTATCTTGCAATAGGAAGATATGCTTTGTGATGCGTTCGATCTTGCGGTGTCCTCACCCAATGGCAGAAGGGGTAGCGAGGCACATATGTATCATTGTTATTAAGGATAAAAAGATGGGGTTTATTCCTACATGAATAGATCTTGTCTACATCATGTCATCATTCTTATTGCATTACTCTGTTTCTCCACGAACTTAATACACTAGATGCATGCTGGATAGCGGCCGGCGTGTGGAGTAATAGTAGTAGATGCAAAATCGTTTTGGTCTACTAATCTTTTATGTGATGCCTATATTACATAATTAATGTCTTGTATATCATCATCATTATTTGCTTTTCTATCAACTGCCCGATAGTAATTTGTTTACCCAGTGTGTGCTATTTCTCAAGAGAAGCCACTAGTGAAATATACTGCCTGTGGATCTATTTTCCTATCATATACTTTGAGATCAACATTGCTATTTCCTTTTTCTTTATTGGCATCTTTTATTTTCCGATCTATATTATCAAAAACCCAAAAATACCTCGCTGAATTTTATTTGTCGTTATCCTATTTACATCTACCCATCAACCTATTTACCAATCATTTACCCGAGAGGGATTGACAACTCCTCTTATGCATCGGGTTGCAAGTATTTCTTCTTTGTGTGCAGGTACCATTTACGTAGTGTTTCCTGGTTCTCCTACTAGTTCGATAACCTTGGTTTCATAACTGAGGGAAATACTTACGTCGCTGTGCTGCATCATCCCTACCTCTTTGGGGAAACCGACATAGTTTCAAGCCACGCCAGAGGAATTTCTGGCGCCGTTGCCGGGGAGACATCATCAACATTTATTAGGTTCCTAATCACAAATCCCATCTCCTTGAAATTTATATTATTTGCCATTTTCCTCTCGCTTTTATCTCCCCCACTTCTAAAATGTTATTGCTAAAAGCACAAAAAATATTTGCCTTTTTTATTTGCCTTCTTTCCGCTTGCCTTTTCATTTGCCCTTATGTCATACTTGGTTTGTTTGCTTGTTTGTTTGGCATATTTGTATATTTACTGAAAATAAAAAATAAAAAGCTTATGGATCCTCATCCACTTGCTAATCTTTTTAAAATATCCAATTCTGATGAAGCAATTGCTAGTGAGTTGAGTGCACTAGATTATTTTTATGAAGTTTTTCCTCAAATTCGAGAATCTGAAAATTATGATGAAGTGTTAAAAGAAGAAATTTGTAAAGTGATTCATGATAACTCCTTGAATGAAAAGCATGATTGCGATGATGTTATTATAAATTCTATTAATGTCAATTGTGCTAATTATATGCAAAACCCCAAGCTTATGGATGCTAATTTTGCTATGTCTACAACTTATTGCAATGATCATGATTGGGGTGATTCTTCTTATGATCTTGAAAATTTATTTAAGGCTCATGATGAATATGATTTTGAGAATAGTGTTTGCAATAATATTGAAAGTGCATTTGGAAGAGTGTGAACTAATTATGATACCACTACTTTGGAGAATAATCAATCTTATGAATTTTTTGATGAAAGTGGGCTCGGAGAGGTCATGACTCTATTTGATGATAATCCCACTATTTTGGAAGAGTGTCAACTTTGCATGCATGTGGAACATGTAGAGAATATGTTAAGTGATAGCTATATTGTTGAATTTGAATATGATCCCACATGTAATTATTACGAGAGAGGAAAGTATGGTTGTAGATATTTTCATGTTACTAAATTACCTCTCTTCATGTTGAGATTGCTATCGTTTCTTTTTCCTTCCTTGCATATGCTAGGTATTGCTCGTATTGATAATTTGTTTTCATATAAAATGCCTATGCATAGAAAGTATGTTAGACTTAAATGTTTTTGTCACATGTTTGATGATGTTCTCTTTGTGCTTCAATTCTTGTCTTTTATGTGAGCATCATTAAAATTATCAACGCCTAGCTAAAAGGCTTTAAAGAAAAGCGCTTGTTGGGAGACAACCCAATATTTTTCTTTGCTGTTTTTATGTGTGGACACAAAGATGCCTCTAATTAGATGCGTTTTTGTGATTTAAATTAGTGTTTGTGCCAAGCAAAGCCTTTGGGATGATTTGGTTGATAGTTTATTTGATTGCGTTGAAAATCAGAAACTTTCTCGTCTAGTAGCAGAATTCTTTGCGATTACTGAAGCATGATAAATTCTCAAAGTTTTTACATGTTTTCAATATATAAATTTCAAGCGTTGTCCTATTTTTTCAGAATTTTTGTAGATACATAGGTATTATATCAAATAGATAATTCCCCGCGTGTTGCTGCGGGATTTTTAGTTGATTCGACATGTACTGTATGGACCATGCGTTGATCCATAGTAGATGGCTCCACGTGAAAAAGGATCTAGCATGAAGAAAGATCTTGTTTGGTCCAATGTAACGTCGTCATACGAAACCAACAAACTTCATCAGGCTATTCGCAACATAAAACAAAATAAGGTCATATAAATGGCACCAAAAGATCAATATGAAATGTAGTGGAGGGGGAAGTAAGAGCAAGTAGTGAGCGACCACCTGACACCATGTTGAAATGTATAATGTGAGAATCATTTATTAGATTTAGATAGCTTGAAGGAACATCTGAACCGTTCCTTATCCAGCTTTCTTGTATTAATTAATGTAATACAACGGAAGGATGGAAGCAAAGTAATAATAATATATTTTAGTTATAACACTTACCTTCAATTATACAAATGAGATGATTTATTTTCTACTTTGAAGGTACGCCAACTCTGGACGGTAAAACATAATAAAAAGGAAATGAGCAAACTAAAAGGATGGATGCATCATCACAATCTTTTTAACAGTTGTTTTAAAGATAAGACATGAGATCAATGCTATGTGAAATATATTAACAAAATGTGAAGGATAATGACACATTCATTTCTCAATGTTCCTTCAAACATGTAGTGTTTTTTTCAAGTGTAAAAGAACACAGAAGTTATTTTGTTTCACAAAGAAAGAGATGATAGATTCTTTTTTGTCCAAAGGATAATATAATGTAGATGCAGATGAGGGCCCCAATTTTATGTTGGGAATTTGCATCACTGTGTATGAACTATCAGATTCCACATGATGCATGGGTAAAAGAATATCCTTATTCTGAGCATTGCATAACCTAACTAAAAAAGAATGATCAAAATATGCAAGTTGTAAAACAAAGACAACAAATTTCGGATGTAGTTTCTGTAATGAGTATGATTTCTGAACCAAAGGGGTTGTGCTAGTTAAACTGTTAACGCCATACTGTAATCAATTAATTTGGGTGCATTCAGAGTCATGTTTCTACAGTTAACAAAGGGAGTAACTCAAGAAAATGCAAAGATTGACAATCCATGAAGTAGTCAATTGAACTTACCTTCTGAAATACCTGTCGTTCGTAACAACCCAAGGGATTAGAGAGTTGTGTCGATAGTGGAAACTTGCAATAGTAGTGGCTTAGCAAGAGTAATCCCATTAGTGGCTGGAGTGCTGTTACCGCAACTATGACCTGCACTTGTTAACTCTCTTGTAACACTATTTCTGTCGACCAGAATATAATGAATTACATGTGCAGAGCTCCTATCGATATTCAGAAAAAATTGCAAACAAAACCAAGAAATGGCTTGGTACAACATACATGATCATGATTTATGATATTGATATATAATTAAGTACGATAATAGATAAAATGAATGCATGTTGGTCCAGAGATGAAAAGATAAGTACAATAACACGCAATTTTACCTAGATACAGAAACGAAGAAAACAAATTTCAAGAGCACATGTTTTGATGGCGGAACAAACCTGCACGAACGCAAGCAGATCCAAAGGTTTGACTAATACAGTATCCATCATTAGCGCATGAATCATCAGTTTTGTGTTGTCAGCCAATTAGATGTGATACCGAATCCTATAGAACTAAGTTGGTATAAACAATTCATTACCAAAGTTTATGCAAGAAAAATATTTTCCTAGTGTGCGCAATAATGACAATACATGGCCAGCGAAGACACATTTTCATATTTCAAAGAAGGAGACGTCACGTGATTAAATAAACATAAGAGATTTACATCTCCGAAGAAAAACCAGGAAAATGACCATCCAGTATCATTACCAAACCATGTAGAAAATAGAAGCTTATAATATATACCTCCTTGGTTCCGGTAGTCATCTACAGAAATAGTTTCTACAACTTTGATACTGCTCTTTATCGTAGGAGATTGCAGATGACCTTGATCACGTAACGTTGATATTGAATCAGACATGCTTGACTTGGATCAGTACCCTATGTGGTTGTGTCAGGTACCAGAAATGGAGAAGCAATGATCAATTCGAAGTCACAAGAAGCTGTGTGGATCTTGGGTGGAGCATCAATCCTGATGAGAAAAAGGACAACACATGATTAGCCGGTGACCATAGTCCACCGGTTGATTCTGGGTGTGGTGAAAGTTTTGATGTTAGGTGATTAGTACGAAACAAATCAACATAAAGATTGCCAAAGTTGATGCAAGGTTGACCTAGATAATTTTGTATCCACAAATGCAAAAAAATATAAAAAATAACCAAATATGGCTTCCAGCTTCCAAAATGGGGCACTCCCATCTTCCACACGGGCAATGAGATGATGGCACCGACGACGACTCCTCAGGGCTGGGCGTGACTGCACGTTTAGGATCCGTATTGCGTAGGGTAGTCAGTCACACACAATTTCTCTGCATTCAATGGCGCGATGATTGATTTTCAGAATTCCGCACCCATGGAAAGGCAGGGTAGGGCATCTGAAAGAGATGAGAGCGGAGGCACAGTGCTCCGCTAGGTAGCCGGCGGCATGAGAAGAGGAGGCGTAGGGACTGATGGAGGGATCACACACACCCTGTTAATTAGAAACTTGTAATGCCCAGGATGGGACTATACCTCCTACGTGTCTAGGCACGACTTAAAGGTATAAGCCCATTCTGGAATGATCTCAAGTTTGGTATCTTTGCACGACTCATGTAAAAATAGGGATGCAATTGCAAAAGGAGATAGTTGGCTTACACTCGCCACTTCACACAATACATTACATAAGCAAAACATCATTCAACACATCACAACCCGACTATGGGCGAAGATCCAAAAGAAAGATACCAAAACATAAAGCCACAGGTCTGAATCGCCCCTAGTAGAAACCACTACTGATCGTCGAAAACGTCACAAGCATACAGCCAAACTCTTCATCGAGCTCCCAGTGAAGTTCTGATCATCTCCTGCATCAAACTCGGCTGAACCTGCATCTGGTGTTGTAGTATCTGTGAGCCACGAGGACTCAGCAATCCCATAACCATGGGTATCAAGACTAGCAAAGCTTTGAGGGTAGGAGGAGGTAAAGTGGTGAGGTTGCAGCAGCGGCTAAGCATAATATGGTGGCTAACTTACGAGTACAAGAATAAGATGAGCATCTACGCAAATGGTCGCAACTTGTAGTGATCGCTAAAGATCCTGAACTACATACGAGTCAAACATAACCCCACCGTGTTCTCTTCTCAAAAAGAGAAAAGAGACAGTCACGGTTACTCACACAGTTGTGTGTTTTACTTCGGATCCTCTGTCAAGTTTTCTACAACCGGACATTAACAAATTCCAATCTGCCACATAACCGCGGGCACGGCTTTCGAAAGATTATAACCCTCCAGGGGTGTCCCAACTTAGCCCATCACAAGCTCTCACGATTAGCTGAAGTGATAAATATAATATCATCACCCCTTATCTTAGGGAAATCCGATCAGGCTCGGCATCCCGGTGCACAAGACATTTCGACAATGGTAAAACAAGTCCAGCAAGACCTCCCGGCGTGCCGACACCCTGATAGTAGCTGCGCGTATCTCGTCTCAGGCCACGACCGGATGAGCACAGCGTACAGCAGCCAAACCCCAAGTTTCCAAGGGGGGGCGCCGCACACGACTCTATTTGGGACCAACACCATCAGCACTGGCCCCCCTGCTATGTAGAAAAGAATCCCCGGGGACGCGACCCCCTATGCAATTTTAATTAATTAATTTAAGTTATTATTCTGAGGCAAATTAAAACCAATGTTGGGCCTTGCTGGAGGAGTTTTATTCAAAGTCGAACTGTCAAGGGGTCCCCATCCACCCATCGTGTAAGGAACGCAAAATCAAGGAACATAATGCCGGTTTATCGGCGCCTAAGGTGGCATGAGTGGAACAAAACACCGATCAAAAGGCCAAGCCTTCCACCCATGCCCATTATATAGGTGTGTTAATAATAATAATAGATATTGTGATATTCCATCAACAAGTTCCCTCCTGGAACGATCTTCATCTTCACCTGCAACTAACAACGCTATAAGAGGGGCTGAGCAAGCGGGTAACATAGCCAAACAGTGGTTTTGCTGGGAAGGTGTCAAAAGTTAGAGGTTTCATGGCAACAAGGAGAGGCTGACATAAAAGATGGGTAGCGCGACATGTAACAACAGCATCGAGACAACTAAGCATGGAAATGGTAGTAAAGGTATCCAAGGGTATGATCATCTTGCCTGGGATTCCGCAAGGGAGAAGAACAAGTCCATGAAGTAGACGGAGCAACATAGTCGAGCGAATCCTCACAATTCCGGAACGAAACCGAAGCTAACAAGAGAAGCAACCGGAAAGAAGCAAACAACACGGTAAACTCACAAGCATTAACATGGCATACGATGCACATCCAAGTATGATGCATGTCCGGTTTAAATATGCATGTCATGGCAAAGTGCACAAACAAGTACTACAAGTTAAGTGGAGCTCAATATGCAACGAGTTGCATATTGACGAAACACCACATTTTAATTATTTAATTAACTCTCGTTTATTTACAAGACAAGATTAAATGTTTTTAACATAGCAAGAGGTGAATCAAAAGTAAACTACCTATCTAGGCAATTTAAATGAGGCCGGAAAAATAACAACAACAATTCCGGAAAATCCCCATGTGCATGTTTAGCAATTTTTAAGCAAACAACAATTCACACATATTAATGTTGTTAACATGATGCGGATGACATGATCAAGTTTATGCGATTTTTATTTAAAGGTTGACATGAAGAGATATGAAGCATTGTCGCCGTGGTGGAAGAGAGGGTGCCACGGCAACGAACCGAAAATGATGCCACGCAACATATCGGTTCTGGTAACTCATTGAGAGACCGGTGCAAAAGATGACGGAGAGCGTGAGCGAGCGAAACAAGATGAAAGGTGGGGTGATCCCGTCACCGGGTTCCCACGGGTCGGCGACGAGGCAACCGAGGAGCATGACAAAAGATGATACGGGCACGGAGCACACAAGGGAAACATTTCATACAACACATGCATTCCACGGGTCATCGTCTCGGGGTTATACCTTCGGAACGTTCATTCTCGGAGGGGTTCGAGATCGTAGAGGGACGTAGTGGTACACGGGTCGTAGAGGAAGTAGTTGTTCACATTGGTGTCTTCGTTCACGGTCGTCGTACACGATCCGTAGAGGTACTTGTCGCGGCACCGGACGTAGTGGTGCTTGACGCGTCGTCTTGTGTAGTCGTTCTCGTTTCGTAGATGTTCATGTCATCGGAGGGGTACTTGGGGTCTTCGGCCTTGCCGGTCTCGGGTTTGGCGACGGTAGTTGTACACGGTGACGAACTTGACGCAACAAAGATCTTCGGTCTCACACTTGGCGAAAAGAAGCGGTTCCTGGACTCGTTGTAGCACACGACAGAAGGCACCGAGACAACTGAAGATGCACGGGGCAGCAACCCAGGAGGCGATGGTGGAGACGCGGCAGAAGCAGCTCGCGCGAGGGAAGCCGGCGGTGCGGGGCATGACGGCCACGAGGCCGCTGGAGACAGAGGCGTGGCCTCGCTGGAGGAAGTCGGAGGCCGCTGGAGGTTGCTCGGGGCGCGGCGCTGCTGTCGGGAAGTGGCGGCCGGCGTGAGGTGCGGAGGAGGCCGGAGTGAGCAGGGGCGGAGGACGGCGGCGGCAGCTGCTGGCTCTGGTGAGGAGGACGACCGGGGCGACGAGGTACTTGGCGCGCAGGGAGCTTCTCGAGGGGGCTCTGGCGCGGTCCGGGCCGGCTCGCGGGGCGCCAGGCGCGCGGTAGGAGGAGGGCCGCTCGGGCCTGGTGATGCGGGGCGAGGAGGCAGGGCGAGGGGAGATGGTGCGGTCTAGGTGGCGCGGGAGGAAGGGGGTCGGGACGAGCAGGGTGGCGATGGGTTTGGGCGAGAGAACGAGAGGAAGGGGATCGATGGGATCGAGCCGAGGCTCTGCCTGGCGGCGCTGAGAGAGAGAGGGAGTTGGGGTGCGGTCGGGCTAGGTTAGAAGCTGGAGTTGGGGCAGGAGGAGGAATTGGGCCGGACTGGTGGCTGGGGCCAGGGGCCTTGAGCCAGATGGGCTGCGGGGGAGAGAAGCTGAGGCCCAGATGTCCTATCTCTCTCCTTACACTTTTCTTTAGCAGAATAAAAAAAATAGAGAGAGTTCAACATCTAAAAAGAAAAGAGGACAAGAACAAGAAAATAAATGATGGAACATTTTTGTAAGGCTTTAAGGAATATTACCAACCCAACAAAAATGGTTCCAACAAAATAGGGAACTGCAAACTAAAATAATTAGCTTGCCTTAAGGAGTTTGAAAGGAGTCTAGACTTTAGGAGGAGCCTCGATAAAAGGGAAAAGGATAGAAGAGACGGTTTGGCGGTGAAACTTGAAGCAAAAGACGTCTGCAGAATAAATGCGAGTGTGTTACGGTGATCCCAAACAATTGGAATATTTTTAATATAGCTCCCTAAATATTGGGAGGATATGTTATAAAGAGAAGTCACACTTCCCTCGATTTAAATGGATCGAAGATCCACATGATTTATTTAAGTTGAGATGCAAAAGATGAATGACATGATGGCATGATGACGTGATGCAAAGCAAAAGAAATAGCACAAGCACAAAAGAAACACACGGAATAACCCAGAACATCTGGAATCTCTGGAATCTTCTGGGACGTCGGTCTTCGGGCGTCACAACTCTCCCACACTAACAGAGGATCTCGACCCGAGATCCTAGAGATGGCACCAGGTAGAAACGAAAAAGAAGAGGTAAACAAAGTTGCATCTTTGACAGACGAGTGAAACCAAAGAACCTTGAGAGGTTGAACAATCTTGAAGGAAAGAATACAACAGAGATGAACGAAGTTAAGAGCACTCCGGTAAAAGGAGGAACAAGGAACATTACGAGAACCTTGTAGATTGAAAGACATGAAACAAGAGCTTACGAACCAAAAGAATATGAAACTGCAACAGTATAGCCGAGGGATAAGAATGACATAATTCGGGCAGCACTCCGTCTGAAAATGGAAGGAATTAACATGAACTTGAGAAGATGGATGATCTTGATGAAATCGACAGCATATTGCCTCTGAAACAATTGAAAGAATGGCACAAGGGGTAAGAAGGATTCAGACAGCACTCCGGTTAAAAGACAGGCAAAACTTGATAAGATGATTGAATTGAATGGAGAACACAACACTCCTGTTAAATGATAAGCAAGGGAAAGAACATGATCTCGATAAAACGATATGATGGTTTGGAGAGAGCAACATCACAAAGCCTCCGGAATGAAAGAATATAATATAGATCAATGAAAGAAATGAATGGAGAAGAAAATGACAACTTCTCCCATGAATAAATATGAAAAACATCCTTACGAAGAAGGGTTGAACGGAGTTGTTGGAAGAATCAACAAGCACAGAATAAGCTTGTTGTGGGCTTATGGAAAACATCTCAAAATTAAAAGGTGACAACCAGCCACTAACAGAAACGAATCTCTTGGATTGAGATCAACAAGGAGATGAAAAACTTATTTCACCGGAATGATAAATGAAGAACTTGGGTCATTTATAAGCACCATAATTAGCAACAATCCTCAGGGAAAGCTTTTAGGTGAATTATAACCCAAGATGACTACAACGAATAGATTGAAGGGTTGGAAAGATCTCCTGAACAAGGAAAATGATGGTTTTAAATATCTCATTCTTGATAACTCGTGAACCATAAAACATGGGGAAAATTATCAAGAATGACATAACACCACCTGAAAAGATAAGGTAGAAAGAATTGCACTTGGAAAGCATGATGAAGAATGTTTGAGCTCCAACAAGAATCTTGATGAAGACTTCAAGGATGAATTAAAACATGATGAACCACCATGAGAACTCCGGTAATGCAAGCATGAGAAGTGAAAGATGAAAAGAATAAGATTCAAGGCCTGCGATGAATTAGATTGAGGTTTGAAATGATATCATTGAAATAACTTGGAGCTCCGAAACCAGATGAACAACTTAGAACCAAGGATATGATATGATGAACAAGCTCCGGAGAAAGAGATTAATCACTTCGGGGAAATCAGAATAAGATTTATTGTATGCTTATCCTTCACCAAATTAAATTGATGACAACCAAAGGATTTGGCACACTACTTATTCTCGAAAAGGATTGGAGAGAGATATAGCCAAACTCGCGAATAATCTTGAGCGACTCCTCGGTAGGATTATGAAAAGAACAAATGAATTAATACGATAACAACGGAAGGGTAATCTTGAAAGAACCACCGTAAGAATATGGAGACGAACGAAGAGACATCAATGAAGAATAGTTGGAGGACGAAGTTGCAAACTGAGAACGAAGAAATATTCTGAAATGATGGCCTTCGGAGGAACACAATGGAAAGAATTCATGAAATGCTTCGGATGGGTATAAAAGATTCCTCATGATCGAAACAATAATGAGGATGGCATGAAGCTAGAACCACGAATCTTCAAGAGAACGGGCCCGAATTTAAGAGAAACTCGTCTTCGGTCTTCAAAATCTGAGAAGAAGATGAGATACACCACCATGAATTGTATAGGCGCTCCGTAATGAAGAATTAAAAGGTCAAACCAATGATGAAAAAGAATTTGAAAGCGGTTCTGGAGAAGGACTGTGACTGATGGGATTCATACTTACGTCACACTTTGAAAAGAATCTTAGAATAACTCCGGAAAAAAAAATTAGAAGAGTCAGGTAAGATCCTGGAAAAAGACCTGTGGGTTAGGGCTCACTCAAAAGAAATCACCGTTGAAAAAGATTGCTGAAGAGATATTGCACCGGTTGAATTAAATGGCTTGAATAAGATGATAATCCTCAGAATAGCTTGAACGGATTAAGAATGGAACACGAATCTTCCGAGATATCTTCAACACTCCGGATAAGAATTATATGGAGTTGAATAATCAAGAGAGACTTCGGATAAGAAATTTCAACATGGGAAAAACATGTTAAACAAAAAGGAAGATATATGATCATGACCAAGGCTTGAATTTAGTCCACCAGAGAAGAATATTAGAATTAAGAATGATGAACTTGAAACTCTTGAGCATCTTCACGATAAATCACCGGGTAAGAACATTGAAGGAAAAGAATGAAGAAACATCACATGAATAAAATGGATATTTCATTTGAGAATTACTGACTCCAAGAAGAAAAGGGAGGGAGGGCGGGGAAACACAGACAACTTGGGATGAATGAATACAGACAAATCGTTAGATTTCTCAACGGCATCCGTATGTAATAACTTGAAGAGAAGGCACACCGGTTGGAAAGGATTAACATGAAAATCTCGATGGTCAAAAAGAATTAGCACTCCCATAGAAATATGAGAACACCGATTAGGAAAAGGTATGGAATCAACATTTGACATCGAAGCAACTCGAATACCAGAATCAAAACAAAACAAAGGATAGATGTGTTGCAACACAATCTTCACAATATCATTCGAACAGAGAATTGAACGAATGAACTCTGCAGGTACATCAACTTGACGAGAAGCCACTTGGAAGAACAAAAGGTAAATAAAAACAAGAAGGAGCAGATAGAACAAATACAAGATAGAAGCTTCGTTCGACATATTCGTGCTGAAAGCTCATGGAACGTGTTACAAGAGGGTTTTACAATCCCCGGATCAGCATAGCCAAGGACCCTTTAAGATGCAACTCCCGATCGGAACAACGCCCATAAAACCACTTCACTCAACGTTGAACCCCGAACTTCGTATCATGCATTCGTTGGAAGAATGCCTAGAACTACTAGATAAACCCACCTATTAATTTCCGAAAGTTTCCAGTTATGCAATCAGGTGTTGGGGATACAGGGGAAGCACCGCGCACTCAACTCTAATCCTACATCCAGTTGTATCCATCCTTCAACACATAACCAGTTGTTTTCGGAAACCGTTTACCTCGGACCTTCGAAACGCATCTACTATACAAGCTATGGCAATACTCCCGAACTACCTCCCCAGTACTGGGTGATGTCGGGGTTATCTTGCCACTAACCGCATAGGAGAGTTTTCGATGTCGGCCGTCTTAAGTATTCCAGAACTGCTGCAATATATTTGTGACGACAACACCTCGGAGCTCAACTCCCCGGGACACTGCCACAACCCCTAAATGACAGGAGGCATCGAGAACAATGTTCTCGTCACAAAGACATCGGAACAATCCAAACAATACTCGCGAGATCCTAAAAAAAAATTGTGCAATTTTTGAGAGTAGAAGAGGCAAGAGTAATCGTCAGGAGTCCTCACCAGAGTGAAAAGAGATGAGGAGCAAAAGAAATCCTACTCTCCAATATATATATATAGGACTCAAAACATTTTCAAGTGTGTGCCTAGACTCAACCGTCAACGATTCGATCAATCAGTGGGGGCTTCTAGGTCGGAGAAGGCTCTGAATACCAACTTGTAATGCCCAGGATGGGACTATACCTCCTACGTGTCGAGGCACGACTTAAAGGTATAAGCCCATTCTGGAATGATCTCAAGTTTGGTATCTTTGCACGACTCATGTAAAAATAGGGATGAAATTGCAAAAGGAGATAGTTGGCTTACACTCGCCACTTCACACAATACATTACATAAGCAAAACATCATTCAACACATCACAACCCGACTACGGGCGAAGATCCAAAAGAAAGATACCAAAACATAAAGCCACAGGTCTGAATCGCCCCTAGTAGAAACCACTACTGATCGTCGAAAACGTCACAAGCATACAGCCAAACTCTTTATCGAGCTCCCAGTGAAGTTCTGATCATCTCCTGCATCAAACTCGGCTGAACCTGCATCTGGTGTTGTAGTATCTGTGAGCCACGAGGACTCAGCAATCCCATAACCATGGGTATCAAGACTAGCAAAGCTTTGAGGGTAGGAGGAGGTAAAGTGGTGAGGTTGCAGCAGCGGCTAAGCATAATATGGTGGCTAACTTACGAGTACAAGAATAAGATGAGCATCTACGCAAACGGTCGCAACTAGTAGTGATCGCTAAAGATCCTGAACTACATACGAGTCAAACATAACCCCACCGTGTTCTCTTCTCAAAAAGAGAAAAGAGAGAGTCACGGTTACTCACACAGTTGTGTGTTTTACTTCGGATCCTCTGTCAAGTTTTCTACAACCGGACATTAACAAATTCCAATCTGCCACATAACCGCGGGCACGACTTTCGAAAGATTATAACCCTGCAGGGGTGTCCCAACTTAGCCCATCACTAGCTCTCACGATTAGCTGAAGTGATAAATATAATATCATCACCCCTTATCTTAGGGAAATCCGATCAGGCTCGGCATCCCGTGCACAAGACATTTCGACAATGGTAAAACAAGTCCAGCAAGACCTCCCGGCGTGCCGACACCCTCATAGTAGCCGCGCGTATCTCGTCTCAGGCCACGACCGGATGAGCACAGCGTACAGCAGCCAAACCCCAAGTTTCCAAGGGGGGGTGCCGCACACGACTCTATTTGGGACCAACACCATCAGCACTGGCCCCCCTGCTATGTAGAAAAGAATCCCCGGGGACGCGACCCCCTATGCAATTTTAATTAATTAATTTAAGTTACTATTATGAGGCAAATTAAAACCAATGTTGGGCCTTGCTGGAGGAGTTTTATTCAAAGTCGAACTGTCAAGGGGTCCCCATCCACCCATCGTGTAAGGAACGCAAAATCAAGGAACATAATGCCAGTTTATCGGCGCCTAAGGTGGCATGAGTGGAACAAAACACCAAGCAAAAGGCCAAGCCTTCCACCCATGCCCAGTATATAGGTGTGTTAATAATAATAATAAATATTGTGATATTCCATCAACAAGTTCCCTCCTGGAACGATCTTCATCTTCACCTGCAACTAACAAAGCTATAAGAGGGGCTGAGCAAGCGGGTAACATAGCCAAACAGTGGTTTTGCTGGGAAGGTGTCAAAAGTTAGAGGTTTCATGGCAACAAGGAGAGGCTGACATAAAAGATGGGTAGCGCGACATGTAACGATAGCATCGAGACAACTAAGCATGGCAATGGTAGTAAAGGTATCCAAGGGTATGATCATCTTGTCTGGGATTCCGCAAGGGAGAAGAACAAGTCCATGAAGTAGACGGAGCAACATAGTCGAGCGAATCCTCACAACTCCGGAACGAAACCGAAGCTAACAAGAGAAGCAACCGGAAAGAAGCAAACAACACGGTAAACTCACAAGCATTAACATGGCATACGATGCACATCCAAGTATGATGCATGTCCGGTTTAAATATGCATGTCATGGCAAAGTGCACAAACAAGTACTACAAGTTAAGTGGAGCTCAATATGCAACGAGTTGCATATTGACGAAACACCACATTTTAATTATTTAATTAACTCTCGTTTATTTACAAGACAAGATTAAATGTTTTTAACATAGCAAGAGGTGAATCAAAAGTAAACTACCTATCTAGGCAATTTAAATGAGTCCGGAAAAATAACAACAACAATTCCGGAAAATCCCCATGTGCATGTTTAGCAATTTTTAAGCAAACAACAATTCGCACATATTAATGTTGTTAACATGATGCGGATGACATGATCAAGTTTATGCGATTTTTATTTAAAGGTTGACATGAAGAGATATGAAGCATTGTCGCTGTGGTGGAAGAGAGGGTGCCACGGCAACGAACCGAAAATGATGCCACGCAACATATCGGTTCCGGTAACTCGTTGAGAGACCGGTGCAAAAGATGACGGAGAGCGTGAGCGAGCGAAACAAGATGAAAGGTGGGGTGATCCCGTCACCAGGTTCCCACGGGTCGGCGACGAGGCAACCGAGGAGCACGACAAAAGATGATACGGGCACGGAGCACACAAGGGAAACATTTCATACAACACATGCATTCCACGGGTCATCGTCTCGGGGTTATACCTTCGGAACGTTCATTCTCGGAGGGGTTCGAGATCGTAGAGGGACGTAGTGGTACACGGGTCGTAGAGGAAGTAGCTGTTCACATTGGCGTCTTCGTTCACGGTTGTCGTACACGTTCCGTAGTACTTGTCGCGGCACTGGACGTAGTGGTACTTGACGTGTCGTCTTGTGTAGTCGTTCTCGTTTCGTAGATGTTCATGTCATCGGAGGGGTACTTGGGGTCTTCGGCCTTGCCGGTCTCGGGTTTGGCGACGGTAGTTGTACACGGTGACGAACTTGACGCAACAAAGATCTTCGGTCTCACACTTGGCGAAAAGAAGCGGTTCCTGGACTCGTTGTAGCACACGACAGAAGGCACCGAGACAACTGAAGATGCACGGGGCAGCAACCCAGGAGGCGATGGTGGAGACGCGGCAGAAGCAGCTCGCGCGAGGGAAGCCGGCGGTGCGGGGCATGACGGCCACGAGGCCGCTGGAGACAGAGGCGTGGCCTCGCTGGAGGAAGTCGGAGGCCGCTGGAGGTTGCTCGGGGCGTGGCGCTGCTATCGGGAAGTGGCGGCCGGCGCGAGGTGCGGAGGAGGCCGGAGGGAGCAGGGGCGGAGGACGGCGGCGGCAGCTGCTGGCTCCGGTGAGGAGGACGACCGGGGCGACGAGGTACTTGGCGCGTAGGGAGTTGCTCAAGGGGGCTCTGGCGCGGTCCGGGCCGGCTCGCGGGGCGCCAGGCGCGTGGTAGGAGGAGGGCCGCTCGGGCCTGGCGATGCGGGGCGAGGAGGCAGGGCGAGGGGAGATGGTGCGGGCGAGGTGGCGCGGGAGGAAAAGGGTCGGGGAATCGAGCAGGGTGGCGATGGGTTCGGGCGAGAGAACGAGAGGAAGGGGATCGATGGGATCGAGCCGAGGCTCTGCCTGGCGGCGCTGAGAGGGAGAGGGAGTTGGGGTGCGGTCGGGCTAGGTTAGAAGCTGGAGTTGGGCCAGGAGGAGGAATTGGGCTGGACTGGTGGCTGGGGCCAGGGGCCTTGAGCCAGATGGGCTGCGGGGGGAGAGAAGCTGAGGCCCAGATGGCCTATCTCTCTCCTTACACTTTTCTTTAGCAGAATAAAAAAAAATAGAGAGAGTTCAACATCTAAAAAGAAAAGAGGACAAGGACAAGAAAATAAATGATGGAACATTTTTGTAAGGCTTTAAGGAATATTACCAACCCAACAAAAATGGTTCCAACAAAATAGGGAAGTGCAAACTAAAATAATTAGCTTGCCTTAAGGAGTTTGAAAGGAGTCTAGACTTTAGGAGGAGCCTCGATAAAAGGGAAAAGGATAGAGGAGACGGTTTGGCGGTGAAACTTGAAGCAAAAGAGGTCTGGAGAATAAATGCGAGTGTGTTACGGTGATCCCAAACAATTGGAATATTTTTAATATAGCTCCCTAAATATTGGGAGGATATGTTATAAAGAGAAGTCACACTTCCCTCGATTTAAATGGATCGAAGATCCACATGATTTATTTAAGTTGAGATGCAAAAGATGACTGACATGATGGCATGATGACGTGATGCAAAGCAAAAGAAATAGCACAAGCACAAAAGAAACACACGGAATAACCCAGAACATCTAGATTCTCTGGAATCTTCTGGGACGTCGGTCTTCGGGCGTCACAAAACTACATGTGTAAGTAATATTGTATAATTTCACCTAATCACATGATTTGGGATTTCTTAGGCAAACCTTGAAGTGGAGGACAGGGTGAGCTCGATAGAGGTCCTCTCCGCCGCACAACAGCCCATGCTCCATGTGGCTGTGGAGGGCACATAAATCCATGGTGGCAACATGGATGGCAGGTGGTCGACCGCGTTGTGGGGCGGCGGAAAGATTAGACATTGAGGGCATCCCTATGACTGCACAACGCCGTCCATCAGCAAGCATGCCTGCCTAATATCCCCCATTAGTCCCGACAAGATCCTGCAAGATTAAAAGGAACACTGGCCATCAGCAAGTATGTATGCCTAAAGCCATCGAGAGAGAGGAGGAGAGCCAGGAAAGTACTAACCGTGGGAGAGAAAACACCAGGTTGGGTCATCAGTTACGGGAGGCCGAAGAGGAAGCGACGGGAGGGAGAATCAAGTCGGAGGGGAGGCGTTTGCGGCGAAGTGGGAGCAAAAAATAGAGTATGATGTGGCTTTAGCATAGGCTAGGAAAATTGCTGATGTTGCATGATTGTTGAGATGGAATAGTTGCATGTTGAGATGATGTGGATAGCTTACATGTTGATAGATATAGAATACTGGGGGTGAACTATTTAGGTATTATAGATTCACATCTTTACAGACTGTACTGTTTTTGACAGATTTTGTTTTCATTGTGTTATGTGCTTGTTTTGATGAATCCATGGATTGTATCGGGGGGTATAAGCCATGGAAAAGTTGGAATAGAGTAGATATAATGCAATAACAAAATAAGAATGGGTTTGCTACAATACTTAAAGTAAGGATTGGTTTTTGTTATGTTAACGGATCTCATGAATTTTCTTGAGTTTTGTGTGATTGATGTTGTCGGATTCAGGGCTCCACGAACCCAAGCAAAGGTTCGAACTCTGGGGTATCTGCTAAGAACTCAACCTCTCCAGCCTACTAACTCATCGATCTCATAGCCTAGCTTGATGAATGGGAAGGTAAAGGGACTTAGCAGTTTACCTAGGTTCGGGCCACCTTGTGGTGTAATACCCTACTCCTTCTTTGGGGTGGATTAGCCTCGTGGGGGGCTGAGGATGAACTAGTACAGAGGAAGAATAGCCTCAGGAGCGTGTGTTCTTGGGTGGTCTTGGCATCGTCCGCCTCGGAGGCTTGTCCCCTTGCGAGGGTCTTGTCTTGTCGATGCTGAAGATGGGTCGTACCAGGCCGCTGGTGGGGCCACGCGGTGGGCCGCATGCAGGAATGTCTGGGCACCCTGGTTCCCAGAACGCCGACAGATGTTTTCTAGTTTTAGGTGAGATCAGGATGGATGAAGGAATAAGGAGTGAAAAGAGCCTAAGATTGGGGATGCCCATGGCACCCCAAGTTAATATTCAAGAAGAACCAAGCAACTAACCTTGGGATGCCCCTGAAGACATGCCCTCTTTCTTCTAACGACCATTGCTAATTTTACTTGGAGCTATATTTTTATTCGTCACAGATCATGAGTTTTCCTTGGAGAGTCTTGCATTATATGAGTCTTTGCTTGTTTTGATTTTTAGTTTGTCACAATCATCCTTGCTGGCCACACTTATTTGAGAGAGCCAAAACTATGCCATGATTTGTTAGAATCGCTCTTTATGCTTCACTTAAATTTTTTGAGAGAACGAAATTGCTCTAGTGCTTCACTTATATCTTTTTGAGCACGGTGGTGCTATTATTTTGAAGAAATATGATCTCATGCTTCACTTAGATTTATTTGAGAGTTAGTAGGAATTTTCAAGAAATTCTCTCATGCTTCACTTATATTATTTTGAGAGATGAAATTTTTTATGCTCATGTTCTTCACTTAAATTTGTTCGAGCTTGTCAAAAGCAATTGAAATATATGAAATTAGTCCCAAAGTGACAGATATTCAAGAAGGATATAATAAAAAAATTCATGAAGATCGTTGGACAAAATAAACTTGATTCTTTGTAATAGTTTTGAGATATGATGATAGTAATATGTGAGACATGTTGGTGAGTAATTATGCTCTATTAAGAACATTGGTGTTAAGGTTTTTGATTCCCTATGCAAGAACGAAAGTCAATAGTTGTGCAATGAAATTACATCCTACTTGTGGTGCATTATTTTGTGTTTGTTATGCTTAATGCTCGCGATGAGATTTGTTGTTTCTTGGTTGGATGCTTCCCAATCTATTTGCTAGCCTTGATTTGTACTAAGTAGATACACTACTTGTGCATCCAAAATCCTTACAACCAGTTTTGCCATATGATACCACCATACCTACCTATATGCGGTATTCCCTTGCCGTTCTAATCAAATTTGTATGTGCCATCTCTAATTTTCAAAATAAATTTCCCTTTTGTGTACCCGTACCGCTCGCAAGGCGGTGAGGGGTGGCCAATATTTTCCATGCTAGATTTGTTATCCTCACGATGAGTGTTTATTCACTTGTCATTGCACGAGAGTAAGGCAAAGGTATTAGGGATGCCAAGTCCCAAAATGAAAAATAAATTTACTTTATGTTGTCAAATAATAAATTCCTTGGAAAGTGTTGGTATGGAAGGCAACCGTGGATTTGGCTAGCCATGGCTTGTGAAAGTTTGGTGGAAAAGGAATAAACTTTATTTTATGTTTGGGAACCGCCTATGATATATCTAGCATTGAAATTGTTGGGAACCTTAAGTCGTTTTTGCTGGTGGGAAAAGTATACCTCTCAAAATAATTTATCTCTCAATTTAAGCTTTGAGCTCTGGCACCTCTACAAATCCCTACTTCCCTCTGCGAAGGGCCTTTCTTTTACTTATGCAATTTTTATTTTGAATTTGAGTCTCCATCTTCTCTTATAAAGCACCAACTAGGAAACAGTATGGTCGTACTTGAGCATTGGGTGTAACTAATATGTGTGTGTGTATCATGAGTGGATCAATGGTTGAGCATGATGGGCTAGGGATAACTTATTTTAGCATTGATATTTCGAAAGACATGGTTGCTTGTTGATATGTTTGAGTATTTAAATCTCATGTAAATACTAGACTATGTCTTTGAACCATGTAAAAGTCCAAATGTCCATGCTATAAAGAAAAGAATATGATATGACATGATAGGCAGCATTCCACATCAAAAATTATGTTTTTATCATTTACCTACTTGAGGACGGGCATGAATTAAGCTTGGGGATGTTGATACGTCTCCAACGTATCTATAATTTTTGATTTTTCCATGCTATTATATTATCATTCTTGGATGTTTTACAATCATTTTATATCATTTTTTTGGTACTAACCTATTGACATAGTGCCAAGTGCCAATTATTGTTTTCTGCATGTTTTTTACATCGCAGGAAATCAATATCAAATGGAGTCCAAACACCGCAAAACTTTTTGGAGAATTTTTATGGGCCAGAAGACACCCAATGGGCCAGAGCTGCACCTGGGGTGCCTCGAGGGGAGGGGGCACAACCCACCAGGGAGCGACAGGCCCAGGTGGGTTGTGCCCACCTCGGTGGCCTCCCGCACCGCCTCTTTTCTCTATAAATACTCAGATATTCCAGAAACTCTAGAGGAGACGATGAAATTCTATTCCAGCCACCGCAAAGTCCAGAACCACCATATCCAATCTTGACACCATCATGGAGGGGTTCGCCATCTCCATTGGTGCCTCTCCGATGATGTGTGATTAGTTCCTTGTAGACCTACAGGTCCGTAGTTACTAGCTAGATGGCTTCCTCTCTCTCTTTTGATTATCAATACAATGGTCTCTTGGAGATCCATATGATGTAACTCTTTTGCGGTGTGTTTGTTGGGATCCGATGAACTTTGAGTTTATGATCAGATCTATCTTTTTATTTCCATGAAAGTTATTTGTGTCTTCTTTGATCTCTTATATTCATGATTGCTTATAGCCTCGTATTTCTTCTCCGATATTTGGGTTTTGTTTGGCCAACTTGATCTATTTATCTTGCAATGGGAAGATGTGCTTTGTAGTGGGTTCGATCTAACGGTGCTTGAACCCAATGGCAGAAAGGGAACCGACACGTATGTATCATTGCTACTAAGGATAAAACGATGGGGGTCTATTTCTACATAAATAGATCTTGTCTACATCATGTCATCGTTCTAATTGCATTACTTCGTTTCTCCATGAACTTAATACACTAGATGCATGTTGGATAGCGGTTGATGTGTGGAGTAATAGTAGTAGATGCATGCAGGAGTCGGTTTACTAATCTTGGACGTGATGCCTATATAATGATCATTGCCTGGATATCGTCATAATTATTTGAAGTTCTATCAATTGCACAACAGTAATTGTTTTCCCATCGTTTGCTATTTTCTCGAGAGAAGCCACTAGTGAAATCTACGGCCCCCAAGTCTCTTTCTCATATTATTTGCCTTTGCGATATATTTTCCTTTGCTTTTATTTTCAGATCTATTAAACCGAAAACTCAAAATACCTTGCTGCAATTTATTTTATTTGGCGTCCGATCTATCAATATTTACAACTCTATCACGTCCGTTACCCGAAAGGGATTGACAACCCCATTTACACGTCGGGTTGTGAGTATATGTTATTTGTGTGTAGGTGTTGTTTACGCTGTGTTACTTGTTTCTTCTACTGGTTCGATAACCTTGGTTTCATCACTGAGGGAAATACCTACCGCTGCTATACTACATCATCCCTTCCTCTTTGGGGAAAAACCGATGTAGTTCCAGCAGTCATCATCCAGCGTTGGGCTTCTTCTTGGGAGCGGCAACTTGCTTGCCATTCTTCTTGAAGTCACGAAGCCTTGTAGCTTGGTGGCAGTGACTGAAGAACTCTATCAATAACACACTTGGCTGGAAGTTCAATTCCCAGCTGAGTCAAGTGGTTTCTGGTTCACAGACATTCTGAGTATGTGTTCACTAACATAATTTTTCTTCTCCAGGTGAAAGCTAAAGAACTTGTTGGAGACTTCATACCTCTCAACCCGGGCATTAGCTCGAAATATCAACTTCAGCTCTTGGAACATCTCATATGCTCCATGGCGTTCAAACCGCTTTCGAAGTCCCGTTTCCAAGCTGTAAAGCATGGCACACTGCACTATCGAGTAGTCACCAGATCGAGCCTGCCAGACGTTCATAACGTCTGCATCAGCTCCTGCAGCAGGCCCGTCACCTAGCGGTGCATCAAGCACATAATTCATATGTGTAGCAATGAGGACAATCCTCAAGTTATGGACCCAGTCTGTGTAGTTACTACCATCATCTTCCAACTTAGTTTTCTCTAGGAACACATTAAAATTCAAGGGAACGGTAGCACGGGCCATTGATCTACAACATAGATTGCAAATACTATTAGGACTAAGTTCATGATACATTTTAGTTCAAATAATCAAATTACTAAAGAACTCCCTCTTAAATCAACATCCCTCAAGTTGTCTAAGTGATACATGATCCAAATCAACTAACCCATGTCTGATCATCACATGAGATGGGGTAGTCTTCAATGGTGAACATCTCCATGTTGATCATATCTAGTATATGAATCATGTTCGACCTTTCGGTCTCCAGTGTTTCGAGACCATGTATGTACATGCTAGGCTCGTCAAGCTTAACCCAAGTATTCTGCATGTGCAAAACTGGCTTACACCTGTTGTATGTGAACGTAGAGTCTGTAACACCTGATCATCACGAGGTGCTTCGAAATGACAAACTTTAGCAATGGTGCATTCTCGGGGAGAATACTTTTATCTTGAAATTAACTGAAGGGATCATCTTCTAATGCTACTGTTGTTCTAAGCAAAATAAGATGCATAAAGGATAAACATCACATGCAATCAAAATATGTGACATGATATGGCCATCATCGTCTTGTGCTTTTTATCTCCATCTCCAAAGCAATGACATGATCTCCATCATCACCGATGCGACAACTTTATATCCATCGTTGCATCGAGCTCGTCTCCCCAACTATTGCTTCTACAACTATTGCTAACGCATAGTGATAAAGTAAAGCAATTACGTGGCGCTTAGTGATTGACACACATGTCATACAATAATAAACGACAGCCCTAAGGCTCCTGCCGATTGTCTCAACTCATTGACATGCAAGTCGTGAACTTATTACAAAATATGATTATATCATAAATCAACATATATAGCATATCATGTCTTGACCATATCACATCACAACATATCCTGCAAAACCATGTTAGACGTCCTCTACTTTGTTGTTGCAAGTTTTACGTGACTGCTACGGGAAACTAGCAAGAACCATTCTTACCTACGCAAAACCACAATGGTGATTATCAAGTTGCTATTTAACCTTCTGCAAGGATTTGTAGTCAAATAAGATTCAACTAAAGTAGGAGAAACAGACACTCGCCAGCCACCTTTATGCAAAACAAGTTGCATGTCAATCGGTGGAACCGGTCTCATGTACGTGGACATGTAAGGTTGGTGTGAGCCGCTTCATCCCACAATATCGTCGAATCAAAATAAGACATTGGAGGTAAGCAATATGAACTCACCGCCCACAACTCCTTTATGTTCTACTCATGCATATCATCTACGCATGGACCTGGCTCATGATGCCACTGTTGGGGAACGTTGCATGGAAAACAAAACAAATTCTACTCACATGCAAGATCTATCCATGGAGATGCATAGCTACGAGAGGGGGAGAGCATCTACATACCATTGTAGATCACTAAGCGGAAGCGTTTATGAACGCGGTATATGTAGTCAAACACCTTCACGATCTATTCCGATCAAGCACCGAACATACAGCACCTCAGCGTTCAGCACATGTTCAGCTCGATGATGTCCTCGCCTTCTTGATCCAGCAAGAGGGGCGAAGTAGTAGATGAGTTCCAGCAGCACGATAGTGTGATGCCGGTGGTGGTGAAAACTATTTCCGTAGGGGCTTCGCCAAGCACAACAGATTTAGACGGAGGAGGAACTAGAGTGAGAGGGGGCGCCGCACACGTCTTGGGGATTCGTGGTGTGCGGTTCCCCCTCCCATCCTCTCATATATGTAGGTGGAGGGGGAGGGGAGGCAGTCCTAGGCATACCCCCAAGGGGCTTGCGTCAGCCCTAGGGCGCCTACCCTAGGCGCGCCCCCTTCCTTTTCTTGCGCGTGAAGAAGAAGGTGGGAGGGGCCAGCCCTCCTCCTTCCTCCTTTGGTGCGTGGAGAGAAAGGCAGGAGGGGCTGGCCATCCTCCTTTCCTTCCCTAGGGTAAGATGAACTAGAGGTGGGGCGCACCAGCCCCTTGTGGGCTGGTGTGCTCCCCTTGTTAGCCCAATACGCCCCCGTGGTCTCTCGGAACCCCTTCAGGTCATTCGACAATTATCTGGTGCATCCCAGAACTTTTTCAGACACCAAATACTATCATCCTATATATCAATCTTTACCTCCAGACCATTCCGAAGCTCCTCGTCATGTCTGTGATCACATCTGGGACTCCGAACAACATTTGGTCACCAACATACATAACTCACAAAGTATTATATCATCAACGACGTTAAGCATGCGGACCCTATAGATTCGAGAATGATCTAGACATGACCGAGACGCTCTCCGGTAGCAGGACTGGATGCCCACATTGGTTCCTACATATTCTACAAAGATCTTTATCGACCGAACCTTTATGATAACTGATGTCTACACACGCTTCTACTCTTGTAGACTATGTTGGGCCTCCAAGCGCAGAGGTTTGTAGGACAACAGAAAATTTCCCTCAAGTGGATGACCTATGGTTTATCGAACTCAGGGAAGTAGAGGTTGAAGATGGTCTCTCTCAAGCAACCCTGCAACTAAGATACAAGAAGTCTCTTGTGTCCCCAACACACCTAATACACTTGTTAGATGTATAGGTGCACTAGTTCGGCGAAGAGATGTTAAATGGCAAGTGATATGGATGGCAAAACAAAGTAATATAAATCTGTAATAAAAAGTGCAGCAAGCAAACAAGTGGTAAACGTGAGCACAAATGGTATTGCAATGGTGGAAACAAGGCCTAGGGTTCATACTTTCACTAGTGGCAACTCCCAACAACATTAACATAATCGAATCACATGATATTTCCCATAAAACATGCAAAGGGGACACACTCGGAGGTCATTCCTTCGTGGTCAAGAGAGGACGAGAATTATGTAGGGCTACAAAAGCACACCTCAAAGTTCGTAGTTCTCAATCTAAGGATTTCCCAATGTCACCGCGGCCATCCAAAGAGAGTCCCACAATCACCACAACATATCTAAAGGATAGTCAAAGACAAGCACCAAGAGACTCTCAATCTTCAATCAACACACAATAGAGGAAATCACTCATGAAAATACTTTTCTAATCCATGTCCAATAGACCGCTGTCACCTTGGTCTCGGGGATTATACTAGATAAAGACAAGTGAGTACATCAATCCAATACATAGAGGAAGGGGAAATATCATGGGATCACCCTAGATTAACATAGCCTATGATCACAACGAAGATCACATCATGGGAGAGAGAATTGACCACATAGCTACTGGTAAGAACCTCAGCCCCGAGGAGGAACTACTCCCGCCTCATGGAGGGAGGAAGCAACGTCGATGGAGATGAATCCAGGGGCACTTCCCCGTCCCGGCAGGGTGCCGGCGCAGGAATTCTGGTCCCCCGAAGCTTGATGGCGATGGCGGCGGAGATCGGAATCGCGTCTGGAGAAAAGGGGTCCGGAATCAGGGTTTTCTCGACGGACCTTAAATATATGCCAAAGGGGGTCACCAGGGGAGTCCTGGGGGG
>LR738714.1:148214534-148240113 GCA_902687465.1 Secale cereale | reverse complement strand
TGGGTCCCCCCCGGCTGTACTTTGGCCGCATGGTAGCTCCTGGAACGCTGATTTTTTATATATTTTTTCTGGATTTTTCCTGGCAGTTCTCGTAATGTGAAAACCTGAAATACAAAAACAGCCGAAAACAGAAACTGGCACTGGGGTGCACTGAGTTAATAGGTTAGTCCAAATATGATCAAAAGTGTATGGAAGTGTATAAATATCATAGCAATATCACCCAAAAGAGGCATGGAGCAAGCAGAAATTATAGATACGTTTTGGACGTATCAATAACATACATAGTTCTCTTTGTCCATTGGTATCTTACTTGCCCGAGATTCGATCTGTTAGCGGCAAGTCTCTTTACTCGTTCCGTAATACATCATCTCGTAACTAACTCCTTAGTTACTTTGCATGCAAGCTTCTTGTGATGCTATATTACCGAGATGGCCCAGAGATACCTCTCCATCATACAAAGTGACAAATCCCATTCTTGATTCATGCCAACTCAACAGACACCTTCGAAGATACCTGTAGAGCATCTTTATGATCAGCTAGTTACGAAGTGACGTTTGACACACACAAGGCATTACTTCGAAGTCCGGGAGTTGCATGTTCTCATGGTCGAACGAACATGTATTTGACATTATGAATGCAATGGCAATAAACTGAACGATCATATGCTATGCTAATGGATGGGTCTTGTCCATCACATCATTCTCCTAATGATGTGATCCCGTTATCAAATGACAACTCATGTCTATGGTCAGGAAACCTTCACCATCTTTTGATCAACGAGCTAGTCTAGTAGAGCCTTACTAGGGACTTGGTATTTGTTTATCTATGCACACATGTATTTAAGTTTCCGATCAATACAACTATAGCATGAACAATAAACATTTATCATGATTAAAGAAATATAATAATAACCACTTTATTATTACCTCAAGGGCATATTTCCAACAAAACATTCGAAGCATATGTAGACGACGTGGTCATTAAAACCAAACACGCCAGCCATTTAGTGGACGACCTCCGTCGGACCTTAAAAATTTACGGACTTACGATATACGGCTCAACCCGGACAAATGCCTCTTCGGGGTTCCCACCAGAAAACTACACAAATTTATTGTCTCCCAAAGAGGGATCGAGGCCAGCACGGCGAAAATCCGAGCCCTGTCCCAGCTAGCAATACCCAAGGAGCTTAAACACATCCAGAAGCTGGCAGGCTGCATGGCAGCCCTGAGCCGCTTCATCTCCCACCTTGCTGAAAAGGCACTGCCACTCTACAGATTGCTCAAAAAGACCAAAAACTTTGAGTGGACCGATGAGGCAACTGCTGCACTAGAAGAAATAAAAACAATACTAGCAGGCAATCCTATACTAGCTGCACCCGGCATTGGTAAACCCATGTTATTGTTGGGGAACATTGCATGGAAAACAAAAAAATTCTACGCACACGCAAGATCTATCCATGGAGATGCATAGCTGCGGGAGGGGGAGAACATATTCATACCCTTGAAGATCACTAAGCGGAAGCGTTTATCAACGTGGTTGATGTAGTCATACACCTTCACGATCCGTCCTGATCAAAAATTGAACGTACGGCACCTCCGCGTCCAGGACACATTTAGCTCGATGACGTCCTCGCCTTCTTGATTCAGCAAGAGGGGCGAAGTAGTCGATGAGTTCCGGCAGCACGACGGCGTGGTGATAGTGGTGGTGAAGAACAATCTCCACAGGGCGTCGCCAAGCACTACAAAAACTATGACGGAGGATAAACTAGAGGGTCGGGGTGCCGGAACACGGCTTGGTGTAAATCTTGATGTGTCTTGGGTCCTAGACCTGCCCCAATTTTTATATGTTGAGCCCTGGGGTCGAAACTTGGAGTAAAAGCCTCCTCAAAGTTAGTTTTGCCCGAAAGACAAGAGTCCTACTCGGACTCCCGGCCGAGACGCCAGGGTTCCTGGTGTCTCGCCCTAGAAGTCAGTGTCCCTGGCGTCTAGCTCCTGGTCTCCACAGAACTTCCTTTTGCACTTTCCAAAACGATTGTGGGCTTTACCCCTTGGCCCAAATAAAGTGTTCTCATGCCGAAACATTCCGGGAAAACATCTGAAACACCTTCAAGTGAATTCTGGAACCTTTTTGGAGATCAAATACTATTATCCCATATATTAATCTTTACCTCCGGACTATTCCAGAGCTCGTCGTCATGTCCGTGATCTCATCCAGAACTCCGAACAACATTCGGTCCCATCATACATAACTCATATAACACTATATCGTCGATGAACGTTAAGTGTGCAGACCCTACGGGCTCGAGAACTATGTAGGCATGACCGAGACGCCTCTTCGGTCAATAACAAATAGCGGAACCTGGATGTCCATATTGGTTCCTACATATTCTACGAAGATCTTTATCGGTCGAACCGTTATGATAACTTACGCAATTCCCATTATCTGTCGGTATGTTACTTGCCCGAGATTCGATCGTGGGTATCTCTATACGTAGTTCAATCTCGTTACCAGCAAGTCTCTTTACTCGTTTCATAATACATCATCTCATAACCTACTCATTGGTCATTTGCTTGCAAGGCTTCTTATGATGTGTATCACCGAGAGGGCTCAGAGATACCTCTCTGATACTTGGAGTGACAAATCCCAATATTGATCCATGTCAACCAAACAAACACCTTTGGAGATACCTGTAGAGCATATTTATGATCACCCAATTACATTTTGACGTTTGATAGCACACAAGGTATTCCTCCGGTGTCCGGGAGTTGCATGATCTCATGGTTTAAGGAACATGTATTTGACATACAAGAAAGCAGTAGTAATAAGTTGTATGATCAAATGCTAAGCTAATGGATGGGTCTTATCCATCACATTATTCTCCTAATGATGTGATCCCGTTATCAAATGAGAACTCATGTCCATGGTTAGGAAACATTAACCATCTTTGATCAACGAGCTAGTCTAGTAGAGGCTCACTAGGGACACGGTATTTGTTTATGTATTCACACATGTAATTAAGTTTTCGGTCAATACAATTCTAGCATGAATAATAAACCTCTATCATGAATAAGGGATTATAAAATAATAATAACTTTATTATTGCCTCTAGGGCATATTTCCATCAGTCTCCCACTTGCACTAGAGTCAGTAATCCAGATTACATTGCAATGAATCTAACACCCATGGAGTCTTGGTGTTGATCATGTTTTGCCCGTGGAAGAGGCTTAGTCAACGGGCCTGCCACATTCAGATCCGTATGTACTTTGCAAATTTCTATGTCTCCATCCTTGACCATTTCACGACTGGAGTTGAAGCGTCTCTTGACGTGTTTGTTCGCTTGTGAAACCTGGATTCCTTCGCCAGGGCAATTCCTCCAGTGTTGTCACAAAAGATTGTCATTTGAGCTAATGCACTAGGTATTACACCTAGATCGGATACGAACTCCTTCATCCAGACTCCTTCATGCACTACTTCCTAAGCAGATATGTACTCCGCTTCACACGTAGATCCCGCCACGACGCTCTACTAGGAACTACACAAACTGACAGCTCCACCATCAATATAAATATGTATACAGTTTGTGACTTAGAGTCTTCTGGATCTGTGTCAAAGCTAGCATCGGTGTAACCCTTTACGACGAGCTCTTCGTCACCTCCATAAACGAGAAACATATCCTTCGTCATTTCCAAGTACTTCAGGATGTTCTTGACCGCTGTCTAGTGATCCACTCCTAGATTACTTTGGTACCTCCCTGCCAAACTTATGGCAAGGCACACATCACGTCTAGTACACAACATAGCATACATGATAGAACCTATGGCTGAGGCATAGGGAATGACTTTCATTTTTCTCTCTATCTTCTGAAGTGGTTGGGTATTGAGTCTGACTCAATTTCACACCTTGTAACAGAAGCAAGAACCCTTTCTTTGACTGATCCATTTTGAACTTCTTGAAAACTTTGTCAAGGTATGTGCTTTGTGAAAGTCCTATTAAGCGTCTTGATCTATCTCTATAGATCTTGATGCCCAATATACAAGCCAGCTTCACCGAGGTATTTCATTAAAAAATTCTTATTCAAGTATCTGTTTATGCTATCTAGAAATTCTATAACATTTCCAATCAATAATATGCCATCCACATATAATATCAGAAATGCTACACAGCTCCCACACACTTTGTTGCAAATACAGGCTTCACCCTAAGTCTGTATAAAACCATATGCTTTGATCACCTCATAAAAGTGTATATTCCAACTTCGAGATGCTTGCACCAGTCCATAGATGGATCGCTGGAGGTTGCACACTTTGTTAGCACCTTTAGGATCGACAAAACCTTCTGGTTGTATCATATACAACTCTTCTTTCAGAAATCCATTAAGGAATGCAGTTTTGACATTGATACGTCTCCAACGTATCTATAATTTTTGATTGTTCCATGCTATTATATTATCTATCTTGGATGTTTTATATGCTATTTTATATGATTTTTGGGACAAACCTATTAACCCAGAGCCCAGTGCCGGTTTTCTCTTTTTTCCTTGTTTTTGAGTTTCGCAGAAAAGGAATATCAAACGGAGTCCAAACGGATAGAAACTTTTTGGAGATTTTTCGTGGACCAGAAGACATCAGATGGACTTGGAGTATACGTCATGGGATCCGTGAGGCGGTCACAAGGGTGGAGGGCACGCCCCCTACCTTGTGGGACCCTCGTACCTCCCCTGGCCTATTTCTACCGCCTATAAATACCCATATATTCCATAAACATCAGAACATCCATCAAAACCACTTTTCTGCCGCCGTAACCTTCTGTTCTCGCGAGATCCCATCTGGAGGCCTTTTCTGGTACTCTGCCGGAGGGGGAATCAACCATGGAGGGCATCTACATCAACCCTATTGCCCTTCCCATGAAGTGTGAGTAGTTTACCATAGACCTACGGGTCCATAGCTAGTAGCTAGATGGCTTCTTCTCTCTCTTGGATCCTCAATACCATGTTCTCTTTGTTGTTCTTGGAGATCTATTCGATGTAATCTTCTTTTGCGGTGTGTTTGCCAAGATCCGATGAATTGTGGGTTTATGTTCAGATTATGTATGAATATTATTTGAGTCTTTCCTGAATTCTTATATGCATGATCTAATATCTTAGTAATTCTCTTTGAACTATTAGTTTTGTTTGGCCAACAAGATTGATATTTCTTGCAATGGGAGAAGTGCTTTGCTTTAGGTTCAATCTTGCGGTGCTTAATCCCAGGACAGTAGGGGACATGACATGTATTGTATTGTTGTCATTGAGGATAAAATGATGGGGTTTTCTTCATATTGCCTGCGTTAATTCCTCTACATCATGTCATCTTGCTTATGGCGTTACTCTGTTCTTATGAACTTAATACTCTAGATGCAGGCAGGAGTCGGTCGATGTGTGGAGTAATAGTAGTAGATGCAGGCAGGAGTCGGTCTACTTATCTCGGACGTTATGCCTATATTCATGATCATTGCCTTACATGTCTTCATAATTATTCGCTTTCCTATCAATTGCTTGACCGTAATTTGTTCACCCACTGTAATATTTGCTATCATGAAAGAAGCCTCTAGTGAAACCTATGGGCCCCGGGTCTATTTTACATCTTATAAGTTTCAGATATACTATTTTGCAATCTTTTACTTTTCAATCTATAAACCAAAAACCCAAAAATATTTACTTTATTTGTTAATCTATCTCTATCGGATCTCACTTTTGCAAATAACCTAGAAGGGATTGACAACCCCTTTATAGCATTGGGTGCAAGTTGTTTGATTGTTTGTGCAGGTATTTTGTGACTTGTGTGTAATCTCCTACTGGATGGATACCCTTGGTTCTCAAAAACTGAAGGAAATACTTACTTCACTCTGCTGCATCACCCTTTACTCTTCAAGGGAAACAGCAATGTTACCTCAGGAAAGCAGCGAGGAAGCAGAAGAATTTTTGGCGCCCTTGTCGGGGAGATCTACGCCAAGTCAAGACCCAATAAGTACCCTTCATTCAACTCTCATCTCTCGCATTTACATTATTTGTCATTCGCCTCTCATTTTCCTCTCCCCCACTTCTAAAACGATTTTCGAAAAGATTTGCCTTTTCTTCACCCTTCTTCCGTTCGTCTTGTTTGCTTGCTTCTTGTGTGCTTGTGTGTTAGATTACTTTCCTTGATTTTAATGGCTAGCACCAATATCTCTCCTTTGTCTTCAGACCTTGAAGTTCTTCACTTCAAGCAGAAACATGGAGGAAATTTTAAAGATGCTTGGTACCGTATGATATGATTTTATCGCATCTGCACTACAAAGGAGGATGTTAAGATTCTTCTTCGCAATTTTTACATTGGATTAAACATGCCCCATAGGTAACTTTTGGATATTGCTGCTAAAGGAAATTTCATTGAGATCGATGCCAACACTGCTTTTGATATAATAGAGGGTATGGTAGGAATACCATTACCACCAGAGGAATTCGATAAATCCCAGGAGAAAACTCAAGTTCTAGAAAAATCATTTGAGGTACAGAAAAAGTTGGTCGATTTACAAAAATATATTGAACCTCTCAAAAATATTAGTGGAAACCTTAATCGCGTGAATATGTTGATCACTCTTTGCAATAAAAGGTTAGATGCTTTAGATATAAAAATTTCTTAAGATGATGGGAGGCGCAGGGAACCTCCCGGGTTTGAGCATAACATTGCTAAAAGAGTTAAGACCAAAGATGACAATACCTAGATCTATTTGCTTTTTATGCCTAGCTAAGGGCGTTAAACAATAGCGCTTGTTGGGAGGCAACCCAATTTTATTTTTGCTTTTTCACTTTTTGGTTCTGTTTTGCAAGTTTTGCACGTTATTACTTCCGTAGTAATTGTGTTTTGGTGTTTTAATTAGTATCTGAGCCAAGTAAGACCTTTGTGATGGCTTACGGGTATCGTTGATTTGATTTTGTTGAAAACAGAAACTTTTGCGTCCAGTGCAGAAAATTCAATAAATCACTGGAACGTCGAAACCTTCTGAATTTTTACACAAAACTTATATACAAATTCCCCACGCCTTCCAATTTTTTCAGGATTTTTAGAGTTACAAAAGTATGCGAAGTTTACAGATTGCTACAGACTATTCTGTTTTTGACATATTCTGTTTTTATGTGTTATTTGCTTATTTTGATGCATCTATAGCTAGTATCGGGGGGTATGAAACATGGAGAAGTTGGAATATAGTACATATTACACCAATATGAAATTACAATAAGATCACAACAATACCTTGTGTGGTTATTTTCTTTGTTTTACTAACGGAGCTCACGAGATTTTCTGTTGAGTTGTGTGTTGTGAAGTTTTCAAGTTTTGGGTAAGGAGTTGATGGACTATGGAGTAAAGAGTGGCATAAGCCTAAGCTTGGGGATGCCCAAGGCACCCCAAGGTAAAATTCAAGGACATCCAAGAACCTAAGATTGGGGATGCCCCGGGAAGGCATCCCCTCTTTCGTCTTCATCCATCGGTAACTTTACTTGAGGCTATATTTTTATTCACTACAAGATATGTGTTTTGCTTGGAGCGTCGTGTATGATATGAGTCTTTGATTTTTAGTTTGTCACAATCATCCTTGATTTACACACCTTTTGAGAGGGACACGCTTCAATCATGATTTATTAGAATACTCTTTGTGCTTCACTTATATCTTTTAAGCTAGGCAATCTTGCTCTAGTGCTTCACTTATATCTTTTTAGAGCACGGCAGTAGTTTTATTTTATAGAATTGTTGATCTCTCTTGCTTCACTTATATTATTTTGAGAGTTCTAAAGAACAGATGGTAATTTTCTAGGGTTATGAAATTAGTCCTAATATGATAGACATCCAAGGAGATATAATAAAAACCTTCATACAGAGAGCATTGAATATTATGTGAGGTTTGACTCCTTGTAATTGTTTTGAGATATCAAGATGGTAATATTAGAGTCATGCTAGAGGTAGTTTGTGAGGTTAAAGAAATAATTGTGTTAAGGTTTGTGATTTCCGAAGCATGCACGTATGGCCTATGTAACCAAATTGGCGCGCACTGTATCTTGATTGTTTCATCTTTGTGGGAAGGTCAGAGGTGCGCGATGGTTAACTCCTAGGGGCATGCATCGTAGTGTTTTGCTTTGAGGGCTAAGTAGATTTTTTTACAATAAGTATGTGAGTTCTTTATGACTAATGTGAGTCCATGGATTATACGCACTCTCACCCTTCCACCTTTCTAGCCACTCTAGTGTCGCGCAACTTTCACCGGTGCATAAAACCCTCCTTATACCTTCCTCAAAACAGCCACCATACCTACCTATTATGGCATTTCCATAGCCATTCTGAGATATATTTCCATGTAACTCCATCGTTCCGTATATTATGACACGCTTCATCATTGTCATATTGCTTTGCATGATCATGTAGTTGACATAGTATTTGTGGCAAAGCCACCGTTCATATTTTTCATACATGTCACTCTTGGTCATTGCACACCCCGGTCCACCGCCGGATGCATTCATATAGAGTCATATTTTTGTTCTAGTATCGAGTTGTAAGTAAATAAAAGTGTGATGATCATCATTATTAGAACATTGTCCCATGTGAGTTTATCAAAAATAAAAGTGGCCAATGAATCCCACATAAAAAATAGTCCAAAGAAGCGCACCAAAAAAAGAGGTCAAAGAGCCCAAAATAAAAAAAAATAAAAAAATAAAAAAATGAGAGAAAAAGAAAGAAGGGACAATGTTACTATCCTTTTCCACACTTGCGCTTCATAGTAGCACCATGTTCTTCATGATAGAGAGTCCCCTATGTTGTCACTTTCATATATCACTAGTGGGAATTTTTCGTTACAGAACTTGGCTTGTATATTCCAACGATGGGCTTCCTCAAATGCCCTAGGTCTTCATGAGCAAGCAAGTTGACGCACACCCACTAGTTGTCTTTTTGAGCTTTCATAAACTTGTAGCTCTAGTGCATCTGTTACATGGCAATCCCTACTCACTCACATTGATATCGATTGATGGAAATATCCATAGTCCATTGATTTGCCTAGTTGATGTGAGACTTTCTCCCAACTTTTGTCTATTACCACCTCCACTCCACCCATAGTGCTATATCCATGGCTCGCGCTCATATATTGCGTGAAGAGTTGAAAAGTTTGTAAGAGTGGAGCATGAAAGCAATTGCTTGGCTGACTCCGGGATGGTCATGAGGGGTGCTTTGTGTTAAGAAAATGTAGCATAAGGACAATATGATTCGTAGGGGTAATGTTCTTTAGCCATGTTATTTTTGAAGCTTTATAAATTGCTTTTGGTATGAGTAAAGTATTCTTGTTTTGATATTGAGAAACTTTTATTTTTTAGTCTTATGGATCTGAACATTCATGCCACAATAAAAATATTACATTGATAAATATATTGGGTAGCATTCCACATCAAAAATTCTATTTTTATCATTTACCTACTCGAGGACGAGCATGCATTAAGCTTGGGAATGCTTGATACGTGTCCAACGTATCTATAACTTTTTATTGTTCCATGTTATTGTATTAACTATCTTGGATGTTTTCTATGCATTTCTATGTTGTTTTATATGATTTTTAGGACTAACCTATTAACCGAGAGCCCAGTGCCAGTTTCTGTTTTTCCTTGTTTTTGAGTTTCGCGGAGAAGGAATATCAAACGGAGTCCAAACGAAACGTAACTTTTTGGAGATTTTTCTTGGACCGGAAGACATCAGATAGACTTGGAGTACACGCCACGGGATCTGTGAGGCGGCCACAAGGGTGGAGGGCGCGCCCCCCTACCTTGTGGGCCCCTCGTGCCTCCCCTAACCTATTTCTTCCGCCTATAAATACCCATATATTCCAGAAACATCAAAACATCCATCAAAATAACTTTTCCGCTGCCATAACCTTTTGTTCTCGCGAGATCCCATCTGGAGGCCTTTTTCGGTACTCTGTCGGCGGGGGAATCAACCACGGAGGGCATCTACATCAACCCTATTTCCCTTCCGATGATGTGTGAGTAGTTTACCACAAACCTATGGGTCCATAGCTAGTAGCTAGATGGATTCTTCTCTCTCTTGGATCCTCTATACCATGTTCTCCTTGTTGTTCTTTGAGATCTATTCGATGTAATCTTCTTTCGCGGTGTGTTTGCCAAGATCCGATGAATTGTGAGTTTATGTTCAGATTATCTATGAATATTATTTGAGTATTTTCTGAATTCTTATATGCATGATCTACTATCTTAGTAATTCTCTTCGAACTATCGGTTTTGTTTGGCCTACTAGATTGATGTTTCTTGCAATGGGAGAAGTGCTTTGCTTTGGGTTCAATCTTGCGGTGCTCAATCCCAGTGATAGTAGGGGACATGACACGTATTGTATTGTTGCATCGAGGATAAAAAGATGGGGTTTTCATCATATTGCTTGAGTTAATTCCTCTACATCTTGTCATCTTGCTTAAGGCGTTACTCTATTCTTATGAACTTAATACTCTAGATGCAGGCAGGAGTCGGTCGATGTGTGGAGTAATAGTAGTAGATGCAGGCAGGAGTCAGTCTACTTGTCTTGGACGTGATGCCTATATTCATGATCATTGCCTTAGATGTCTTCATAATTATTCACTTTTCTATCAATTGCTTGGCAGTAATTTGTTCACCCATCATAATATTTGCTATCATGAGAGAAGCCTCTAGTGAAACCTATGGCCCCCAGGTCTATTTTACATCTTATAAGTTTCAAATCTACTATTTTGCAATCTTTTACTTTTCTATCTATAAACCAAAAACCGAAAAATATTTACTTTATTTGTTAATCTATCTCTATCGGATCTCACTTTTGCAAATTACCTAGAAGGGATTGACAACCCCTTTATAGCATTAGGTGCAAGTTGTTTGATTGTTTGTGCATGTATTTGGCGACTTGTGTGTAATCTCCTACTGGAGTGATACCTTGGTTCTCAAAAACTGAGGGAAATACTTACTTCACTCTGCTGCATCACCCTTTCCTCTTCAAGGGAAACACCAACTTACCTCGAGAAAGCAGCGAGGAAGCAAACATCAATTTGCCAAATTTCATAATCATAAAATGCGACAATTGCTAACATGATTCGGACAGACTTAAGCATCATTACGGGTGAGAAAGTCTCATCGTAGTCAACTTCTTGAAATTGTCAAAAACCCTTTGCGACAAGTCGAGCTTTGTAGACAGTGACATTACCATCAGCGTTAGTCTTCTTCTTGAAGATCCATTTATTCTCTATGGCTTGCTGGTCATTGGGCAAGTCAACCAAAGTCCACACTTTTTTCTCATACATGGATCCCATCTCAGATTTCATGGCCTCAAGCCATTTTTAAGAATTTGGGCTCGTCATAGCTTTTTCATAGTTTGAAGGTTCACCGTTGTGTAACAACATGACTTCCAAGACAGGGTTACCATACCACTCTGGTGTGGTACGTGTTCTGGTCGACCTTCGAGGTTCAGTAGTAACTTGATCCAAAGTTTCATGATCTTCATCATTAACTTCTTATCTAGTTGGTGTAGGCATCACGGGAACAGTTTTCTCTGATGAACTACTTCCCAATTCGAGAGAAGGTACAATTACCTCATCAAGTTCTACTTTCCTCCCACTCACTTCTTTCGAGAGAAACTCCTTCTCTATAAAGTACCCATTCTTAGCAACAAATATCTTGCCTTCGGATCTATGGTAGAAGGTGTACCCAATAGTTTCTTTGGGTATCCTATGAAGACACACTTCTCCGATTTGGGTTCGAGCTTATCAGGCTGAAGCCTTTTGACATAAGTGTCGCAACCCAAAACTTTAAGAAATGACAGTTTTGGTTTCTTGCCAAACCATAGTTCATACGGTGTCATCTCAACGGATTTAGACGGTGCCCTATTTAATGCGAATGCGGTTGTCTCTAATGCATAACCCCAAAATGATAGAGGCAAATCGGTAAGAGACATCATAGAACGCACCATATCCAATAGAGTACGCTTACGACGTTCGGACCCACCATTACGTTGTGGTGTTCCAGGTGGCATGAGTTCTGAAACTATTCCACATTGTTTTAAATGAAGGCCAAACTCGTAACTCAAATATTCGCCTTCGTGATCAGATAGTAGAAACTTTATTTTCTTGTTATGATGATTCTCTACTTCACTCTTAAATTCTTTGAACTTTTCGAATGTTTCAGACTTGTGTTTCATCAAGTAGATATACCCATACCTACTCAAATCATCTGTGAAGGTGAGAAAATAACGATACCCGCCGAGTGCTTCAATACTCATTGGACCGCATACATCGGTATGTATTATTTCCAATAAGTCATTAGCTCACTCCATTGTTCCGGAGAACGGAGTTATTAGCTTACTTCAATACCTGCTGAGGGAAGCTCCGGTTCTGGCTCGACACCCCTGGGGTAGTCTTCTTTTGAGCTCGCGGACTAGGCTGTCCTCCTCAATCTTGTCTTGGTCGCCTTGATCGATTTTGGAACCGAGTGCGTTGGCTGCGTCTTTCGTCGACTGAACTTTGCGCTAGGCGTCGGGTGTTGTTGGCTTGCGCAGTTTTCGGCGGGGTTGGTTGCTCTTTGGTAACCGGATTCCTCGGGGTTTCGAAATTTGGGAAGCGCGCGGGGCGGGACGTGTCGCAGCAATCGGACGGATATGCTTGAGACGCCTTGATCCCCGTGCCACCTTTTTCGCCACGTATCGCGTCTGCGCCTCTTGCAGGATTTGATAAGATTGCTCGGGGCCACCGGTCAGCCACTCGACCGGGGCGCTATAAGTGCGCGCCGAACCCGAAGCGGGAGCACTGTGCGCCCATTCCTTCTTCTTTTGCCTCTGCCTCTGTGCCGTGCCTCTGCTTCTTCTCGCCTTTCTCCACAGCAACCGCCGGCGCGTGTGCCATGGGCAAGGACAAGACCGCGGCGATGGAGCGTTCAAAGAAGGTGGCGACGGGGAAGGGGAGGCGGTCCGGTCGGAGCGGATCGTCGTCGAGGTCTGGGCTCCCTCCTGGTTGGATCCAGGGGGATTGGATCCGGTCCACCGTAGCGGCGGAGGATCTGGAGGAGCTGGAGGAGGAGGGGCTGATCGCTCGCGGCTCTTGGCGGGTGCCGGAGGGCGAGCTCGAGCCTTGGCCGCGGGAGGGCGAGTGCGTCCTCCTCGCGACCCACGTCGACCGTGGTTTCTCCATGCCTCCGCACCCCTTTTTTCGTGCTTTCTTGATTTTCTTCGGCACCCAGCTGCATTACTTCACGCCCAATTCCATCGCTTTCCTTTCCGCGTTCCTTTCCATGTGCGAGAACTTCCTCGGCTGCCGACCGCACTGGGGTTTGTTCAAGCATATATTTACCTGCCGCTCGCAAACCGTTAAGAAGGCGAACCCGAGCGACGATAAGACGCATGTCCTCCAGGCGTGCGGCGGGCTCGGAATCCAACTTAGGAATAGGAGCACTTTTCCCCCCTTAATCTTTTCGGAGTCGATTCGGGGCTAGCAGTCGACTTGGTTCTATTATAAGGACAGTCCGACCCTGGGTCAGTCGACTGGTCTTCCCCCTTTCTCTCTTGGTCGAGCCAGCCAGCCTCCTTCAATGATAGTGGGCAAAGCCGAGAGGGCCGAAGTGAACATGTTGGTAGAGCGGGTCGTCTAGTTGGTCCGCGAGGGTGTAACAGGGATGGATCTATTTGAGGTGTACCTCATGCGGAGGATCCAGCCGCTCCAGGCTCGGGACCACCCGATGTGGTTGTACTCCGGCACCGACGACTCGTCACGGGTCCACCCGGAGGCGGCCGACGTGAAGTACGTGGTGCAGTGCCTGAAGTGCATCATGGGGAACAAAGACAACCCCAGGGGCTCCGGGAGGGTCCTCCCATTCGACGCTGACCATCTGCCCGATAAGGTTTATCTTCGGCTCCCGAGTGATGTTTCTGTCGTTGGCTTGTAATTTGTCTCGACGGATCCGACTGATACTTGCTGCCCAACAGGGATCTGGTCCAGGAGGGCGAGGAGGGCGTGGGCGACGCCACCGAGTGGAGGTCGGAGGAGGAGACTGAGGAGGAGAGCGAGGACTACAGCAGCGGGGAGGAGGTCGAGTCACCTCCCCGTGACGAGAGGCGGTCCAAGGGGAAGCACGACCCAGGGGCTGCGCGCCCCCGGACAGGTCCCTCTGGCTCCCAAATGCCCAAGCGCGCTCGCACGGCCACTCCTGATCCCTCTGAGAAGGCGCCCAAGCACCCCAAGGTTACCACCACCAAGCCCCGGAAGGCCCTGCCCCGGATTAAGGTGGATGTCCCCATCGCCTCCACGTAAGTATCATTCAGTTTTATTTCTTCTTGTCTTTTGGAGGTCGGCCGTGTCTTCTGTCGATTCATCTTCGAGGGGTTTCTTCAGCGCTGCTGCTTCCACGACCTCGATGGACATTGACAAGTGTCGGGACGACGAGGAGACCGCAGACGCCGCGACATCCCGCACAGGTGCGGGTTATAGATCGTGTCTTGTTTTTTTCGTCGGTTAGGGGTGACGGTCGACTGAACTTCGCTATTGTTTGTATTGAAATGCCGCGCCATGTCATAGAGCTCCCAGATGACGATGATGATGTTGATGAGGAGCGCTTGGGAGGGGATCGGCGGCACACAGGGAAGAAGGGTCTGAAGGCGCCTTCTGGCCCAGAGGCCCAACAGCAGGAAGACGCGGCCCGAGCCACGGTCTCCTTCGCCGACCCCGTGTCGACCATACGCCTTGTCTCGTCAGCTAGAGGGGCCATCGACCCAGCGCTTGTCTCGACTGTCGACCCAGCGCCTGCTCCGGCCGTCGACCCAGCGCCTGCTCCAGCCGTCGACCCAGCGCCTGCTCCGGCCGTCGATCCAGCGCCTGCTCCGGCGTCCGTTCTCTTCTCCTCCTACCGCCTCCCGGAGGATCCCGTGGGAGCAGCTCAAGAAGTCGTTCGCCAGGCGGAGTTGATGATGGAGAAGACAAAGGCGGCGTACGAGGCCAGCATGGCTGCTTACGACGCTAGTTCTGCTCTTCGGGCCAACGTCCAGGTTTGTTTTCTCCACTGGTTGGCTTGCTGCACTGGCATAGTCTTTGGCTTTGAAAGAACCTGCTACTTTGTTCGTAAGATGATGTCACACCCACTTGGTGAGAGTCTTGATGTGTTTGCTTTCAACTTCCCTTGAGCTCGAGCCAGACTGATCTTGGCCAAGTGAGAACTAGTGGGGGCACGCTCAGTGCACCCACTGGGTGTAGTCCCCGAGACCGTGGTCGACTGCTGGCAGTCGGCCATGGTCTGATGATAGAACTTTTCTTCCTTGTAGTTTTTTTTAGCTCGAGCCAGACTGATCTTGGCCGAGTGAGAACCAGTGGGGGCATGCTCAGTGTGAAGGAAATATGCCCTAGAGGCAATAATAAAGATGTTATTTATATTTCCTTATATCATGATAAATGTCTTTTATTCATGCTAGAATTGTATTAACCGGAAACTTAGTACATGTGTGAATACATAGACAAAACAGTATGTCCCTAGTATGCCTCTACTAGACTAGCTCATTGATCAAAGATGGTTATGTTTCCTAGCCATAGACATGAGTTGTCATTTGATCAACGGGATCACATCATTAGGAGAATGATGTGATGGACAAGACCCATCCGTTAGCATAGCACTATGATCGTTTAGTTTAACTGTTATTGCTTTCTTCATGACTTATACATGTTCCTATGACTATGAGATTATGCAACTCCCGAATACCGTAGGAACACCTTGTGTGCTATCAAACGTCACAACGTAACTGGGTGATCATAAAGATGCTCTACAGGTGTCTCCGAAAGTATTTGTGGTGTTGGCATAGATCAAGATTAGGATTTGTCACTCCGAGTGTCGGAGAGGTATCTCTGGGCCCTCTCGGTAACACACATCACAATAAGCCTTGCAAGCAAAAGACTAATGAGATTAGTCACGAGATGATGTGTTACGGAACGAGTAAAGAGACTTGCCGGTAACGAGATTGAACTAGGTATAGAGATACCGACGATCGAATCTCGGGCAAGTAACATACCGTTTGACAAAAGGAACAATGTATGTTGTTATGCGGTTCTGACCGATAAAAGATCTTCGTAGAATATGTAGGAGCCAATATGAACATCCAGGTTCCGCTATTGGTTATTAACCGGAGATGAGTCTCGGTCATGTCTACATAGTTCTCGAACCCGTAGGGTCCGCACGCTTAACGTTTGATGACGATCGGTATTATGAGTTTATGAGTATTGATGTACCGAAGGTAGTTCGGAGTCCCGGATGAGATCACGGACATGACGAGGAGTCACGGAATGTCCGAGACATAAAGATTGATATATTGGACGACTATATTCGGACACCGGAAGTGTTCCGGAAAAGTTTCGGATTTATCGGGATTGCCGGAGGGGGTTACCGGAACCCCCTACGAGAGGGGATGGTCCATAGTGGGCCTAAAGGGAAAGAGAGAGGCAGACCATAGGGCTGGCCGGCGCCCCCACCTAGGGTTCCTAGTTGGACTAGGATTGGGGGGGGCGCCACCTCTCCTATTCCTTTCCCTCTTCCTTCTTTTGGTGAATCCTACTAGGAATAGGATTGCAATCCTATTCCTAGTAGGAGTCCACTCCCTAGCCGCACCAGGAAGGGCCGGCCGGCCTCCCTCCCTTGCTCCTTTATATACGGGGGCAGGGGGCACCCAAAGACACACAAGTTGAATTGTTTTAGCCGTGTGCGGTGCCCCCCTCCACAGAATCACACCTCGGTCATACCGTCGCGGAGCTTAGGCGAAGCCCTGCGCCGGTGAACACATCATATCCGTCACCACGCCGTCGTGCTGACGAAACTCTCCCGTGAAGCTCAACTGGATCAAGAGCTCGTGGGACGTCATCAAGCTGAACGTGTGCTGAACGCGGAGGTGCCGTACGTTCGGTGCTTGATCGGTTGGATCGCGAAGAAGTTCGACAACATCAACCGCGTCACTTGACGCTTCCGCTCCCGGTCTACGAGGGTACGTAGACACACTCTTCCCTCTCTTTGCTATGCTTCTGGTAGATAGATCTTGCGTGATCGTAGGAAAATTTTAAAATACTACGTTCCCCAACAGTGGCATCATGAGCCAGGTCTATGCGTAGATGATATGCACGAGTAGAACACAATGAGTTGTGGGCGATACTAGTCATACTGCTTACCAGCATGTCATACTTTGCTTCGGCGGTATTGTGAGATGAAGCGGCCTGGACCGACATTACGCGTACGCTTACGCGAGACTGGTTTCACCGTTACGAGCACTCGTTGCTTAAAGGTGACTGGCGGGTGTCTGTCTCTCTCACTTTAGCTTAATCAAGTGTGGCTACGCCCGGTCCTTGTGAAGGTTAAAACAACACATACTTGACGAAACATCGTTGTGGTTTTGTATGCGTAGGTAAGAACGGTTCTTTCTAAAGCCCGTAGCAGCCACGTAAAACTTGCAACAACAAAGTAGAGGACGTCTAACTTGTTTTTGCAGGGCATGTTGTGATGTGATATGGTCAAGACATGATGAGTTATACGGTTTTGTATGAGATGATCATGTTTTGTGAGGGTGATCATGACGGTGCTTTGGAGATGGAGATCAAAAGCACAAGATGATGATGGCCATATCATGTCACATATTTTGATTGCATGTGATGTTTATCTTATTATGCTTCTTATTTTGCTTAGAACGACGGTAGCATTATAAGATGATCCCTTACTAAATTTCAAGGTATAAGTGTTCTCCCTGAGTATGCACCGTTGCGAAAGTTCGTCGTGCCGAGATACCACGTGATGATCGGGTGTGATAAGCTCTACGTTCAAATACAACGGGTGTAAGCCAGTTTTGCACACGCAGAATACTCGGGTTAAACTTGACGAGCCTAGCATATGCAGATATGGCCTCGGAACACTGGAGACCGAAAGGTCGAGCGTGAATCATATAGTAGATATGATCAACATAAGATGTTCACCATTGAAACTACTCCATCTCACGTGATGATCGGACATGGTTTAGTTGATTTGGATCACGTGATCATTTAGATGACCGGAGGGATGTCTATCTAAGTGGGAGTTCTTAAGTAATATGATTAAATTGAACTTTAATTTATCATGAACTTAGTCCTGGTAGTATTAGCATATCTATGTTGTAGATCAATAGCTCGCGATGTTGCTCCCCGATTATTTTTCATATGTTCCTAGAGAAAACCAAGTTGAAAGATGTTAGTAGCAATGATGCGGAATTGTTCCGTGATCTGAGGATTATCCTCATTGCTGCACAGAAGAATTATGTCCTTGATGCACCGCTAGGTGACAGACCTATTGCAGGAGCAGATGTAGACGTTATGAACGTTTTGACAAAAGCTCGATATGATGACTACTTGATAGTTTAAGTGCACCATGCTTTACGGCTTAGAACCGGGACTTCAAAAACGTTTTGAACGCCATGGAGCATATAAGATGTTCCAAGAGTTGAAATTAGTATTTCATACTCATGCCCGTGTCGAGAGGTATAAGACCTCTGACAGTACTTTGCCTACAAGATGGAGGAGAATAGCTCAACCAGTGAGCATGTGCTCAGATTGTCTGGGTACAACAATTACTTGAATCAAGTGGGAGTTATTCTTCCAGATAAAATAGTAATTGACAAAGTTCTCTAGTCACTATCACCAAGTTAGTAGAACTTCGTGATGAACTATAATATGCAAGGGATGACGAAGGTAATTCCCGAGCTCTTCGCGATCCTGAAATCGGCGAAGGTAGAAATCAAGAAAGAGCATCAAGTGTTGATGGTTGATAAGACCACTTGTTTCAAGTAAAGGGCAAAGGGATAGAAGGGGAACTTCAAAAGGAATGACAAGCAAGCTGTCACACCCGTGAAGAAACCCAAAGCTAAACTCAAGCCTGAAACAAGCGCTTCTACTGCAAAGGAAATGGTCACTAGAAGTGGAACTGCCCTAGATATTTGGCGGATAAGAAGGATGGCAAAGTGAACAAAGGTATATTTGATATACAGATTATTGATGAGTATTTTACTAGTGTTCATAGCAACCCCTCGGTGCTTGATATTGGTTCAGTTGCTAAAGAGTAGTAACTCGAAGTGGGAGTTGCATAATGAACATAAACTAGTTAAAGGATGAAGTGACGATGTGTATTGGAAGCAGTTCCAAGATTGATATGATCATCATCGCACACTCCCTATACTTTCGGGATTAGTGTTGAACCTAAATAAGTGTTATTTAGTGTTTGTGTTGAGCATGAATATGATTTGATCATGTTTATTGCAATACGGTTATTCATGTAAGTTAGAGAATAATTGTTGTTCTGTCTACATGAATAAAACCTTCTATGGTCATACACCCAATGAAAATGGTTTGTTGGATCTCGATCGTGTGATACACATATTCATAATATTGAAGCCAAAAGATGAAAGGTTAATAATGATAGTGCAACTTATTTGTGGCACTGCCGTTTAGGTCATATTGGTGTAAAACGCATGAAGAAACTCCATAATGATGGACTTTTGGAATCATTTGATTATGAATCATTTGGTGCTTGTGAACCATGCCACATGGGCAAGATGACTAAAACTCCGTTCTCCGGAACTATGGAGCGAGCAACAGATTTGTTGGAGATCATACATACAGATGTATGTGGACCAATAAGTGTTGAAGCTCGCGGCGGGTATCGTTATTTTCTGACCTTCACTGATGATTTGAGCAGATATGGGTATATCTACTTAATGAAGCACAAGTCTGAAACATTTGAAAAGTTCAAAGAATTTCAGAGTGAAGTGGAGAATCATCGTAACAAGAAAATAAGAGTTTCTACGATATGATCGTAGAGGTAAAATATTTGAGTTAGCGAGTTTGGCCTTCAGTAAAAACAATGTGAAATAGTTTCACTACTCACGCCACCCGGAACACCACAGCGTAATAGTGTGTCTGAACGTGGTAACCGTACTTTATTGGATATGGTGCGATCTATGATGTCTCTTACCGATTTACCACTATCGCTTTTGGGGTTATGCATTAGAGACAGCTGCATTCACGTTAAATAGGGCACCATCTAAATCCGTTGATACGACACCTTATGAACTATGGTTTGGCAAGAAACCAAAGTTGTCGTTTCTTTAAGTTTGGGACTGCGATGCTTATGTGAAAAAGTTTCAACATGATAAGCTCGAACCCAAATCAGAGAAGTAAATCTTCATAGGATACCCAAAAGAAACTGTTGGGTACACCTTCTATCACAGATCCGAAGACAAGGTCTTTGTTGCTATGGATCCTTTCTAGAGAAAGAGTTTCTCTCGAAAGAAGTGAGTGGGAGGAAAGTAGAACTTGATGAGGTAATTGTACCTTCTCCCGGATTGGAGAGTAGTACATCACAGGAAATTGTTCCAGTGATTCCTACACCAATTAGTGAGGAAGTTAATGATAATGATCATGAAACTTCGGATCAAGTTTCTGCTGAACGTCGTAGATCAACCAGAGTATGTTCCGCACCAGAGTGGTACGGCAACCCAGTTCTAGAAATCATGTTACTAGACCATGATGAACCTACGAACTATGAGGAAGCGATGATGAGCCCAGATTCCGCAAAATGGCTTGAAGCCATGAAATCTGATATGGGATCCATGTATGAGAACAAAGTGTGGACTTTGGTTGACTTGCCCGATGATCGGCAAGCCATCGAAAATAAATGGATCTTCAAGAGGAAGACCGACGCAGATGGTAATATTACTGTTTACAAAGCTCGACTTGTTGCGAAAGGTTTTCGACAAGTTCAAGGAATTGACTACGATGAGACTTTCTCACCTGTAGCGATGCTTAAGTCTGTCCGAATCATGTTAGCAATTGCCACATTTTATGAAATCTGGCAAATGGATAACGAAATTGCGTTCTTTAATGGAATTATTAAGGAAGAGTTGTATATGATGCAACCAGAAGGTTTTGTCAATCCTAAAGGTGCTAGCAAATTGTGCAAACTCCAGCGATCCATCTATGGAGTGGTGCAAGCATCTCGGAGTTGGAATATACGCTTTGATAAGTTGATCAAAGCATATAGATTTATACAGACTTGCGGTGAAGCCTGTATTTACAATAAGTGAGTGGGAGCACTACAACCTTTCTGATAAGTATATGTGAATGACATATTGTCGATCGGAAATGATGTAGAATTTTCTGGAAAGCATAAAGGAGTATTTGAAAGAATTTTTCAAAGAAAGACCTTGGTAAAGCTGCTTACATATTAGGCATCAAAATCTATAGAGATAGATCAAGACGCTTAATTGGACTTTCACAAAGCACATACCTTGATAAGATTTTGAAGAAGTTCAAAATGGATCAGTCAAAGAAAGGGTTCTTGCCTGTTTTACAAGGTATGAAGTTGAGTAAGACTCAATGCCCGACCACTGCAGAAGATAGAGAGAAAATGAAAGTCATTCCCTATGCCTCAGCCATTGGATCTATCATGTATGCAATGCTGTGTACCAGACCTGATGTGTGCCTTGCTATAAGTCTAGCAGGGAGGTACCAAAGTAATCCAGGAGTGGATCACTGTACAGCGGTCAAAATTATCCTTAGTAATTGGATGACTAAGGAAATATTTCTCGATTATGGAGGTGATAAAGAGTTCGTCGTAAAGGGTTACGCCGATGCAAGCTTTGACACTAAATCCAGATGACTCTAAGTATCAATCTGGATGCGTATTGAAAGTGGGAGCAATTAGCTAGAGTAGCTCTATGCAGAGCATTGTAGACATAGAAATTTACAAAATACATACGGATCTGAATGTGACAGACCCGTTGACTAAACTTCTCTCACAAGCAAAACATGATCACACCTTATTACTCTTGGGTATTAATCACATAGCGATGTGAACTAGATTATTGACTCTAGTAAACCCTTTGGGTGTTGGTCACATGGCGATGTGAACTATGGGTGTTATTCACATAACGATGTGAACTATCGGTATTAAATCACATGGCGATGTGAGCTAGATTATTGACTCTAGTGCAAGTGGGAGACTGAAAGAAAATATGCCCTAGAGGCAATAATAAAGATGTTATTTATATTTCCTTATACCATGATAAATGTCTTTTATTCATGCTAGAATTGTATTAACCGGAAACTTAGTACATGTGTGAATACATAGACAAAACAGTATGTCCCTAGTATGCCTCTACTAGACTAGCTCATTGATCAAAGATGGTTATGTTTCCTAGCCATAGACATGAGTTCTCATTTGATCAACGGGATCACATCATTAGGAGAATGATGTGATGGACAAGACCCATCCGTTAGCATAGCACTATGATCGTTTAGTTTAACTGCTATTGCTTTCTTCATGACTTATACATGTTCCTATGACTATGAGATTATGCAACTCCCGAATACCGTAGGAACACCTTGTGTGCTATCAAACGTCACAACGTAATTGGGTGATCATAAAGATGCTCTACAGGTGTCTCCGAAAAGTATTTGTGGTGTTGGCATAGATCAAGATTAGGATTTGTCACTCCGAGTGTCGGAGAGGTATCTCTGGGCCCTCTCGGTAACACACATCACAATAAGCCTTGCAAGCAAAAGACTAATGAGATTAGTCACGAGATGATGTGTTACGGAACGAGTAAAGAGACTTGCCGGTAACGAGATTGAACTAGGTATAGAGATACCGACGATCGAATCTCGGGCAAGTAACATACCGTTTGACAAAAGGAACAACGTATGTTGTTATGCGGTTCTGACCGATAAAAGATCTTCGTAGAATATGTAGGAGCCAATATGAACATCCAGGTTCCGCTATTGGTTATTAACCGGAGATGAGTCTTGGTCATGTCTACATAGTTCTCGAACCCGTAGGGTCCGCACGCTTAACGTTTGATGACGATCGGTATTATGAGTTTATGAGTATTGATGTACCGAAGGTAGTTCGGAGTCCCGGATGAGATCACGGACATGACGAGGAGTCTTGGAATGTCCGAGACATAAAGATTGATATATTGGACGACTATATTCGGACACCGGAAGTGTTCCGGAAAAGTTTCGGATTTATCGGGATTGCCGGAGGGGGTTACCGGAACCCCCTACGAGAGGGGATGGTCCATAGTGGGCCTAAAGGGAAAGAGAGAGGCAGCCCATAGGGCTGGCCGGCGCCCCCACCTAGGGTTCCTAGTTGGACTAGGATTGGGGGGGGGGGCGCCACCTCTCCTATTCCTTTCCCTCTTCCTTCTTTTGGTGAATCCTACTAGGAATAGGATTGCAATCCTATTCCTAGTAGGAGTCCACTCCCTAGCCGCACCAGGAAGGGCCGGCCGGCCTCCCTCCCTTGCTCCTTTATATACGGGGGCAGGGGGGCACCCAAAGACACACAAGTTGAATTGTTTTAGCCGTGTGCGGTGCCCCCCTCCACAGAATCACACCTCGGTCATACCGTCGCGGAGCTTAGGCGAAGCCCTGCGCCGATGAACACATCATATCCGTCACCACGCCGTCGTGCTGACGAAACTCTCCCGTGAAGCTCAACTGGATCAAGAGCTCATGGGACGTCATCAAGCTGAACGTGTGCTGAACGCGGAGGTGCCGTACGTTCGGTGCTTGATCGGTTGGATCGCGAAGAAGTTTGACAACATCAACCGCGTCACTTGACGCTTCCGCTCCCGGTCTACGAGGGTACGTAGACACACTCTTCCCTCTCGTTGCTATGCTTCTGGTAGATAGATCTTGCGTGATCGTAGGAAAATTTTAAAATACTACGTTCCCCAACACAGTGCACCCACTGGGTGTAGTCCCCGAGATTGCGGTTGAGTGTTTGACTCGACTGTAGTCTTATAATCTTGTCTTGTCGTGTTGATGCAGAAATCCTGTGAGTTTGGAGACAAATTTGCAGACCTCGAGAAGAAGCCAATCCAGCTCAATCTTGACTTGCAGCCGGCTCGGGGCCACCTGAAGAGGACGCAGGATGATGCGGCTGGTAACTAATGCTAACCATTTGTCGACTGACTTTTTGATAAATATGCCTTGTGTCTCCTCATGTTCATCTGTCCAGTGATGTCTTTGGTAGGTCAACTGAAAGCAGCCTTGGAGCAGAAAGATCTCGACCTGGCGGCGGCGCAGCAGGCGGCTCAAGAGAAGGCAGAACTGGCGGCGCAGAAGCTGGCTTCTGTAGGCGCGCTTGAGGCGGAGATCGTCAGGCTGAGAGGCTCACTCGACGCAGCTAATCACGAGGTGACTCGACTGAAGAATGCCAAGAGCGTCCTGAACGATAAGTACGATGTCCTCTTCTAGAAGAGGATTGATCTTGAGGCTTATCTGGGCAACCTTACCAAGAAGTGGTACCTCGTACTCGAAGGTACGTCTATCTGGTTCAAGCCGAGTTGGATCGGTCGACCCATGTTGTATTTGCTTACTCGACTTGTTTCCCGTGGTGCAGAATTCTACCGCAACTTCGAAGAAGAGACTGGGCGGGTTGAGCCCGGCCTGGACCCAGCCAATTCCATCGTCAAGGACGAGGTTGCCATGAACATCTTGAGGCTGGAGTCCCGTCTTACTGCTGCCACGGACTATCTGGGGCGGCTGAAGGCGGTGATGGCCTGGATCGACACCGCGCTCTGGAGGGGAGTCATGCAGGAGAACGACCTCGAGTCTCTGATGACTCGACTCAATGAGATCCCCAACCGAGTGCAGGAGTGGAAGAAGTCGTCCGCCCGAGGTGGAGCCGACGTGGCGCTGTCCTTGGTCTGTGTGCACTGCAAGGAAGTGAAGGAGAGAAGGCTCGCAGCGCTCAAGGTCGCCAATACGAAGGAGCTCCAATTCCCGTCGTTTATGGAGACTTTCTTGGAAGCAGCCACCCACATCGCCGACGGGGTCGACCTGGATCAGTTTGTTGCACCTGCGCGTCCGCCTCCTCCTGAGGAATGAGTGAACTTTGACACTTTAATTCGATTTGCCTCGGAATGCTGAGTGGTCTTGTAATCGTTAAACTCTGGTGGGCCCGTGGCCCAAGTACTTTTGCCCGAAACTTGCGGGATTTTATCTCGATTTGATTCCTTGGCTTGTGACTCTTTTCTTTGATCGCTTGAATCTTTGAGTCGACGCTTCGATGGCGACGTTGTACTTGCGGCGGAGCTCGGAGGACCGCGACTAAGCTTCCGAGTGGGAGGATTGCTCTTCACTCGGAGTGAATATTTTGTAGCTTAGGCGGGTCACGGGGCTGGAGCTAAGCCCCCGAGTGAGAGGGTTGCTCTTCACTCGGAGTGGATGTTTGTAACTTAGGCGATTCCAAGCTACGTTGTATTTGTGGCGGAGCTCGGAAGGCAGAGCCACATTATACTTGTGACGCAGCTCGGAGGACCGCAGCTAAGCCCCCAAGTGAGAGGGTTGCTCTTCACTCTGAGTGGATGTTTGTCACTTAGGCGAGTCACGGGGCCGCAGCTAAGCCCCCGAGTGAGAGGGTTGCTCTTCACTCGGAGTGGATGTTTGTAACTTAGGTGATTCCAAGCTACGTTGTATTTGTGGCGGAGCTCGGAAGGCAGAGCCACAT
>LR738714.1:148195060-148214098 GCA_902687465.1 Secale cereale | reverse complement strand
AGCTAAGCCCCCGAGTGAGAGGGTTGCTCTTCACTCGGAGTGGATGTTTGTCACTTAGGCGAGTCACGGGGCCGCAGCTAAGCCCCCGAGTGAGAGGGTTGCTCTTCACTCGGAGTGGATGTTTGTAACTTAGGCGATTCCAAGCTACGTTGTATTTGTGGCGGAGCTCGGAAGGCAGAGCCACATTATACTTGTGATGTAGCTCGGAGGACCGCAGCTAAGCCCCCGAGTGAGAGGGTTGCTCTTCACTCGGAGTGGGTGTTTGTAACTTAGGCGAATCGGGTTCGCGGCTAAGCCTCCGAGTGAGAGCGTTGCTCTTCACTCGGAGTGAGTGTTTGAAACTTAGGCGAATCGGGTTCGCGGCTAAGCACCCACTGGGGGATTTTGAAGACTAGTGTTTTTAGAAAACAACAATCAATAAAGGACCATTGCAAATTTGTCTTTGAAACAAATTGGAAAAATCTTTATTACAACTCGACCATCGAGTGTTTCAACTGTAGAAGCGGCGGAGCAGGTCCGCGTTCCACGAACGAGGTTCGTCTTTCTTCTTGGCGACATTGTAGAGGTGGTATGCTCCGTTGTGCAGTACCTTGGTGATGACGAATGGACCTTCCCAGGCCGGGGCGAGCTTGTGCGGTCGTTTCTGATGCACTCGAAGGACCAGGTCTCCTTCCTGGAATGCTCGGCTTCGGACGTTGTGAGCATGGAATCGGCGCAGGTCTTGCTGATAGATGGTCGACCGGATCAAGGCCATCTCTCGTTCCTCTTCCAAAAGGTCGACTGCATCCTGACGAGCCTGCTCTGCCTCGGCTTCGGAGAAGAGTTCCACTCTAGGGGCGTTGTGCAATAAGTCGCACGGCAACACAGCTTCGGCTCCATAGACCATGAAGAAAGGGGTACGGCCGGTCGAACGGTTTGGAGTTGTCCTCAGACCCCATAGGACAGATGGTAGTTCAGTTACCCAAGCCCCGCGGCATGCTTAAGATCTCGCTTGAGCCGCAGCTTTAGGCCTTGGAGGATCAAACCATTTGCCCTTTCTGCATGTCCATTTGACTGTGGATGCGCCACGGAGGCGTAGTCGACTCGTATTCCTTGAGAAGCACAGAAAGCTCTGAATTCATCCGAGTCAAAGTTGGAACTGTTGTCTGTGATGATACTGTGGGGAACTCCATATCTGAATATCAATTCCCTGATGAAGCCGATGACAGAGCTCGACTCGAGGTTCTTGATGGGCTTGGCCTCAATCCATTTGGTGAACTTGTCGACTGCCACGAGTAGGTGGGTGAATCCGCTTCTGCCCGTTCTGAAGGGGCCGACCATGTCCAAGCCCCAAACAGCGAAGGGCCAGACTAGCGGAATGGTCTTCAAGGCAGACGCCGGCTTGTGAGACATGTTGGAGTAGAACTGGCAACATGCGCACTTGTCCACAATATCCTTGGCCATCTCGTTGGCACGGGGCCAGTAAATCCTGGCTCGGTATGCTTTGGCCACTATGGTCTGAGAGGAAGCGTGGTGGCCGCAAGTTCCCGAGTGAATCTCATCCAGGATCAATCGACCTTCCTCTGGAGTGATGCAGCGCTGAGCGACTCCGGTGACGCTTTCTCTGTAGAGCTGACCCTGAATGACAGTGAACGCCTTGGATCGGCGGATGATCTGGCGCGCTTCCTCCTCATCTTCCGGGAGTTCTTGCCTGAGCAGATATGATATATAAGGCATAGTCCAGTCTGGCGTAATCACTAGGACCTCCATGATCAGGTCGACCACCGCAGGTACTTCAACTTCGGTCGGATCTGACGTACTGACTGGCTATGGGGGCTCTTCCATGAAGGGGTCTTCTTTGACAGAAGGGGTGTGCAGATGCTCCAGGAACACATTCTTGGGAATAGGCTTCCGGGTCGACCCAATTTTTGCGAGGTCATCGGCCAGCTGATTCTTGGATCTGGGCACATGATGGAGCTCTAAACCTTCAAACTTCTTTTCAAGCTTCCGCACTGCTCTGCAATAACTGGTCATCGCCGGGCTCCTCACGTCCCATTCCTTCATCACTTGGTCACCACTAAGTCAGAGTCGCCATAAACCATCAGGCGACGGACGCCGAGTGAGATGGCCATGCGCAACCCGTACAAAAGTGCTTCGTACTCAGTTTCGTTGTTCGATGAGTCAAAGTGGATCTGAAGGACGTAACTGAGCTTGTCGCCCCTAGGAGAAACCAGGACCACGCCTGCGCCGGATCCATTCAGCATCTTGGATCCATCAAAGAACATAGTCCAGTGGTCCGACTGAACTTGAGTCGACAGCTCTTGTTCTATCCACTCGGCCACAAAATCTGCTATAGCCTAAGACTTGATGGCTTTCTTCGCTTCAAACTTGATATCTAACGGAAGAAGTTCAATCGCCCATTTTTCCACTCGACCGGTTGCGTCTCGGTTGTTCAAGATCTATGACAACGGGGCGTCGCTGACGACTGAGATTGTATGGTCCAAAAAGTAATGGGCAACCTTTTTTGCAGTCAAGTAAATCCCGTACACGAGATTTTAGTAATGCGGGTACCTTTGCTTGGAGGGAGTCAAAACTTCGGATATGTAATAGACTGGGCGCTGGACCTTGTATGCCTTGCCCTCTTCTTCCCGCTCAATCGTGAGTACAGTGCTGATAACTTGTCCGGTGGCTGCAATGTATAGTAGAAGAGGCTCTCTGCTGACTGGGGCAGCAAGCACCGGCTGGGTGGACAGCAGGGCTTTGAGCTCTTCAAACGCTGCTTCGGCTTCGGAATTCCACTCGAACTTGTCTGATTTCTTCATGAGTCGGTAGAGGGGCAGTGCCTTCTCACCGAGACGAGAGATGAATCAACTCAATGCGGCCAAGCAACCAGTAAGCTTCTGGACATCGTGTATACACTCGGGGCGTTTCATTCAAAGGATGGTGCTGACCTTCTCTGAATTGGCGTCGATTCCCCGTTCGGAAACGAGAAAACCGAGCAACTTGCCGCTGGCAACTCCAAATGTACACTTTGACGGATTGAGCTTGATATCGTAGCTTCTTAAGGTTGCGAATGTCTCAGCGAGGTCAGTCAGCAGGTCGGAAACTTTTCGTGACTTGACCACAATGTCATCCATGTATGCCTCAACGTTCCGACTGATTTGCTTTATTAAGCACTTCTGGATCATGCGCATGAAGGTAGCGTCGGCATTTTTGAGACCGAAAGGCATGGTGACATAACAGAAACACTCGAAAGGGGTGATGAAAGCTGTCTTGATCTCATCGGGTCTGAATAGATGGATCTGATGGTACCCGGAATACGCGTCCCGAAAGGACAGACGCTCACATCCCGTAGTCGGGTCACCTATCTGATCGATGCGGGGAAGAGGAAAATGATCCTTCGGGTAGGCCCGATTGATGTGCTTGAAATCGATGCACATGCGGAGAGATTTGTCCATCTTGGGGACCATGACGACATTGGCGAGCCACTCGGAGTGGTAAATCTCGCGGATAAACTCAGCTGCCAGGAGCCGAGCCACTTCCTCGCCAATTGCCTTTCGCTTCTCCGCAGCGGACCGACGGAGATGTTCCTTCACAGGTTTCACCTTTGGGTCGACTCGCAAATGGTGCTCAGCCAGTCCCTTGGGCACACCCGGCATGTCTGATGGTTTCCATGCGAAGATGTCCCAGTTCTCACGGAGGAACTGGACAAGCGCTTCTTCCTATTTGTTGTCGAGTGTAGTGGAAATGTGGGTCGGTGCTGCGCTGGGGTCGGTGGGGTGGATGTGCACGGGTTTTGTGTCCCCAGCCGACTGGAAAGCTGACTCGGAAGCCGGCTTCTTTGTCCTCAGCAGATCACTCGGATCCACGCTCTTTTGGTACTCCTCCATCTCTACTACTGCCATCTGCTCGTCAGCGATCTTCGAGCCTTTCTGGAAGCACTCTTCCGCTTTCTGACGGTTCCTAGTGACGGTTATAATGCCATTGGGTCCCTGCATCTTCAGCTTGAGGTAAACGTAACACGGTCTAGCCATGAACCTGGCGTAGGCGGGCCTACCCAGGATGGCGTGATAAGCGATGTTGAAGTCCACTACTTCGAACGTCAGCTTCTCTTCGCGATAATTCTTCGACTCACCAAAGACCACGTCGAGTGTGATTTGACCAAGTGAGTCGGCTTTCTTCCCGTGGATTACCCCGTGGAACCTCATGTTACTTTCGCTCAGCTTGGACATTAGAATGCCCATATCCCGGAGGGTTGCTGCATACAAGATATTCAAGCCACTGCCCCCATCCATCAGGACTCTAGTCAGACGCGTGCCCTCGACCACTGGGTCGACCACCAGTGCTTGCCGCCCAGGGGTGGCAATGTGTGCTGGGTGATCGGACTGATCGAATGTGATGGGGGTCTTGGACCATTTCAAAAACGTGGGGGTAGCCGAGGCAACCATGTTTACTTCTCTATTGATGACTTTCAGTCAACTTTTGCTCTCGACGTCCACGAACATCACCAAAGTGGAGTTGATCTGGGGGTATCCTCCATCCCCTTCCTTGTCTTCGGACTCTTCTGACTCCTTTCCCTTCTCAGTCGATTGATCTTTCTGGAAGTTCTGGATCAGGAGCCGACACTGTCGAGTGGTGTGCTTGGGATACACCAAGTTTCCCTCTTCATCTTTCTTTGTGTGAATGGGGCACAGCTGGCCGAGTACATCATTCCCAGCTTGATCCTTCACTTTCTTGGGGGCCCAGGACCCCTTCGGCATTCCTTTGCCCTTTCCCTGATTGACCACTGTAGCCTCGCCCTGATCAGCTGGCTCAGCCTTGCGCTTGTTCTTCCGATTGGAATTCTGATCTTCCTACCCGACTGGTTTCTTGCCGCTGCGGAGCCGATCGGCATCTTCGCCGTTGGCGTACCGACTGGCAATCTCCATCATCCGCGACAGGGACATATCGCCAGTTCGACCAAACTTCAGATTCAGCTCTCGGTTACGTATGCCCTCCTTGAAGGCGCAAACTGCCTGATGCTCGGACATATTTTCCACTGTGTGATGCAGGGTGGTCCATCGCTGGATGTAATCCCTCAAAGTTTCATTTGACTTCTGCGCGCAGTGCTGAAGCTCTGCGAGTCCAGCAGGCCGCTTGCAGGTGCCTTCGAAGGTCCGAATGAACACTCGCGCGAGCTCTTCCCAACTGTAAATACTCCCGGGGGCCAACTGATTGAGCCATGCCCGAGCCGAACCGCTCAACATCAGAGGGAGGTGCTTCATGGCCACGTCGTCGTTGCCGCCTCCGATCTGTACAGCCACTCGGTAGTCTTCTAGCCAGGTGTCTGGTTTTGACTCGCCGGTGAACTTGCTTACTCCCGTCGCAACCTGAAGTTCGGGGGGGGGGGGTCTCTACGGCTCTGATGGCACTGCAGAAACACTCGGGTCCAGAGACACGTGCTCGGCTCCCACTCGGTTGATCTCTGCCTTGATCTTCTCTGAACGCCCTATTCCGGTCAACCCGTCCTTGCACAAGGATTGACCTTGCATCAAAACCTGGCCTCCGGGGATCTGGGGGAACCCTTCGCTCGTCGTCGCGCAGGCGCCTGCTCTCGTGCCGCCGGGGCGAGTATGATCCGCTTCCCGGAGGAGGCGTAGGCACTCGTCGGCGGTCATTATGACCGGGTCGACGGTCGTGTTGCTCGTCGTTCCGACCCAGATGCCGGTCTTGCCGCAGGCCACGTTCCTCACGCCTTGGGGGCGATCTTGGACTGTGTGCTGACCAAACGGTGTCCGCAGCTACCAATCTACTGTGAATCTTGTTGCGCGACTGAGAAATAGCCGTGTTTTGCTCCTCAGCCGTCCGGAGCAAAGCTCGGATCTGCGGAAGACCTCTCCCAGCCTCCGACTGAGAAGGTTGGATCGACTCCGCGATGCGAGCCGCGGCTTCAAGGTTCTGGACTGGTGTGCGGAACACCTGAGTCTCGCGCGGGTGCGATTGCCGCGGTCGTCGACTAGACTCGGGGACCAGCCGGCGGGCCTGTTCGTCGAGTGCGCGCTGGATATTTTCCAAGCGCATGGCTTCCAGGGCCAGAGCCTTCGGAGAATCTCCCACGATGGGAGTGAAAAGCGCGTTTTCGTTGCGGTGACAAAGCTCAGCCCTTTGCTCGGTGGTGAGGGGTTGAGGAATGTAGCCGTCGTTGTTGTGTGAGCGGCCGCCGCCGCTGCCGCCGTCTCCACCACGAGGAAAACCCAGTGGGCTACGGCGCGAGTCGACCATGAGGACTTCCGCCGCGAGATCACTGCTCCCGCACTCGGAAACAAAATCTACGAGCTCGATCGACGGATCGCTTGGCCCGTAGAGGTAACCGTCAAGCTCGATGGCCGCGACTTGAGGGTGGCCGTCTGACGGGCCACCGCGTGTTTCACCCACCGCTGGAGCTGTGAGCGACCGGATCGCTTGCGATGGCGTTCGGCGGGGATGGGGGACGATGTAGCAATTGACGAATACTGAGTCGACGGCTGCCGAAGGAGGACGTTGCAGGCACTGGCGCGGAAGTGCGCAGCCCCGCGGGCGGGCAGAGCCTCGACGTCGAGAGGGGCCTCCTAGAGCCACGCGGAGTCGTCGGCGATGAAAGCGAGCGCGCCGAGCCGGATCTCGCGGCCCAACGCTAAACCACCGCATGACACCATGATGAAGGAGGTCGGATAAGAAGTTGCAACCTCACCAGATGTCGCTAAGACGCCTTGCCCCACGGTGGGCGCCAACTGTCGTGGTTCTGAGCCTGACAGTACGAGTAGGGGGTACGAATGAAGAGGAAAGGCCCTAGCTATGGTGAAGTTGCACGCGAGGTGTTTTTACGAGTTCGGGCCCTTTGCGGAGGAAGTAACAGCCCTACGTCTCGGTGCCTGGAGGCGGTCGACTGATATGTGTGTATGTGAGTTACAGGGATGCGAACCCTTGTACTGGAGGAGGGGGTGGCTTATATAGTGCGCCAGGACCCCAGCCATGCTCCACGTTGCCAAGGGTTCAATGTACATTAAGGCAGGCGTTACTGGTAACGCCTACAGTAAAGAGTAATTAAGGTATTTACTACGGCGAGTAAATACCAGCCCGTTATTGTCCTAAGGGACCTTTGACCTTCGGGGGTCGAGTGCCTTGGATTGGTCGAGCGGAGTTGAGTCGTCTTGTAGGTGATGTCCAGTCGAGTGGGATGTCCTCTTGGGCCGTCTCAGTCGACTGTCTTTGTCATCATAAGTTTCGTCCTTTGATCTTCTAGGATAGTGACCTTGGGTGGGGTATCTTGGTCGGGCCTGTGACCCTACCCTAGGTCTGTAACCTCGTCAGTGTTCGCATGGTCGGGATAGAATCGCATCTTGGGCGTGACAAGTTGGTATCAGAGCCTCGACTGACCATAGGAGCCCCCTTGTTCGATCATAGTCTGGCCGTTGTCGAGTCTAGCAGCAAAATTATTTTGGAGTCTAGTTATATCGGAGAGTAGGAATTCTTTTACTCCTCAGCCCCTTCGTCGCTTTGGTGAGGAATCTTGATGTAGGTGTTTTAAATTACTCCTCTTCCCCTTCAATTTTTTTTAGGATCACGCAGTTAGTTTTCCGATCATTGCGATGTCAGCTCTTTTCATCTGGTGAAATTCTTGTCAAGCTGATTCGATCCTCTTCATCTTTTGCAAGTTCCACCCCCAGTTCTTTCCAACTGGCGTCGTTTTCCCCATCTGAAGTGGTCTTTCGTTTTCCCACACGCCCACCCTTTTGCTTCTCGGAGCCGGAGTCCTTAATCGAGTATCCATTCTACTCGTGCGAAGTCTTTGCTTTCTTTCCTCAATTATTTCAACTAGTGAATTCTCTCGTCTCGTTCGACATTCTTCTTCTCTTCTTCTTTTCTGGTGGATTCAACTCAAGTATTCGGTGTTGTTCATATTCTTTCATCGGCTCAAATGTTTTCCCTTGCTCGTTCGTCTCTTGCCATTTAATTATTCCAGAGTTTTCGAGTCATCTCAGAAGATTCATGTTTGTACTCAATTAATTCGAGGTTGTCACCTCATTCGAGTCTTTCAATCGTTCCGGCGCATCATCTCCTTTTCATTCCACTTCAACGGAGTTTTCTCTTCGGTGGGCCCTAATCCACAGGTTTATTCCGAGGATCTTACCTGACTCTTCATGTTATTTTGGAGTTATTCTCAAATTCTTTTCGAAGTGTGACGTAAGTATGGATTCCATCAGTCATATGCCTTCTCCAAGATTGAATTCAAATTCTTTTCATCGTTTGTTCAACCTTTCTTCTTTTCATTTTCCGGAGTATTTCATGAATTCTTTTCTTTGTGTTCCTCCGAAGGCCATCATTTCAGAAGATTTCTTCATTCTCAGTTTTCAACTTCGTCCTCCAAATATTCTTAATTGATGCCTCTTCGTTCGTCTCACAATTGTCCGGTGCTTCGTTCAAGTATTCTTTAATCAGTTCGCAATCTCTTCATTGTCTTGTATCTAAATTCCCCAAGTTCTTTATTCTCCTGGCGATTCATCATATTCACTCAATTTCAATTCTTTACGGTGGTTTGTTCTCTTTCATCATTCGATTTTAATTCTTCCCAGTGGTTCGTTCCTTTTCTTCACTCGGTTTCAATTCCTTACGGTGGTTCGCTCAAGAGTTCTTTTCCAGTTATCATATCAATTCATTCGTTCATTCCAATCCTACCGATGGTTCATGAAGACTTTCGCAAGTTTTGCGCTATATCTCTTCCTAATCATTTCAACGCGTATAAGTAGTATGCAAATCCATTGCTTCTCATCAATTTAATTGGTGGAGGATAAGAATAACATGATTCTTATTCTTCTTCCATCAAGATTGATTAATCCCTTCCTTCGGAGTTTGTTCTTCATGTATACATTCTAGCCCCAAGTCCTTTTATCTCTTCTTTCCGAAGTTCAAGATTTTCTCGGCAATCTCGTCAGAACCCCCGTCTAAATGATCCCAAGGCTTTAATCTTACTCTTTTCATCCGTCATTTCTATATCATCATTCCTTTTGTTACCGGAGTTCTTCATGGTGGTTCATCGCGATTTAAATCATTCTCCAAGTGTTCATCAAATTATTTTGGATCAAGAGCAAGCTTTATTATTCTTGCACCTCGAGATGCAAATAATCCTCCGTATTCTTTTGAAGTGGAGTTTTGCATTTTGTTCTTCATCTCATCTATTCAAATTTTTGGTTGCGGCATAATTCACCTCAAATTTTGAGATGTTTTCTATAAGCCCACATCAAGCTCATTCTTTTTTTGTTGATTTTCTCAACAACTCCGTTCAAGCCTTTCTCTTGAATATTCTCTTTCAAATTCATTTGTGGTCGAAGTTGTCATTTTCTTCTCCGTTCTTTTCATTCAACTCTTTCAATCCTTCCGGAGGCATTATGTTGTTCCTCTCGTCAAGTACCGTTCCATCGTATCATGTTCTATTCATTCCATTTCTAGCTGGAGTGCTGCCCGAATTCTTTAATTTGAATTCCTTTTCTACCTCTTATTAACCGGAGTGGTTTCAATGTCTCCCTGTCATTTAAGCTCAGGATTCTCGTCGCATGCCTTGTTTCCGCATTTTACCGGAGCTTCTCAATCTCGTTCACCTCCGTTGTGTTCTTTCTTTCAAGTTTGTTCAACCTCTCAAAGTTCTTTGGTTTCACCTTCTTCCTTTTTCTCTTCCGTCTCGTTCCTAAGATCTCGGGACGAGATCTCTTGTTAGTAGGGGAGTGTTGTGACGCCCGGAGACCGATGTGCCAGGTGTCAGCCAGTTATTCGTCGTCGTTGCCATGTCATCTGCTTGCGTGTTGCACTTTGCCATGTCATCATGAGCATTGCATCAGCATGTTTTCAAAACTTGCATCCGTTCGTAGTTGCCCGAGTTCCCTCGATCTCTCTGTTGTCCGTTTTGAGCCCAGACACACTCGCACGCGCCCGCGGCACCTCCGAAAATATTTATTTTATGAGTGGTCGGAAAATGTTCTCGGAATGAGGTGAAACTTGGCGTGTGGTCTTATTATGGTGTAGACAGACTGCCTGCCAAATTTTGTTGCATTTGGAGCTCGTTTGATAGCCCAACCGTTAAACCTGTAGCGGCACCGTTGCCGGATAATTCGTCGGATGTTTCGTTCTCCAAAACTGCCGTAGGGCCTCTCTTCTCTCCTCTTGTCTCAGCCCACACCCCCTCTTCACAGCCAACCTGTAGCCACCTAGTCTCCCCTCTGTCCGGAACCGTCCGATGGCGATCGAACGGCTGTGAAACAGCCTCAAACCCCCAACCCTAAGCCCTCTTTCTATAAATAGCAGCCCCTTTGCCATTTTTGGTCACCCCTAACCTCTCTCCTCGTTTTTCGTGCTGCCACAATCATCAGCCGCCACCTCCTCCAACCTTCTCCTCGCATTCTAGCGCCCTCCACCTCACCAGCACCACGTGGCAGCCAGCCACTGGCCACCCGCCGCCGCGCAGCCGCTTCCCTCCGATCCCCGCACGCCACCTAGCCTCTCCCTGCCTCTAGCGCCGCCCAGGCCCGCCCGACCCATCCACCCCGCCGCCACGCGTCTTCCAGGCGCCTGCATCTCCCCGCGCCGCCAAGCCCTTCGCTCCACCCCGCCGCCTTCGTACCGCTCCGACAGGGCCTCGCCGGAGCCGAGCCCCGCATCTCTGGCGCCACCCATCGCCTCTGCCACCTCGACCTCATCTTCCCCGCTGCCTTCGCGCCATTGGAGCCCGTTGGACACTACCATTCCGCCTACAACCGTCGAACCCGCGGCCCCGCCTCGTCATCAAACTCCGTCACCGCCAGGAACGGGCCCCCCTTGCTTGGATCCGCGTTGTCCGCGCCGGATCTGGCCTGATCCGGCCGGTCCTCGCCGCCGTGCTCTGCCGTTGACCTTGGCATCACCGGGCTCGAGCCTTTTGGGAAGGAGGACGATGCCCGCTTGCCTCCTCCCAATCCGCCTTCGTGGGGCCCGCAAGGTCGGCCCGCTCTACCTCCTTTCTGCCCAGCTCGCTGATGTTGCTCCATCGGCCCACCTCCCTCTCCACCAACCGGCCCATGAGGCCTGGTGAGCACCGTCTATCTCTCACCTGTGCGCTAATTAACTAGTTGACGCCTATTGTTGTTTTTTTTCTGTCTACGAAAACTGCTAAGTCTGAGAATTTCATCATCATGTTGCATACTTGTGAGTGGTGTAACTTTTTGCACATAGATCCAAATGAAGCATATAATATGTTAAAATGTTCGTCTCGTGATGCTCTACATGTTAGTTACAATTTCATGCATGTTACTGTTCATATTGTTGTCTTAATCTTCGTTGCAAAACTGCTAGGCGATGTTACTGTCAAGTCCTTGTTGTCTGTCAACAATATGTATACATGTTCAACATGGTGTAACTTTGTGCATGTTGCTCCAAATGGAGTGTATGATATGTCAAAATGTTAATTGTGAAGTGCTCTACATGATGGTGGCTGTTGCATTCATGTTAGGTGCCATGTTGCCATGTTTATCTCTGTTACAAAAGTGCATGTGGTTGTTAAGTGATGAAACTTGTTATATGATGTTGCTTTGTCTTTTTCATATCTTTATGTATGCTTTTGTTTGAGCTACATGTCAATATGTTTTAGAAGCACAATCATATCATCTTTGTTGTGGTGTAATCCATTTTTCATGATATGCCTTGTGGTGAGTGCAACAAGCTTGCATAGTAGCCTACTCGTTGTTGTTGTTTCCTGAGACTTGTTGAAAAACTGCAAAGTCTGAAACTGTTATATCATGATGCCATGTTTGCTTGATGCCCTACTCAAATCCATGCATGTTTTGTAATGTCCAGTGACCATGCCTTGATGTCCATGTTATGCTCTATCCATCCATGTCCTTGTTTGCAATTATAGGTTGTTGTAGCTTGTTATTTTCATGCTCTCAAGTTGCCATAAAATGTTTCTGTCAGCCTGTTAATAGTAAGTTCAGTTATGCCATGTGAATAGCTAGTGTTCTATGCATCCTATGACCATGTTCTTGCTATGAGTAGCTGCATAAACATGTCTTCTTGCTGTTGGTTATATTCACATGCCATGATATGCTTTGAGATGAGTTGCACAAGCTTGCAAACATGTCTACTTGTCGTTGTTACTGTCATGTGTAGTTTATTTCACTAAGTCTGAGAATATGTTATCTTTTGCAATCTTGCCATGATGTTTTGAACATGTTCTAGTGGTGTTTGGTAGTATCTCAGTGATTATGCTTGTAGTGCTTGACATGTACATGCTTGCCATGCCCTTTGTTGCCATGAAGTGTTATTGTATCATGTTGTTTTGTTGTCAACTATATGCCTACTTGGGGTTTTGGGCTGATTGTGTTTCAAACTTGCTTCGTGTGTATGTGTTGAACCGTTGCTCCGTTTTGAGCGTGTCCTATATGAAATTTGTGTGTTTTTGCATGTAGATGCATAATATCATGTTGAATACATGTTTGGAGTGTGTTTACTTGAGGTTTGAATGCATCTTGCATATTTGCCATGTCCATCTTGTTTTGCTCATATCTTCTAGACCGTAGCTCCGAATTAAATGAACTTTATATGTAACTTGACTAGAATTTTGAGTAGATCATCATGGTCCATGTTAACTTGCTGTTTAACAACTTTAACTTAAGGTTTGTTCAGATCTGGACCAATTTCTAAATTTGCGCATGAGGACTTATCGGAATTGTTATATGTTGTTTCCGGCCTCATTTAAACTTGTTGGATTGTGTTGTTCTTGTATGTATCATCCCTTGCCATGTTTTGCATCATATAGACTTGTCTTGCATCATACTTGGCTGAGCATCTTGTCATGTTCTTGAGTGGTGTGTTTACCATGTTGTGTGCTTCTTCTCGCTAGTTCATATTCCGTTGCGATCGTGAGGATTCGTTCGACTACACTTGGTTCGTCTACGTGGCTTCTTCTTCGTCTTCTTTATGGAATCGTTCTTCTTCCTTGCGGGATCTCAGCCAAGATGACCGTCACATTGGGTACCTTTACTATCATTGCCATGCTAGTTGTCTCGATGCTATCGCTATATGTCATGCTACCTATCTTTTGTTGTCAGCCTCTCCTTGTTGCCATGAAACCTCTAACCTTTGACACCTTCCCAGCAAACCGTTGTTTGGCTATGTTACCTGCTTGCTCAGCCCCTCTTATAGTGTTGTTAGTTGCAGGTGAAGATGAAGATTGCTCCATGTCAGAACTTGGATATTTTGGGAATATCACAATATCTATTAGTATAATTAACACACCTATATACTTGGCAATGGGTGGAAGGCTTGGCCTTTTGCTCGGTATTTTGTTCCACTCATGCCACCTTAAGAATCGATAAACCAGCGTTATGTTCCTTGATTTTGCGTTCCTAACATGGTTGGGTATATGGGGACCCCTTGACAGTTCGTCTTTGAATAAAACTCCTCCAGCAAGGCCCAACTTTGGTTTTTATTTTGCAACATAATAAAACTTAATTAATTAATTAAATTGCATAGGGAGTTAGCACTACCCGAGGATTATTCTACATACAGGGAGGGGCCAGTGCCGATGGTGTTGGTCCCAAATAGAGCATTGTGCGGGGCCTCCCCTTGGCAACTTGGGGTATCTGGCTCCCGTACGCTTCGCTCATCCGGTCGTGGCCTGAGACAAGATACGCGCGGCTACTATCAGGGTGTCGACACGCCGGGAGGTCTTGCTGGACTTGTTTTACCATTGTCGAAATTTCTTGTGCACTGGGATTCCGAGTTTGATCGGGTTGTCCCTAAGATATGGGGTATTTTTACCTCTTCTGATCGTGAGAGCTTGTGATGGGCTAAGTTGAGACACCCCTGTAGGGTTATGATCTTTCGAAAGTCGTGTCCGCGGTTATGTGGCAGATTGGAATTTGTTAATGTCTGGTTGTAGAAAACTTGACAGAGGATCCGAAATAAAATACACGAACCGCGTGAGTAATCGTGACCGTCTCTTTTCACTTTGAGAAGAGAACACGGTGGGGTTATGTTTGACTCGTAGGTAGTTCAGGATCGTTAGTGATCATTACTAGTGTGCGACCGTTTGCGTAGATACTCATCTTATTCTTGTACTCGTAAGTTAGCCACCATATAATTCTTAGCCGCTGCTGCAACCTCACCACTTAACCTCTCCATACCCATTAAGCTTTGCTAGTCTTGATACCCATGGTTATGGGATTGTTGAGTCCTCATGGCTCACAGATACTACAACAACAGTTGCAGGTGGAGGTTTCAGATGACTTGACGTGAGAGCGATGTACTTGTGTTGGAGTTCTTTCTTCTTCTGCTTTGTCAGTCTTGGGTTAGGTTCCTGGTCGGCAGCCTCGAATAGCAGGATGGATGTCGTTGTGCTTTTCATGTTTGCATCCGTAGTCAGATGTCTTGTATTGATGATGTTGTATTCATGTGATGTTGTTTGACTTGTTGTATCCACATCTATTTATGTAATGGTACGATGTAATGATATCCATATTGCTAAGCGCCCGAAATGCGGTTGTGCCCCAATCACGAGGTGTTCGCGTGATCGGGATAGAATCGCATCTTGGGCGTGACAAACCTATTAACCTAGAGCCCAGTGCTAGTTTCTGTTTTTTCCCTTGTTTTTGAGTTTCGCAGAAAAAAGAATATCAAACGGAGTCCAAACGGAATGAAACTTTTTGGAGATTTTTCTTGGACCAGAAGACATCAGTTGGACTTGGAGTAGACGCCAGGGGATCTACGAGGCGGCCACAAGGGTGGAGGGCGCGCCCTGGGGGGTAGGGAGCGCCCCCTACCTTGTGGGCCCCTTGTGCCTCCCCTGACCTATTTCTTCCGCCTATAAATACCCATATATTCCAGAAACATCATAAAATCCATCAAAACCTTTTTCCGCCGCCGCAACCTTCCGTTCTCGCGAGATCTGTAAGTGCATCTAGTGCCCCTTAGTGATTTTGGTGGATTGAAGACTTATAGGTTAAGTGACTAATGTGTTTATGAGTGTACACAGGTCTATAAGTCTATGAGGAGTCTGATATTTACAGGGAAAGTCGACCCCCTAAAAATGAAGTTCTTCGACTGAAGACTTTGGATTTCTGAAGAATTTCTGAAGACTTTGAAAGTAAAGAAATTGGTGTGACCTTGAAGACTTGGTATTCATTTGAGGAACATGAAGCATGAAGACTTTTGTTTTCGTAGTTTCATTTTCTCTTTCTTGAGTCATAGGAAACACCGTACTGTTAAAGGGGGTCGAGGAAATACTAAGGAAAAATTTCCATGTGATGCTCAACTCAAAATCCTACACCTACCAATCCCTTCAAGTGAAGCCATTGGAAATCTCATATAGTTCAGTCATATTCTTCAGTGACAGAGACGAAGTTCTTCTGGTCTCTGAGGAAATTGTTCTGACTGAGGAGTTAGGAATTCACCAGTGCGGATTACCTACACAGTGAGGAACATGATAACCCTTAGGAATTTGATACTCAAATTTCCGACCATTGCTGTGCTACGCGACAGCTGTCCCAAAATATCTACCTACCTAACGGTCATATCATTAAAGGGCATTTATGTCTTATCATGTCGGGCTGCTCCCTAGGCTATAAATAGCCGCCCCTACAACCACTAGCTGGTTGGCTGCTCTGAGAGAAACTGACACTTGTCATAAAAGCAACCCATCCTCCGAGGACTTTGAGCGAAAATCATCAAGTGAGGAAAGACCCAAAACCAAACCCGAAACACCTTCAAACCCAAAAGTGATTGAGCATCACTGAAGAGATTGATCCTGCATGGATTCGACGCTTGTTACCTTTGAAGACTGTGCTTCTTCCAGACGGTTAGGCGTCATGGTCTAGAGCGTCCAAGAGGAATTGTGGATCGCCGAGTGACCTAGTCTGTGAAGGTTCGGAAGTCACCTGAAGACTTACCACGAGTTATTGGGCGAGGTCTGTGTGACCTTAGCTCAAGGGGAATATGGTGAGGACTTGGTGTCTTGGACTGTGTGTCCGGGACTGTGTGTCCTTAGGATTAAATACCTAGCCGCCCTAACCAGATGTACAACTGAGACAGCAGTTGGAACTGGTCTAACAAAGCATTGTCTTCACCAAGCTCACTGGTTCTATTTCCTCAACTCTTTCATTTCCTCATATCTGTGTTGTGTGCTTGTTCATATATGTTTGAAGACTTTGACTGAAGACTTTCTCAATTTCCTCAGTTCAATTTCTTTAGTATGTTTTGTCTTCATCCTGTGATATCCTGTGTTTATGCTTTATGTACTCTGTGTTTGTCTTCATTTCTTCATGATGACCATGCTTCTATTCTACTATGTTTACTTCTGAGTACTTATTCCGCTGCAAGTAGTTCTTCGCTAAGGAATGTCCTCAACAGCAAATTCCTCAGTGAAAAATTCATAAAAATCGCCTATTCACCCCCCTCTAGTCGATATAACGCACTTTCAAGATCCCATCTGGAAGCCTTTTTCGGTACACTGCCGGAGGGGGAATCAACCACGGAGGGCATCTACATCAACCCTATTGCCCTTCCCATGAAGTATTTGTAGTTTACCACAGACCTACAGGTCCATAGCTAGTAGCTAGATGGCTTCTTCTCTCTCTTGGATCCTCAATACCATGTTCTCCTCGTTGTTCTTGGAGATCTATTCGACGTAATCTTCTTTTGCGGTGTGTTTGCCAAGATCCAATGAATTGGGGGTTTAAGTTCAGATTATCTATGAATATTATTTGACTCTTTTCTGAATTCTTATATGAATGATATAATATCTCAGTAATTCTCTTCGAACTATCGGTTTTGTTTGGCCAACTACACTATAGGAATTAGCATCTTTGCCGTCAGCCATGGCGGACGGCAAAGGCACTCCTGGCGGATGGCTAAGACCTTTGCCATCAGCCAGCCGACGGCAAACCGTTTGACTGAACGAGCTTCAGTAAAGGGTACTTTGCCGTCTGCAGGCGGACGACAAAGATGCAAAGGCCTTTGCCGTCACCCAGCAGATGGCAAAGAGCTTGGACGGCAGGCCTGCCAAGTTAGGTCTGTTAGGGGTTAACGACATGTTTTGTCGTCTGCTGGCAGACGGCAAAGATGCTCATGTGTTTGACGTCTGCCAACAAATGGCAAAGCATGCCATATAGGCTAGCCCAGTGCACCCCAGGTTGCACATGCAGCTGCCACGTGGTAGCTTTGCCGTCTGCTGGCAGACGGCAAAGAGCCTGTATAGCCCCTATTTTTTCTGTTTTTCTTAAATTCACTTAATTTCATAGATATATAAATACACACACATTTGAAGATAGGTATACCCAAGCATACCAACACATATCCAACACATTCCAATGACAAGTTTGCAACAATACATATCCAACAACAAGTTTGCAACAACACATATCCAATAACAAGTTTCCAACACATATCCAGCAACAAGTTTTCTCCAACAAAGTTCATCATACAAAATCAAAACAAAAAGAAGCACAAGGAGAAGAATAGACTCCATGAACGCAAGCTCCTCATCTAAAGCAAATCTGCAAATTGGGAAAGAAGAAAGTTAGAAGAACAAGACTAGCAAGAAGAAGAAGAAAAAAAAAGAAGAAGAAAAAGAATTTTTCTTCTCTTTCTTTTTCTCCTCACCTCTTCTTTATCTTCTTCTTCTTCTAACTAAGGTAGGTAAAAATGCCATTTTTAGCTAAGCTAGGTAAAAAATGCTAAGTGTAGGTCATTTTAGATCTAAGCTAGGTAAATAGGTGAGCTAATTATGTCATAAATGAACTAGCTAAGCTAATTATAGATTATTATTGAGCTATCATAGGTAGTTATGCCATTTTTAGATAATTAAGCATATCAAGTCATTTAAGAGGAAAAAAATGCTAAGTATAGGTCATTTTATAGGTATCCTAGGTAAAATATGTCAGTTTGGAGCTAAGTACGGTTATTATGTCATTTTCGAGAAAAATAAGCTAAGTATAGGTCATTTTGTAGCTAAACCCAGGTTATTATGCCATTTTTACCCAAGTGAGCTAATTATGTCATAAATGAACTAGGTAAGCTAATTATAGATCATTATTGAGATATCATAGGTAGTTATGGCATTTTTTAGCTAACTAAGCATATCAAGTCATTTAAGAGGAAAAATGCTAAGTATAGGTCATCTTATAGATATCCTAGGTAAAGTATGTCAGTTTGGAGCTAAGTAAGGTTATTATGCCATTTTTACCCAAGTGAGCTAATTATGTCATAAATGAACTAGGTAAGCTAATTATAGATCATTATTGAGCTATCCTAGGTAGTTATGCCATTTTTTAGCTAACTAAGCATATCAAGTCATTTAAGAGGAAAATGGTAAGTATAGGTCATCTTATAGCTATCCTAGGTAAAGTATGTTAGTTTGGAGCTAAGTAAGGTTATTATGTCACTTGGGAAAACTTACTATCATCACGGAGGTGAAGGACCGGTCGGGTGTGCGCTAGTGCCAGACGGAGAAGGACCGGTCGGGGTTGCGCAATTGAGAGACGGAGAAGGATCGGTCGATGCTTGTCGGGAGGCATGCTGCACCAAATATCATTTGCAATGTCTTGTTAGCATGATGCAACTAAAATATGAATACTAGTAACTAATGAAACTCACCGTGTCCGCTATACCAATCTGGGGCATCGGCGGAGGGGTCTGACCGTTTTTCTCGCACACAGGACTACACATTTTGTTTTCACGAGTCAGCCATATTAGTTAGTAATGAAACGAACATTACATGCACGATTTGGCTAATATGCAGGAGAAACTTACCACGAGGAGCTTGTATAGGGTCTGGTGACCTGCGTCGTTCCGGTTCCTCTCCTCCTCCATCATCCTAGTCGTCCTCTCCTCCAACTCTCCTCCATCATCATGAACATAATAAAAAATTGAATACCTAATAACATGAACTAATTAATAATATATATATATGTACGTAATAATAGTACATGTGTCGGGGGTCGGGGTGTCAGTGGTGTCGTGTCAGGGTGGTGTCGGGGTCGGGGTCGCGGTGTCGGGGTGTCGAGGCGGGGTCGCGGTGTC